>OZ024826.1:33582661-33667661 GCA_964016985.1 Anodontia alba | reverse complement strand
TTATTTTAAGCGACTGTATAAATTTTCTTATGTCCACCATTTTTATTCCACCTGCTTCATATTTTTATATCAAAGTGTTTCGTTTTATTGTCCCAAATAAATGCATACATTATTTTTTCAATGTGGTTAATATTTCAGGGATTCGGAAGCGCAGAAAGTGCAAATATTAATTGTGGGAGAGTAAACGTTTTTATAACAGTAATTTTTCCAATTAATGTTAATTTTCTATGCTGCCATTGTTTCAGGCAAGTTTCAAATTGTTTTATTTTTTAATCCAGATTAAATTTTAAATTCCGTTCTTTATTTGTGGAAAAGACCATCCCGAGAGCTTTGGCTTTATAAGAGCTCCACTGAAATTTTGTTTTTTTCCAGGTATACTATATTTGTATCTTTTGTAACACCTATTCATAAAACTTGACATTTTTTTTTTATTTAATTTTAAACCGGATATAAAGCTAAGATTTTCTAATATGTCAATTAAGGTTTCAAAAGACCTTTTTGAACCATCTAGGATAAAAGATGCATCATCAGCATAACATGTATTTTTCAGTTTATATCCTGCTATTGTCATACCTTTAATATTTTTGTTTATTCTTATTTGGTAAGTTAGTAATTCCATACAAATTATAAACAAATATGGGGAGAGCGGACAACCTTGGCGTACACCACGTTTAACAGGGAAGAATTCCGATTGAAAACCATTATTTGTAACACAACTAGTTGCATTTGAGTAATAAAGTCTTTTATAGTTTATAAAAAATCTTTGCTGAAGTTGGTGTGCTTTAAACACTTCATTAAAAACTCATGATCTATGCTACTGAAGGTTTTTTCGAAGTCGGAAAAAATACCAATTCAGGTATTTCGTTTTCTTCAACATAATCAAGTAATTCAAATAAGATTCGTATATTTCCCCCTATATATCTGCCTTGCAGAAATCAAGTTTGTGAGTTGTTTATAATGTTAATACACGTTTTAATCTGTTTGCTATTGCTATAATTGCTATTTTATCATCAACATTTAATAAACTTATCGGACGCCAGTTTTCTAGAAGTGTTATGTCTTTCTTTGATTTAGTTATAAGAAAAATAATACTTTGATTTTGCAGCTCTGTAAGTTCGCCGCACTGATAAGAGTAATTTATTGAATTAACGTAGAACTGTTTTATATCATTCCAAAATATATAATTCTGCAGTTATTCCATCCGATTCAGGACTCTTTTGATTTTTCATTTCTTTTAATGCTAGTCTGCATTCTTCTTCTGTTAACTGACAATCACATTTATTTTGGTCTGTTTCATTTAACTTATTTATATTATTGTCTAGAAAGTTGTGTGATGAATTCTTTTGTTCTTGTTTTCTGTACAATTTTTCATAATATGATTTCTCCTCTTTTAATATTTCGCTTGGTTTGTTATGATTTTCCCATTTATGTTTAATCTGCTAATAACTTTGCTTTCTGCCCTTTTCTTTTCTAAAGTTGCAAAATATTTACTATTCTTTTCTCCTTTTTGTACCATTTGCGCTTTTGATCTTAAAATGTATCCATCTATTTTATTTTCTATTAACATGTTTAGCTCTTTTTTCTAAGCATCGAGTTCTTGTTTCAGGACTTCTAAGGCGGTTCTTCTGTCATGGTTTATTTTTGTTATAGTTCGTCTTTGAATGTGTGTGTCGCTTACATATTTTTTGTTTTGGATAGCCATTTGGCCACTTTGTGGGAACGTAACTGTCCGTTTGGCTTTCTGCTAGTGATGTTTCTATTAGGGTCCAGTAATTTCGTGTTTGTGTTTCTTACCCTTTGATGTATCTGATGGAAGGTGTGGGATAATTGTATCGGTTCCTGATCATTGCCTTCCTTTCTATTTTCTATTCTTCGTTACTATTTGTATTGTCTATTAATTTATCTAAAATGTCTATCTGGCCTGTAAGTTTTACTTCGTTTTTGTTATTTTCTTTTTTCCTTAGTGTTCCATATTAAATTGTTTCATTCCTGTTTGTGCCTTTAATAAGTTCCCATAAAGTATTTGGGTTGGCGTTAACATTATAAGTAGATATTTCTGTTAAGTTTTTCCGAATGTTTTCCTGATATTTAGTTTTAAGAAGAAAACTATTATTAAGTTTGAAATATCCTGGACCTTTACTTATATTTGATAAGTCTATGTTTAATATTACAACACTGTGGTCTGATTTATAACTCGTTTTATGTTCGCATGCTCAAACCGAGTTTATGAGATTATCCGACACCAAAAAGTAGTCTAATCTGCTGAAAATTAGTGGTTTATTTGAAGAATGTCATGTATATTGTTTCAATATTGGGTGTTTACTTCTCCAAATGTCTACAATATTAAAGGATTTGAGGATCATTTCTATTGAGTGTACTGGCATCAAACTTTTTGTCACCATTTTTCTTAGAAGACTCAATTTTAGTTATTTTTGGAACCTTTGATTTGGTTTCCATATTATTATAAATACTCGTGTCTTTAAGTGTTTTCATTTTTCCGTTTTGTTATAAACACCCATGTGTTAAAGTGTTTTCATGATTTTATTTATTTTCTTTTTTTTCCATATTATTATAAACACTCAGGTCTTTAAGTGTTTTTATGTTTTTATTTATTTTCATTTTTTTCATATTATTATAAACACTCACGCCTTTAAGTGTTTTTATGGTTTTATTTATTTTCAGTTTTCTATATTATTATATACTCTCATAACTTTAAGTGTTTTTCATGTTTTTATATTTATTTTCATTTTTCCGTATCATTTTAAATACTCATTTCTGTAAGTATGTTTATGTTGTTGTTTTTTTTAAATAAATCTATATATAAAAAAATATTCATAATTAAACAAACCTATATCTCTTTCCATTATTTTAGAGTACCTACTTTTTACGATATCTTTTCTATCACAACAATATTTAATTAACCCGGAATTAATATTAAGACCTTTACTGGCTGCATACATACCTTTATATCCTTTCCTTTCGATTTCATTTTCGTAATTATCTATTTCTATTGCAATAATCGGTTTACCCTTCATCTATTATAATATATAGTTATGTCTTTATGTATCTGTCATGAGGGGTAATTTATCTTCATCAGTCGCTGGATGGTATCCATTGAGTTTGTAATGCCACACATATCTCTTGAGAGGGGCAATATAATTAGGTTCTTTCTCAATGTCCAACATTCTAGAGAATATTTTTTTATTACTTCTTGTTCATCAACATCTTTTTCAGCACTCATAATACGGGCTTCCGTCCAGCATTGTTAAAGAATTCGGAATTGTGCTAAGTAACTATTTTTTTTTTTCATCGAGTTTTGCCAAGTTTAAAAGAAAACAAAAATAGTAATTCCAGCAGGAAGGGCATCAGCAGTTGCGACTGCTATTTGAACAGGAGGAATAAAAGCCGCAACTGTTTCACAACCAATTAGACCAGAAGCCATTTGAATTGAAAGTTGGACTTGTCCGCAAAGCCTATAACTCTTTCCATGTGCGGCCACATATTTATTTAGATAAATCAAAGGAGATTTTGTACTTTCTGTTTTTTTTTCCGATTACATTATATATTAATATTTATGTTTTATAAATAAATAAGATCCCTAAAAAGAACCCAAGAATTATGCTCATCAGAATATTCTGACCATTTTACAAAAACCTCTTCTTTTTATTGTCAGGTTTGATCACCTTTTCGATCCTAAATATTTTTGTTTAGCACGAGCCATTTCTTACTGATAAAAAGAACCCAATATCTTTTTTATTTTTAAGATCTTTCAAATTATATGTCAAGGGATTTGAGTATGTAGTGCCTTATATATCCCTCGAGAGGGGCAACATAAGTAGGTTCTTTCTCAATTTCTAACATTCTAGAGAATGTTTTTGATTACTTTGTTAATCAACATCTTTTTAAGCACTCATAATATGGGCTTCCGTCCAAAGTTGTTTAAGAATTCGGAATAGTGCTTTGTAACTAGTTTTTTTTCTTCGAATTTTGCCACTTAAAAAAAGCAAACAGTAATTCCAGCTGGAAGTTATCAGCAATTGCGACTGCTATTAAAACAGGGGGAATAAGAGCCGCAACTGCCCCACAACCAGTTAGACTAGAAGCAATTTGAATGAAGGTGGACTCCTCCGCAAAGTCTATAATTCGTTCCATATGCGGCTACATATTTATTTAGCGAACCAAAGGAGACTTTGTACTCAGTTTTTTTTTCGATCATATTATATATTAATATTTATTTATTTATAAATTAATAAGATCTCCAAACGGAACCCAAGAATTATGTTCAACAGAATATCCTGACTATTTTACAAGAGCCCTCTTCTTTTTATTGTCAGGTTTGATTATCTATTTGATCCTAAATATTTTTTTGTTTAGCACGAGCCCATTCTGGCTGATAAAAAAATAAATAACAAAACAAAAACAATATCTTTTCATTTTAAGAGCTTTCAAATTATATGTCACGGAATTTGTCATGTGAATCTTATCTACAACAAAGATTTCCTCAGTCCAGTTTGGAGTATATACCTTTTTTCTCTCTCTCTCTCTTATTCTTGCTAATTTGAACGGACATTTGGTTTATACTTTGGGGTTTCTGTTGTCTTTTTGTCTTTTAATGAAATGAAATAAAAAACAAAAGTAAGAGGAAAGTCCGGGGAGTGCCACAATCACAAACCGCAGCCCTTCCCAGACACCAAGAGGAAGAGGAAACCGACAAATCCAAACTTGCCCTGTTTTTGTCTTTTGACTTGCTTCTTTTGGAGTCATTTTAATGCTTCTGTGAAACATGTTATTATATTTTTCAACGATTGTAAGCCGATCATCTAAATAGTTATTTGTATTGTTTACGGTAAAATGCTAGCATTTTTTTTTTCAATGTTCTATTAAACCGCTCTATAACAACAGCTTTACCCTTAATAAATGTGTGATACATTTAAATGCCATTTTTCTCGGGAAGTTTTTTTAAATGCATTATTATAAAATTACAACCTTTATCAACCCAAAGTTTTTCTGGCTTTCTTTACTGTTATCATTACCTTTTCAAATGCTTTAGTGATAGAAGCCCCAGTTTTATCTCTCACTGGGACTGCCTATGCATACTTACTGAAAATATCAATGATTGTTAAAAGATATTTTATTCCATTTTTAAATTGAGGAAAAGAAGTCATATCAACCTAATAAGCGGACCATGTATCATCAATCCCAACAACACTGACTGTTTTTATGAAACTTTCTTTTTATTGGTTTATGCAATTCATCGGCTAAGGTGGTCATTTGTGTTTTCCCCCAAACCAAGTTTATATTTTGTTCTGATTACGGGTGTCACTATTAGATTCTTTGCAATCGTTTCACCGAATGCTTTACGCTCGCGTTTTTCCCAAATAGTTCAAAAAATTCTTTTTTACATTCACTTTTTGTACGACATTTGAATAACAGTAATCATGTTTCATGCAAATTTCATCAACTTCATTGGTAATTGGTTGTTTTTCCTATCCTAAATCTAGGGGATACCCGAGTCGGCAATATTTATATCCAGGAAAGGTCAATCCCTTTCTAGGAAAAAGGGGCAACATTGCTTTATGAATATCAATAGCTCCACTTTTTTTTTTGATGAATTTGGTCTTTGTTATTCCGCTTGATGCACAGGCTGATTTTCTCATCATTCTTCCATTTTATGTAAAGACATACATAGGATTTAGTACACAACAGTATAATACAACAGTATACAATAATCACAATTTATGGTCGTGTCAAAAAGTCTGTGATGCCCTTGTTCATCTTTTGGATAATAGTTTTATTAGATGTGGAACTAAACTGTATTGGCAAACTATTGGTATTCCGATGGGAACTAATTGTGCTCCTCTTGTTGCAGACTTGTTTTGTATTTGTTATGAGAGAGATTTCATGAAGTCTCTCTCACGTGAAAATCAGGCTGACATTATTGAGGCTTTCAATTCAACTTTAAGATACCTTGATGATTTAATAAATATTCACAATATTTACTTTGACCAAATGGTAGACCAAATATACCCTACAGAACTCCAATTAAATAGAGCAAATTCATCCGATACCGAGGCACCATTTTTGGATTTAAATCTATGTATATCTAATGGTACAGTTTCCACCAAAATTTATGATAAAAAGGGACGATTTTGATTTTGATATAGTCAATTTCCCTTTTCTTGGTGGCGATGTCCCCCGGCGTACCTCATATGGGGTATACATATCTCAACTTATTAGATTCGCCAGAGCTGCTTCAAATCTTAGTGACTTTAACTACCGTAATAAAGCCCTTACTGCCAAACTATTTAGGCAGGGCTATCGTTATTTTAAACTTCGTAAGGTGTTTTCGAAATTTTATCACAGACACAGTGCCTTGGTAGACTAATATATCGTCAGTCTGAAAACACTTTTGCAACGAGGTATATCGGAACCAGAATTGTACGGTGACTTAGTGTACAGATTTAGAAAAATTGTAGGAAAATCTAATTTTTCGGAATATTTAGAAAACTTATTAACCGTTATAAAAGAAATTGGCTATAGCCTGGATATTATGCGACAGACTGCATGCCTAGTTGTCAACCCAATCATTGTTGATGGCTATGCTTCACTCTTTAATTGTACGATGGCGGTTCGGGCAGACTCAATTACGGCCTCTTCGTAAAACTTTAACCAGTGGGTTGGGGCTTGATGATATGTCTTTGGCTTGGCCCGCCGTGGTTCAACTATTGGTTTTCATTTACTCTGACATACAGTAGAATTTGCCATGATTACTCGTCTTTGTTTAATATAGTGATTAATTTGATTTTTATGTTTTCGCTTTGATGCATTGACTGAGTTGGGAGCCTTTATGCGAACCGAATTTTTATGTATTTCTGTAGTAAGAGAAACATCGGGACCCAGGGTGAAGTTGGTTAGCTGTAAAAGTGCTTTAAACCCCCTATTGTCGGTTTCCTCTTCCTCTTAATGTCTGGGAAGGGCTGCGGTTTGTAATTGTGGCACTCCTTGGACTTTTCTCTTATCTTTTTTACTCTACTGACCGATCTAAGGCGGTAATCCCGGTGGTATTCTTACTCTATGTTGCTTTGTGGTTTATTCTGCGAGGCGATTTGTTTTATGTCTTACCTTGTGTCATTTTGTTCTTGTGTTTTTCAGTCCTTTTAGCATTGCGGTTACCTCGCTTGGGGAAGAGAGAGCTAATCTTAGTGCTTTTCGTACATTTGTTCGATTTGTGCTTGTTTGGATTTGTTGGTTTCCTCTTCCTCCTGGGGTCTGGGAAGAGCTGCGGTTTGTAATTGTGGCATTCCTGGACTTTTCTCTTACCTTTTTTTTACATCACCAGTAATTCTCTTTTCTTTTATACAATAACTGCTTATTATATATTATTATTAAATAAAATTTTGATTATATAAAATTTCGTGTTCATCTTTAGAATTGGCCCCTACTTTTAACAGCTCATCATTTATTGCCATCCCGTATTTTTTTATATTATTGTTGTCCGTTCCTGCCGCAATTGATTCAATAATTAATTCAAGAAAATCAATGAGTTCATTGGCGTTGTTGTAAAATGTTGGAATGCATCCCCCGTTTATAAAATTATACTTTTGCTTCATTTTCGTGGTTGTAAACCAGAGAGATTGGTTAATTTCCTAAAATATATATTGAGATAAATTAGAATATTTACTTTTATTTCCATTCTTTCTGTCAATAGATCAATAAGATCGGAATAAACGTTTCCCTCCATCATAATAGAGCCTCCCCTTGTTACAACAAGCCTTTTATTTTCAAGAAGTTCAGGTATATCATTTGTAAATTTCCGTACTTTCCATCTTTTTTCCATTTTATATGCGCCTTTTTAATTATTTCCTGTCCCTGAACTATTTTTAATGTCGCTCTGTATCGATTAGATTTTCTTGTTTAAATTTTGCATCTTCAAAAAGTTTAGTATGTTCTTCCTTTTCGCTTTGGCTTTTTGCTTTCGCAATTTGTTTCTTTTCATTATTATTCTTTTGGCCTAACTACATTTGATGTCTCATGAGTTTTTCACTTTTTGCTGTTATTTTCTTTTAAGTTTTCTGGCACTTCAATCAATTCAGAAGGCATTTTGAGTTCAAAATCAAGATCAAGATCTTCATTAGTGCTAGCGATTACATTTAAGTCTATCCCAGTGCTGCTGGTTCAGGTTCAACATCTATTTCTGGTATAGGCGCGTCAACAAGCATTGATATTTTCGATGGTTTATCAATTTTGTTTAGATCAGGCATCGACGCCAATTGCTTTTTTGTTTCTTCTTCAATCTTTTCTCCCAAATTTGTTTGTTCCTCAATTTGTTTCCATGATTGGTTCTATTGTTCTCCTATGAAAGTCCGCACTGGCTGCTCGACTAAATTTATAATCTTTAATTTTATCATATCAGTCTCTATAATGTTGTGCAACCTTTCCTTTTTTTTTATTAAGGAATTCTTTCCATCTTTGTAATGACATCCATATATAAATAGGTACCATTTTTATTGTTACTAGTTACATTATTGTTATTGAGAACATTAATAACAAAAAGGTAAGAGAAAGGTCCAGGGAGTGACACAATTACAAACCGCAGCCTTTCCGAGAAACCAAGAGGAAGAGGAAACAGACAAAACCAAACAAGTGCACATCGAACAAACGTACGTAAAGCACTAAAATTAGCTCTCTCTCTCTCTCTCTCTCTCTCTCTCTCTCTCTCTCTCTCTCTCTCTCTCTCTCTCTCTCAAATGAGGTCATCGCAATGCTAAAAGGACTGAAAAACACAAGAAGAAAATGACACAAGGCAAGACATAAAACAAATCGCCTTGTAGAATAAACACAGAGTAAGACTAACTCCGATTGTTCATAACATTGCTGTTCAAAAATTGTTAATTGAATATCTGTGAGATTTTTTGTTTCTATTTTTATTACCTCATTTTTATTAAACTTTCCAGCAAATGTTATTCTCACTAAATTAATTTTTTCTTTCAATCTTCACTGTAGGATTTGATAATATTTCTGTTTACTTTTATTTTTAATTCTGCGATTCAGTTCTTTTGTTTAATACCATCAACGATTAAGATGAGACCACAGTTATTCAAAACAGTAACATTTTCGTTATCTATACAAAAGCCTCTGTTGATATCTGTCATCAATCCACCGAAATAAACAGAATCAGTGGCCTTTGTTTGGTAACTCAAATAATTAGGATCGAGAGGGCATGGTTGATTCTTTTTTTTTTTTTTTTTTTTTTGTGTATGTGTGGGGGTGGGGGGGGGGGCGGTGTGGCGGGGGCGGAGGGGGGGGGGGTTAAAATCTTGATTATTAAATATTCCGATCGCTTATATAATTTGTGTTTATTATTCTTTCATTAATTTCTTGATTAAATGGGTTTAAATAAAATACCATAAAACGAATTCCCCTCTTGATATTTCTCAATCTCGCAGTAGCCACAAAGTACTGATTTAGAATCTTGATATTGCTGATTATTATACTTTTCAATAAAATAGATTTTCAAGCCATGGTAATCCAAATGGATCAAATACATATTGTTCATATAACAAGTCTAGTGAGTGCCAGGCCTATGAGGGTCATCAAGATTTATGATTTCGTAGTTTTTATTTTTTACATTGTTTTTAGTAAAAACACCATCAAAATGTTTATTATTAACTCGGTATCCCAAAGATTTATATCAAAATTATCAATTGACTTATTTTCAAATGAAATTATTGTCTTTATTTTAATTCTTGTTATCCTTCGGCATGGTCTTGGCCGACTATCAATTTATAGGCCTCCCTTTCCCCTTTGGCGGCTATCAATTTGAAGCCCACCTTTACCTGTTATAGCACCTATAACTGAAGGAATTAGTGAAGTACCAAGAACCCCACAAAAAAAGCGGGAGAAATCCTCCATTCATCTTTTGATTTTTGGTGAGAGAAATGGGTTTGCCTTTTTTAATGTTATCTTTTTGTCCTATCGTTAAATATGGCCCAACACTATTTATTACGTTTGTTTTTCATAAAGCCGGTATGGTTATCATCCATGATTCAAATAATTTCCCAATTTTTGTCGATGCCAATCCCGAAAGAGCTCAAGTTGCTAATGGAGCTACCACTTTTGGGGCAATCCTAGTTGTAAGAGGTATTAACCCACGAGCAAGACCAGCCAGTACCCCTAAAATTCCCCCTTTTTTACTTTGTGCTAACATTTGTGACTTTGATATTTTTATATCTGTTCCTGTTCCATCTGCTTATCTGCTTATGCCTTTTTAATTCTATTAATTTGTGTTTTGGTTAAGATCAGAGGAAAATTCCGTCAGTTGACAGATCTTAAGTCTTAATGTTAACGAAGATCTCTCTTTATACGCATTTGCTATTGTTACTTTTTTTTTTTTTTTTTTTTTTTTTTTTTCCGCCTATCTGTTAAAGTTATTAAATATGTTTTGTATGAAGTCATCTATATTATGTATGAATAAAGTTTTAGGTTATTCCGTTTTCTTTCCAACAGTACCAACTTTGACCTCTTCATTATAAAGAAAATATATTGCGTAACATTTCTTATCAGCACCAGCGACTATCAGCACCAGCGACCTGGCTTAATTTATACCGTAATATGAGTTGTTTAAGATCTGGACTTTGGAGTGCGTCATCACTATACGTTAAATTAATATGAATAAGACCAAATAATTGTTGAGAGTTGGCTCTAGCCAAAAGAGATTCAGTATTTTTGTCATTCTGTTTTCCAGTATAGTTAATTACATCTCTATAAATTCTCGCCTCATTATCATACAAGTAATCTAACTCTGGGTAATATACGCCGTTTCCCACTTCCAGCCTCGCTGTTGTGTTGATTCCCGCTGTGTAGACGATACTGATTCCAATACCATTTCTCGTTGGTATGTCTTCATTGTCTTTTTGTGATTTTCTATTGCATATGAAATGCCTTCTGAATTGAAAATCATTCTCGGAATCCACAACTCGAATTTGGTTACAACAACCCTCCCTCCTTGGATTAACACAATTTGCACTAAATGTCAAGTTATTATCATGCGCCAGTCAAATTCTAATTGAATTTGACTTGGAGGTAAAATATTTGTTCTCAACCCACTAAAAACGTACACTTATTTTATGGTATTATTGACTTTACTGCTTTTGTATCAGTAATGAGAGTATGGCGTGTTATCAGTCCCTCGTTCCGGTCATTCCAATGTGCAAATGTATCGTCGTCAATTGCCGTTGTATCTTTTGTATCTAAATGAAAGTATTCACTCGATCCAGTTGTGTCTGTGTCGTGACATTTCGAGAAGATCCTTGACATTTATCACTCAAAATAGATTAGTCCCATCGTAAACAACTTTGCCGTTTTGTTTTACGCGTAGATCAGATATTAATTAGGAAGCGTCATTGATCATGGCAATATCATTATCGTCTGCGTAACCTGTCCGTCTGCTAATTTGTTTACTTTAAAAATTATATCCAGGTAGGCATTATACCAATCAAAGAAAGATGATTTTTCACTTATTAAAAATGTTTAACCATTCTTCCTTTAATTCGCATTATCTCCTGGTTCTACCACAGGTGTGCAAAGTTGAATTTGTATATATTCGTAATGATCGCAGTATTTTGTATCTCTAACAATTATATAATCAAATAGTTTTCCCTGTTAACAAGTTTAAATTCGTTCATTTACGGACTCGAGCACTGTTTTATCAAAATACGGATCTTTTGAGTTATTAATTCCTCTTTCATTATTTTTAGGGGGTTCCTTCTTCAATAATTCTTATTATACCCTGAATATGTTATCGTACTTATTTCCTTGAGGCCCATAAATTCCCTTTTATTTCTATTTAGTGTAATCGGCCGATCAAATACCGTTGTAAAGTCACTCGGTGTGTTATTAGAATTATTTATTCTTGGTACTTGGGATGAAAGTGTGATTGTTTGTTCCATTATATATTATATAAGTATGCTTTTTATAAATTATAATATAAAGCTATTGATGACCGAAATTCAACATCAAGGGGTAAAGATTCATTGGCTAAAACTACCCTAAAAATAAAACTTATAGCCCTCCTCAAAGTCAAAATCATTTTTAATATGATACCCAAAAATGTTCTGTTGTAGCTCTAAAGGTGAAAATCCCCTTATGCCCGGATGGAGCCCCTGGGCAAATCCATGTAACTAAGTGCCAAGAATTATCCGACCGCTTAGTTTAACATAATAGTCCACAGTAAAACTTTCTGGTATTTTTACTTTATTTAATATATGCTTAATTGTAGCAAAGGTGCTTGGTAAAAACAGTTAGTTAATAGAGCATTTTTGTGAGCGTCTTTCGTCCCCCAGTGAGAAACTCATATTTGCAATAATATCCGATTATCAGTAACACCTAGTACTTTATTATATGTCTCTTCAATAGGCTTCATATCTTCAGTGATATGAGTTAGTGCTTGAACTCTTGATCCCACCTAGCGTTGAGTAACAGCAACGCCGTCTTCGATGGGATCAGCAAGATCCCTAATTCTGTGCTGCCTCATGCGTAGTCTTCCATTTAATGTGTTGGTACCTTCTATTTTCAAATATCTTTCATCTATCATTTTCCTTCACGAGGTCGTCTAAATGTTCGACAATAACATGATCATTGTAATTTTCTGTTCTTTCTTCTGGGTCTCTTGGATGAGGCAGATTCAATATTCTGTTGTTACACATATCAAAATTTGATGCCATTGGCGTTTTCCCTTCAAGTATATCTTCTATTTTCCTGATAGATTGTTTTATTCTTCTTATTTTATTTTCTATATCAGGTTTTACCAATTTCTTTCTTCCTACATATCTGTCTTAAGACTTTATAGTTCAGTTTTTAAATTTTTTATACCCTTTTCATTTGTTACGAGACCATTTGTTTTTTGTCTTGCCTTGTGTTATTTCGTTCTTGTGTATTTCAGTCTTTTTAGCATTGCGATTACCTCGCTTGGGGAAGAGAGAGCTAAGTTTAGTGCTTTGCGTACGTTTGTCTGGTTTTGTCTATTTCCTCTTCATCTTGGTGTCTGGGAAGTGCTGCAGTTTGTATTTGTGGCATTTTCTTCACTTTTCTCTTACCATTTTTGTCCCTACTCGCCCCTAATACAGATGTTTCTAACTTTTTATTTCTTTCTGAAGTATTTGTTTTTTTATTAAAATCGATTTCTTTCATTAATCTATATTTTCCCCTGTTAATCTCATTTGTTCATCAATTCTCATTATTTCCGTCTCCAACTCAACTTTAATTCTATTAAACATTCCATTACTTCTTTCAATGCCTTCTTGAAACTTATTATTCAGATCATCCAATTTCTGTTGCAGTTCATCATTATTCACTTGTTCTTCCGCTATTTTCTTAATAATCCTCTCAATGACCCAACACCTTAGCGAATGTCTCTTCTAAGTTATTTTTTTTACATAATTTTACTTTCATAACTATCGATTTCGGTCTATAGACTTTTACTTATTGTTTCTATTTCATTCCGTAAAGAATTTACATCCACTTGGAACAACATTGTATTTTTCCTTTAATTTTTCCCGAATCGCTTTAATAGCATCTTCATTTTTTGATCCCATTTCTGAAAACTCCTCAAGTTTATAATCATCTGCAAACTTTTGTAATGTTTTGAAAAGAAATCTCTTCGGAATGGCCTTTTTGGGCTCGACGGATCTTTTAGATCCGTTATATTATTGTTCCCCATGTCTAGGCTGCTCCAAAAATTTTCGTTCGATTCTACCCCTTGTGAAGGTAATTGGCCTTTTGCTCTTGCCTCACATACTCAGCAGCAATAAAACCCAACTTTAAAATACCTGCGGAATCACCTTTCTATTTTTCACCGATATGATTAAATATACCCTTTTATATTATATATCACCATAAAAACTCTTTTGTTTTTATTTTCTGATTCATGTTGTCAATATAAATAAAATTATATCTTTTATCAAATGCTTTATAAAAATTTATCTGGTGGTAGGCTTTCTTCACCGCATATAGACCTAGTTTCTCCCTTACTTGCGACATCAAACTTATAAAAATGTGAACAGTTTTATATCATTTTATAATATGACTGAGATAGATAAATTACACAGCAATTTTATGTCTACCCTGAATATTGTATTCATGATATCACTTTGATTCTTTTCGCAAACATAATCATCAAAAATTATTACTCCATTTCGTCAACTGGGATAATCTGATCGACTGAAGCAAATAGTGTGTCTTTTTTATGTTGTTTTGTGGTTTATTCTACAAGGCGATTTGTTTTGTCTTAACCTTGTGTTATTTTGTTCTTGTGTTTTTCAGTCCTTTTAGCATTGTGATTACCTCGCTTGGGGAAGAGAAAGCTAATCTTAGTGCTTTTCGTACGTTTGTACGATTTGTGCTTGTTTGGTTTTATTGATTTCCTCTTCCTCTTGGTGTCTGGAAAGGGCTGCGGTTTGTGATTGTGGCACTCCCTGGACTTTTCTCTTACCTTTTTAGCTCATCTGAGTCGACGGCTCAAGGTGAGCTATTGTGATCACTCACCGTCCGTCGTCGTCGTCGTCCGCCTGTCCGTCCGTCCGTCCACAATCTTTAAACAACGTCTCCTCCTAAACCACTGATTGGATTTTGACCAAACTTCACAGGAATGATCCTTGGTTGGTCCTCTTTCAAAGTTGTTAAAATGGTTTCGGTCCATTGCATATCTAGGTCACAGTAGCTAAAAATTGATTTTTTAACTAAAAACTTAAAAAATCGTCTTGTCAGAAACCACTGAACCGATTTCAAAATAATTTTGCAGAAATGTTCCTTTGGTGATCCTCTACCAAGATTGTTCAAGCCATATGGATTCGTCAAAAAAACATGGCCGCCAGGGGACGGGGCTTATTTTCCCTATATATCTATATAGAAAACTTTAAAACTTCTTGTCAGGAACCACTGGACAGATTTCAATATAATTTTGCAGAAATGTTCCTTTGGTGATGCTCTACCAAGATTGTTCAAGCCATTTGGATTCGTCAAAAAACATGGCCGCCAAGGGGCGGGGCTTATTTTCCCTATATATCTATATAGAAAATTTTAAAAATCTTCTTGTCAGAAACCACTGGACCGATTTCAATATAATTTTGCATAAACGTTTCTTTGATGATCGTCTACCAAGATTGTTCAAGCCATTTGGATTCGTCAAAAAACATGGCCGCCAGGCGGCGGGGTTATTTTCCCTATATATCTGTATAGAATAATTTAAAAATCTTCTAGTCAAAAACCAATGGAGTGATTTCAATATAATTTTGCAAAAATGTTCCTTTGGTGATCCTCTACCAAGATTGTTCAAGCCATTTGGATTCGTCAAAAAACATGGCCACCAGGGGACGGGGCTTATTTTCCCTATATATCTATAAAGAAAACTTTAAAAAAAAAATCTTGTCAGAAACCACTGGACCGATTTCAATATAATTTTGCAGAAATGTTCCATTGATGATCTTCTACCAAGATTGTTCAAGCCATTTGGATTCGACAAAAAAACATGGCTGTCTGGGGGCGGGGCTTATTTTCCCTATATATCTATATAGAAAACTTTAAAAAATCTTCTTGTCAGAAACCACTGGACCGATTTCAATACATTTTTGCAGAAATGTTCCTTTGGTGAAGTTCTATCAAGATTGTTCAAGCCATTTGGATTCGTCAAAAAACATGGCCTACAGGGGACGGGGCTTATTTTCCCTATATATCTATAAAGAAAACTTTAAAAATTTTCTTGTCAGCAACCACTGGACCAATTTCAATATAATTTTGCAGAAATGTTCCATTGATGATCTTCACTAAGATTGTTCAAGCCATTTGGATTTGTCAAAAACCATGGCGGTCAGGGGGCGGGGCTTATTTTCCCTATATATGTATATAGAAAACTTTAAAAATCTTCTTGTCAGAAACCACTGGACCGATTCCAATATAATTTTGCAAAAATGTTCCTTTGGTGATCCTCTACCAAGATTGTTCAAGCCACTTGGATTCGTCAAAAAACATGGCTGCCAGTGGGGCGGGGCTTAATTTCCCTATATATCTATATAGAAAACTTTAAAAATTTTCTTGTCGGAAACCAATGGACCGATTTCAGTATAATTTCGCAGAAATGTTTCTTTGGTGATGCTCTATCAAGATGTTTAAGCCATTTGGATTCGTCAAAAAACATGGCCGCCAGGGGGCGGGACTTATTTTCCCTATATATCTATGTAGAAAATGTTAAAAATCTTCTCGTAAGAAATCGTTGGATCGAGTTCATTGTAACTTGTCAGGAATGTTGCTTTGGTGACCTTCTAACAAGATTGTTCAAGCCCTCATGATACGTCAAAAAACATGGCCGCTAGGGGGCGGGGCTTATTTTTACGTATATATCTATATAGAAAATTTTAAAAATCTTCTTGTCAGAAACCACTAGACCAATTTCAATATAATTTTGTAGAAATGTTCTTTTGGTGATGCTCTACCGAGATTATCAAAGCCATTTGGATTCGTCAAAAAACATGGCCGCCAGGGGGCGGGGCTTATTTTCCCTATATATCTATATAGAAAACTTTAGAAAAATCTTTGTCAGAAACCACTGTACCGATTTCAATACAACATTGCAGAAATGTTTCTTTAGTAACTGTCTACCAAGATTGTTCAATCCATTTGGATTCGTCACAAAGCATGGCCGCCAGGGGGCGGGGCTTATTTTCCCTATATATCTATAAAGAAATTTTTAAAAATCTTCTTGTCAGAAACCACTGGACCGATTTCAATATAATTTTGCAGAAATGTTCCTTTTGTGATCCTCTGCCAAGATTGTTCAAGCCATTTGGATTCGTCAAAAACATCGCCGCCAGGGGGCGGGGCTTATTTTCCCTATATATCAATATAGAAAACTTTAAAAATCTTCTGGTCATAAACCACTGGACTGATTTCAATATAATTTTGCAGAAATGTTCCTTTGGTGATCCTCTACCAAGATTGTTTAGGCCATTTGGATTTGATAAAAAACATGGCCGCCAGGGGGCGGGGCTTATTTTCCCTATATATATCTATATAGAAAACTTTAAAAATCTTCTTGTCTGAAACCACCAGACCGATTTCAGTATAATTTTGCAGAAATTTTCCTTTGGTGATGCTCTATCACGATTGTTTAAGCCATTTGGATTCGTCAAAAAACATGGCCGCCAGGGTCGGGGCTTATTTTCTCTATATATCTATGTAGAAAACTTTAAAAATCTTCTCGTAAGATCGAGTTCATTGTAACTTGGCAGGAATGTTGCTTTGGTGACCTTCTAACAAGATTGTTCAAGCCCTCATGATACGTCAGAAAACATGTCCGCCAGGGGGCGGGGCTTATTTTCCGTATATATCTATATAGAAAATTTTAAAAATCTTCTTGTCAGAAACCACTGGACCAATTTCAATATAATTTTGCAGAAATGTTCCTTTGGTGATGATCTACCAAGATTGTCAAAGCCATTTGGATTTGTCATAAAACATGGCCGCCAGGGGGCGGGGCTTATTTTCCCTATTTATCTATATAGAAAACTTTAAAAATCTTCTTGTCAGAAATCACTGGACTGATTTCTATATAACTTGGCAAAAATGTTTCCTTGCTGATCCTCTACCAAGATTGTTCGCGCCGTCATGATTTGTCAAAAAACATGGCCGCTCGGGGGCGGGGCTTATTTTCCCTATATATCTGTTTAGACAACTTTAATAATCCTTTTGTCAGAAACTACTGGACCGATTTAATTACAACATTGCAGGAATGTTTCTTTAGTAACCGTCTACCAAGATTGTTCAAGTCGTCATGATTCATCAGAAAACATGGCTGCCAGGAGGCGGGGCTTATTTTCCCTATGCATCTAAATAGAAAACTTTAAAAATCTTCTTGTCAGAAACCACTGGACCGATTTCATTATAACTTGATTGAAATGTTTCCTTGTCGACCTTCTACCAAGATTGTTCAAGTTATCATGATTCATCAAAAAACATGGTCGCCAGGGGGAGGGGGGGGGCTTTTTTTCCCCTATATAACTATATAGAAAAGTTTTAAAAATTTCTTGTCAGAAACCAATGGACCGATTTCAATGTAGCTTGGCAGGAATGTTTCTTTGGTGACCCTCTACCAAGATTGTTCTAGCCGGCATGAGTCGTCAAAAAACATTGCAGCTAGGGGGGCGGGGCATATTTTCCCTATATATCTATATAGAAAACTTTAAAAATCTTCTCGTAAGAAATCGTTGGATCGAGTTCATTGTAACTTGGCAGGGATGTTGCTTTGGTGACCTTCTACCAAGTTTTTCTCAAGCCCTGATGATACATAAAAAAACATGGCCGCCATGGGGCGGGGCTTTTTTTCCATATTTATCTGTATAGAAAATTTTAAATTCTTTTTGTCTGAAACCACCTAACCGATTTCAATATTACTTGGCAGGAGTGTTGCTTTGGTGACCCTGTACCAAGATTATCAAAAAACATGGTTGCTAGGGGTGGGGCTTATTTTCCCTATATATCCAAATAGAAAAATTTAAAAATCTTCTTGTCAGAAACCACCTAACCGATTTCAATATTACTTGGCAGGAATGTTGCTTTGGTGACCCTGTACCAAGATTATTCAAGCAATCATAAATTATCAAAAAAACATGGTTGCTAGGGGTGGGGCTTATTTTCCCTATATATCTAAATAGAAAACTTTAAAGATCTTCTTGTCAGAAACCACTGAACTGATTTCAATATAACTTGGCAGGAATGTTCCTTTGGTGGCCCTCTACCAAGTTTGTTCAAGCTGTCATGATTCGTCAAAAAATATGACCGTTAGGGGTGGGGCTTATTTTCCCTATATAGCTATATGAAACACTTCAAAAACCTTTTTGTCAGAAACCACTGGACTAATTTCAATATGGCAGAATTGTTCGTTTGGTGACCTTCTTTCAACATTTAGTTCAAGCCATCATGATGCATGAAAAACAAACATGGCCGCTGGGGAGTAGAGCTATTAAATTTATACAAAAATCTTAGAGCAGTGAACTTGCCTGAAACTTCAAAAGTAAGTTTGCAAAGCTGTTTGCTCAGGTGAGCGATATAGGACCATCATGGTCCTCTTGTTTTTCTAATGGAACCTTATGTTTGCCTGCAATTTTACTTAATCTTTCTGTCAATTGATTATATTTACCTTGTTTCAGATTTTTTGCATATAAATATTTTTGTCATATTGTATCAATGGTTTTAACAACATATGAATCAATGTATCGCCTTAGAATTAGACTACTCCAATTAAATACCTATACTTCTAAAATATAAGAATCCGTATGTACCCTAATATTTCTTAGTGCAATGCCAAGAGTTACATCTGCTGAAATCATTTAATTTATCAGTCAACAATTATTTCTTCAGTTAATCATAGACAATTTTTAGTTGTAACAACTTTGATTTATACTGGAAATCAGAAGGTGTTATATATGTTCTCACTTGCAGAGAAGGAGGCTGAGGAATGCAGTATGTTGGACAGACCAAACGGGTCCTTAAAACTAGGTTAAAGGAACATCTGTTTAAAATTAAAAAACGAAGAAAATTGATAGTTTTCTTTATAAACATTTCCAGAAAGCTGGTCATTCGTGATCATGTAGTAAAGTTTTGGTTCAACCTGAAGAAAAATATATACACATTGCAATTCTACAGAAAAACTAAAAATATCTTAAGACATGAACTTGAACTTAAATGGATTAAACGTTTGCAAACCCCTTTTCCACTTGGATTTAATGATAATATTTACCATGAAGGAAATATTTCTAAAATGCCGGATTTCGATGTTTTTCGCTTTTAGATATTAAAAACCATAATAAACGATCCTATGGTAAGCGCAAAAATGGGAATTTTAAAAGAAAACATAGAACTGTCATCTCTTTTTTATTTAAATATTCTCTTAAATTCTGGACGTCATTAAATGCTTTCTAAACTAGCTTCACTATCTATTTATTCATTACGTAATTACGATGATGAGGCGAATAAATTTTATGATAAAAATATGATCTCTGTATGAAGCAGCTCTCCTTAGTAGATGTTATACTCAACATGCTCTTCGTTCTTATATTGATTCTGAAATTGATCATATTAGACACTTCATCAAAATTCCATTCATCAATAAAGGTATTGAATTCATAGATTTACCTAGCATTTTTCAAGATAGTAATGTTATATCAGCTATACCTTCATATTTCGAAAACACGGAATCTCCTATTATCTGTTACAAATATAACAAACCTATCCGTAACACTATACTTAGTTTCAATAAATAAGTTTCTGTTCTTGAAATTGAATTTAGTTCACATGATTCTTGAGATTGTAAAGATTCTAAATTCTGTTATCAACCAGCGGGTCATATTGTCACTGGTAAATAGAAGATTATAATTGATTCACGAATCCGTTCAGTCATTTCAAAAGGACCTTAATATAGATTCCCAGCCAAAATTGATTTCAATAAATGTCGGGAAACAATTGCCAGTGCTTTAAATGATTGTTGTACGCGTTGGTGTAAACGAGAGCAAAAAAAGGTAAGAGAAAAGTCCAGGGAGCGCCAAAATTACAAACCGCAGCTCTTGCCAGACACCAAGAGGAAGAGGAAACCGACAAATCCAAACAATCACAAATCGAATAAACGTACGAAAAGCACTAAGATTAGCTCTCTCTTCCCCAAGCGAGGTAATTGCAATACTAAAAGGACTGAAAAACACACGAACAAAATGAAACACGGTAAGACATACACCAAATCGCCTCGTAGAATAAACCACAAAGCAACAAAGAGTAAGACTAACACCGGGCCACCGCCTTAGAAAGGTCAGTAGAGTAAACCACCGGGGTGGGGGGGGGGGGAGGTGGCTAAAGCACTTTTACAGCTAGCTAACCACCCTGGGTCCCGATGCTACACTTGATACAGAAATTCATACAAATTCGGTTCGCATAAAGGCTCCCAACTCAGTCAATGCATCAAAGCGAAAACAAAGAAATCAAATTAATCACTATAATAAACAAAGACGAGTACTCATGGCTAATTCTACTGTATGCAAGAGTAAATGAAAACCAATAGTTGAACCACGGTGGGCCAAGCCAAAGACGTATCGTCAAACCCCCAAAAAGGTAAGAGAAAAGTCCAGGGAGTGCCACAATCACAAACCGCAGCCCTTCCCAGACCGCAAGAGGAAGAGGAAACCGACAAATCTAAACAAGCACAAACCGAATCTAAAAAAGCACTAAGATTAGATCTCTCTTCCTAAGCGAGGTAATCGAAATACTAAAAGGACTGAAAAACACAAGAAAAAATGACACACGGAAAGACATACACCAATCAGCTCGTAAAATAAACTACAAAGCAACAAAGAGTAAGACTAACACGGGGACCACCACCTTAGAACGGTCGGTAGAGCAAACCACCGGGGGGGGGGGGGGGCGGGGGGTGTTAAAACACTTTTACAGCTAGCTAACTTCATCCTGGGTCTCGATGCTACTGATAATACAGAAATACATAAAAAATCGGTTCGATTAAAAGCTCCCAACTCAGTCAATGCATCAAAGCGAAAACATAAAAATCAAATTAATCACTATAATAAACAAAGACGAGTACTCCTGGCTAATTCTACTGTATGCCAGAGCAAATGAAAACCAATAGTTGAACCACGGCGGGCCAAGCCAAAGACATATCGTCAAGCCCCAACCCACTGGTTAAAGTTTTACGAAGAGGCCGTCATTGAGTCTGAGGCCCGAACCGCCGTCGTGCAATTAAAGAGTGAAGCATAGCCATCAACAATGATTGGGTTGACAACTAGGCATGCAGTCTGCCGCATAATATCCAGGCTATACCCAATTCTTTTATAACGGTAAATAAGTTTTCTGAATTGCTGCGAAAAGTTAGACTTACCTACAATTTTTCTAAATCTGTACACTAAGTCACCATAAAATTCGGGTTCCGATATACCTTGTTGCAGAAGTGTTCCGTGTGTCATTTTGTTCTTGTGTTTTTCAGTCCTTATAGTATTGCGATTACCTCGCTTGGGGAAGAGAGAACTAATCTTAGTGCTTTTCGTACGTTTGTTCGGTTTGTGTTTGTTTAGATTTGTCGGTTTCCTCTTCCTCTTGGGGTCTGGGAAGGGCTGCGGTTTGTGATTGTGGCACCCCCTGGACTTTTCTCTTATTTTTTTTTTCAGACTGACACTATATTTGTCTAACAAAGAACTATGTCTGCGATGAAATTTCGAAAACGCCTTACGAAGTTTAAAAAAACGATAGCCATGCCTAAGAAGTTTGGCAGTAAGGGCTTTATTACGGTAGTTAAAGTCATTAAGATTTGAAGAAGCTCTGGCGAATCTTATAAGTTGAGATATGTATACCCCATATGAGGTACGCCGGGGGACATCGCCATCCAGAAGAGGGAAATTGACTATATCAAAATCGAAATCGTCCCGTTTATCATAAATTCTGGTGGAAACTGTACCATTAGATATACATAGATTCAAATCCAAAAAAGTTGCCTCGGTATCGGAAGAATTTGCTCTATTTAATTGGAGTTCTGTAGGGTATATCCGGTCCACCATTTGGTCAAAGTAAATATTGTCAATATTTAATAAATCGTCAAGGTATCTTAAATTGGAATTGAAAGCCTCAATAATGTCAGCCTGATTTTTACGTGAGAGAGACTTCATGAAATCTCTCTCATAACAAAAAAGAAACAAATCTGCAACAAGAGGAGCACAATTAGTTCCCATCGGAATACCAATAGTTTGTCTATAAAGTTGAGTTCCAAATCTAATAAAAATATTGTCCAAAAGATAAACAAGGGCATCACAGACTTTTTGACACGACCATAAATTGTGATTATTATATACATCAGAATTGAAAAAAGCACATTCTTCGTTGCAAGCCAAATATTGGGTATTCTCCCGAATAAACGTTCGGTTAATTAAATCAATAAGTTTATCTTTTATAAGATGATGAGGTAACGTAGTATACAGTGTAGAAAAATAATATGTAGACAATTTAGAAGCCTGAAAAAGTTTTTAGATTTAAATTTATTGAGAACATCATTAGAATTTTTAATTGACCAAAAATAGTTAATTCCGTCTCTTTCGTAAACAGTATCATAGTATCTAATCCAATGTTTTTTAACAGCAGGAAGGCATGAAGTTAGCAGTTTGGACAAAACAGTAGTCTAACATGAACTAGAATTAGCACTGAAATGTGCTTTATAAGGTCGTTTATGAAGTTTCGGTAACCAATATAACGTAGGAAGTCTGTCTTGCTTTTCTTTAATACTCACTGCAAACTTAGCAGTAATATCAATAGAATGGGTATTTACAATAGATCTCTCGTCAGTAGAAATCCGTTCATATGTTTTGGTATTACCAAGTTCTTGTTTTAGAATATTGATATAATAAAGTCGTCACACAACAACAACATTATTGTCAGCTTTATCATTGAGTCTGAGGCCCAAACCGCCGTCGTGCAATTAAAGAGTGAAGCACAGCCATCAACAATGATTGGGTTAGTCTTACTCTTTGTTGCTTTGTGGTTTATTCTACGAGGCGATTTGTTGTATGTCTTTCCATGTGTCATTTTGTTCTTGTGGTTTTTAGTCCTTTTAGTATTGCGATTACCTCAAATCCAAACCGACAAATCCAAACAAGCACAAATCGAACAAACGTACGAAAAGCACTAAGATTAGCTCTCTCTTCCCAAAGCGAGGTAATCGCAATACTAAAAGGACTGAAAAACACAAGAACAAAATGACACACGGAAAGACATACGACAAATCGCCTCGTAGAATAAACCACAAAGCAACAAAGAGTAAGACTAACACCGGGTCCACCGCCTTAGAACGGTTAGCAGAGCAAACCACCGTCTGTCTTGCTTTTCTTTAATACTCACTTCAAACTTAGCAGTAATATCGATAGAATGGGTATTGTCAATAGACCTCTCGTCAGTAGAAATCCGTTCATATGTTTTGGTACTACAAATTTCTTGTATTAGAGTATTGATATAATAAAATCGTCACACAACAACAACATTATTAGCAGCTTTATCAGCTGGAGCCAAAACATACTTCCTATGAAATTCTTGGATACCTTGTTTCAAATATCGAAAAAATAATTTAGGCTTAGGAGGGAGATGATCAAGGTTATTAGAGTAAAATTATATACGTTCATCAATGATCTTAAAAATCTTTAATTTCCAATTATTTAAAGCATTAGACTCAATATGCTCTCGTTTACACCAACGCGTACAATAATCATTTAAAGCACTGGCAATTGTTTCCCGACATTTATTGAAATCAATGTGGGCTGGAAATCTATATTTAGGTCCTTTTGAAATAACTAAACGGATTCGTGAATCAGTTATAATCTTCAAGTTACCAGTGTTGAGTCTAATGCTTTAAATAATTGGAAATCATAGGGTTTTTAAGATCATTGATAAACGTGTGTTATTTTACTCAAATAACTTTGATCTTTTCCCTTCTAAGCCTAAATTATCTTTTCGATATTTGAAACAAGGTATCCAAGAATTTCATAGGATGTATGTTTTGGCTCCAGCTGATTAGCTGCTAATAATGTTGTTGTTGTGTGACGACTTCATTATATCGATACTCTAGAGTTTGGTAGTACCAAAACATATGAGCTGATTTCTACTAACGAGAGATCTATTGTTAATACCCATTCTATCAAAATTACTGCTAAGTTTGCAGGAAGTATTAAAGAAAAACAAGACTGACTTCCCACGTTATATTGGTTACAAAAACTTCATAAACGACCTTATAAAACACGTTTCATTGCTAATTCTAGTTCATGTATGACTACTATTTTGTCCAAACTGCTAAATTCATGCCTTAGTGCTGTTAAAAACATTGCATTAGATACTATGGCACTGTTTACGAAAGAGACGGAATTAACTATTTTTGGTCAATTAAAAATTCCAATGAAGTTCTCAATAAATAAAAATCTAAAAACTTTAAGGCTTCTAAATTGTCTACAGATGATTTTTCTACACTGTATTTTACGTTGCCTCATCATCTTATAAAACATGAACTTATTGATTTAATTAACCGAACGTTTATTTGGGAGAATATCCAATATTTGGCTTGCAACGAAGAATGTGCTTTTTTGATTTCTGGTGTACACAATAATAACAATTTATGGTCTTGTCAAAAAGTCTGTGATGTTCCTGTTTATCTTTTGGATAATAATTTTGTTAGATGCCGAAATATATTATATAGGCAAACTATTGGTATTCCGATGGGAACTAATTGTGCTCCTCTTGTTGCAGACTTGTTTCGTTTTTGTTATCAGAGAGATTTCATGAAGTCTCTCTCACGGAAATATCAGGCTGACATTATTGAGGCATTCAATTCAACTTAAAGATACCTTGATGATTTTTCAAATATTGACAATATTAACTTTGACCAAATGGTGAACCGCATATACCCTACAAAACTCCAATTTAACAGAGCCAACTCTTCCGATACCGAGGCACCTTGTTTTGGATTTGAATCTATGTATATCTAATGGTACAGTTTCCAATGGTACAGTTTCCACCAAAATTTATGATAAACGGGAAGATTTTGATTTTGATATAGTCAGTTTCCCTTTTCTGAAAGGCAATGTCCCCCGGCATACCTCATATGGGGTATACATATCTCAACTGATTAGATTCGCCAGAGCTGCTTCAAAGCTTAGTGACTTTAACCTCCGTAATAATTAGACCAAGGTATATCGGAATCAGAATTTTACGGTGACTTATAGTACAGATTTAGAAAAATTATAGGAAAATTTAACTTTTCGGAGCATTTCAGAAACTAATTAACCGTTATAAAAGAATTGGGTATAGCCTGGATATTATGCGGCAGATAGCATGCCTAGTTGTCAACCCAATCATTGTTGATGGCTATGCTTCACTCCTTAATTGCACGACGGCGGTTCGGGCCTCAGACTCAATGACGGCCTCTTCGTAAGAATTTAACCAGTGGCATGGGGCTTGGCTTGGCTTGGCTTTTCTCTTTTCTTGTTTTTTTTTTTTTTTTTTTTTTTTTTTTTTTTTTTTTGGCACTCCGTGGTTCAACTATTGGTTTTCATTTACTCCGGCATTCAGTAGATTTACCATTGAGTACTCGTCTTTGTTTATTATGGTGATTTATTTGATTTTTATGTTTTCGCCTTGACGCATTGACTGAGTTGGGAGCCTTTATTCGAACTGAATTTTTATGTATTTCTGTATGTGAAGAGTAGCATCGGGACCCAGGGTGAAGTTGGCTAGCTGTAAAAGTGCTTTAACCACCCACCTCTCCCCCTCCTCCTCCGGGTAGTTTAATCTACTGACCGTTCTAAGACGGTGGTCCCGATGTTATATTCTTTGTTACTTTGTGGTTTATTCTACGAGGCAATTTGTTTTAGCTAGTGTTATTTTGTTCTTGTGTTTTTCAGTTCTTTTAGCATTGCAATTACCTCGCTTGGGGAAGAGAGAGCTAATCTTCACGCTTTCCGTACGTTCGTTCGATTTGCGCTTGTTTGGTTTTGCCTGTTTTCTCTTCCTCTTGGTTTCTCGGAAGGGCTGTTTTTTGTCATTGTTCCACTCCCTGGATTTTTCTCTTACCTTTTTTATATTTATTAATGTTCTCAATGACTATAAAGTTAATCTTTCTCTATGTGTCTGGGAAGGGTTGCGGTTTGTGACTGTGGCACTCCCTGGGTTTTTCTCTTACCTTTGTTTTTGTTTTCCCATTTCTGACGTGCCGCATATAAGCATCCTAAATAATTGATCTGGGTACAATCGTGCCTCCGTTTAATTTTTTCTTTTATACTCTTTACTTTATTATCATAATGTGGTATATTCAACTATGATATAACAACACAGAATGATGATATTCCCATCCCATATCTTCGCATATGTTTTCCAAATACTTTCTTGCTCTCTCAAACTATGTATGCCTTTTGGAAGATTAAACTATTTAGCCGTATTTATACTTCCAGATCTAAGATTTTATTTAAAAAAAAAAATATTTTTTTGAAGGGCAGTGATTTATAAATGAACACAAAATCTCTAGTAACATATAAATATTCGCTTTTCAATTTCTCTTGATAAATAAATTAGCGGGGCTCCCGTTATTCTGATATATATATGTTGAACGTTGTTATAATATAATGATAGCCCATGTGTTTTTTTAATATTGACTTTATAATTGGCATTGAACACATTTCTTCTCGTTAATCATTTCTAACAATATATTTCATTTGTACATCAAGCCATTCTTTAGCTTGTAGGCACTTAAGCATGTTTTAATGTAGTTTATTGATTTGTATTGCCCTCTATTACTTTTTGCTTTATGTTCAATAATAACATCAAATTCAGTTTCACTACATTTTTTTTTTCAAACAAAACATCCTTACGATTGAAATAACTTTTTTTTTAATTTCCACAAGAACACCATATTATATTATTCATATTACAAACATAACAATTACCAGTCAACATAAGATACTTACGTGATAGTGTTTCTTTGTTTTGGCACCATCTGTTCTTTCAGATGAAAAATAATCAAGTATCAATTTCTTTTTACATGCTCCTTTGTCCTGTCCCTCTGGTAATATTACACAGTTGGTATAATACTGTATTAATATATCCCCCGTCTTATGTATATATTCCAAAAGCTTATCATTATGCTCTCCACCTCCCCCACACACCCCGACCCCCCACCCCCACCCCCCAAGAATCTCATTTAGATATTTACGGCGATATGATTGAATATTAGGTGGTTCTCTTGTTCTTGTTTGAACATCTTATAATAATAATAATAATAATAATAATAATTTGTTTTAAAATGTTACATATCAATGTATAAAACTAGTCTCAAGATAAATAAAACTAAAATAATGAATGTATTAGTCACATTACTATATCCATTAAATCCGTTTTAATGAAATTAGAGGCAACATCTTGCCTTTTTACACTTAATTTGTGGGATTTGCACCATTCGTTCAAAAATTAGGGAAATTCCGCCGTAGCTTGCTTTTTTATTTGCCCAAAGTAATCAGGGTGTTTCTCTTATCTCATTTTTCTGACAACTGACACTTCATACCCCATAAATTCGCATTATTTATTTTCAAAAAATTCACTGTAGCTGGCCTTAATTTCGGGGTATTCCCCTGGTCTCATTTTCTGAAAGCTGACCATTCTTTCTTAGAAATTACCTAATTTATTTTAGATAACTATAATGTAGCTAACCTTTCACCTTCTAAATTTTTATGGTGCTTTAAACGGCTATTGGGCATGCTATTTTGAGGACGTTGGTGCATGATAAAAATGAATTTTGAAGATACCGGTTCTGGATTGGCTGGTAAAAGGTTTTTGCCTGAATTTTCCCGGATGGCCTCGAACTCTCATTTTCTAACTACTACTAATGTTTACGATAATTTATTGGAACTAGAAAGAGAGCGAACTCTACGGACACTTTGGATAACTGCACCTGGAGATCTTCGACACGGTCGCTTCTCTTAGAACGTTAAGTAAAATTATCGCATAAAAAACCTTTAATATAAGTGTTAGTCTTACTCTTTGTTGCTTTGTGGTTTATTCTACGAGGCGATTTGTTGGATGTCTTTCCGTGTGTCATTTTGTTCTTGTGTTTTTTCAGTCCTTTTAGTATTGCGATTACCTCGCTTGGGGAAGAGAGAGCTAATCTTAGTGCTTTTCGTACGTTTGTTCGGTTTGTGCTTGTTTAGATTTGTCGGTTTCCTCTTCCTCTTGGGGTCTGGGAATGGCTGCAGTTTGTGATTGTGGCACTCCCTGGACTTTTCTCTTAACTTTTTTAAAGTACTTTTTCGTGGATTTGGAAGTTGTTTCCGCTGTTCAGTGTTAATGAATTCCCTTCTGCCAGATAAATGTAGAGGTCGCATTGTATGTATATATGTGTAACAGGTAGAAAATTATACAGATCACTAATACAGCCTTGCTGTATGAATAAGCTTTAATGGTGACGCTGTATATTGGACTGGCTTTTCTACGAAGTTAAGCACAGTATTTCTTGGTAAGTACCTAGACGGGTGATTCTATATGGGTGGCCACTACTTAACTTAGCTAAGAACCTATTTGTTCGGTTTCCTTTGCGAGCAGGGTGATGAAATCAGGGTATAATTCCCTGACCCTTTGCAGGTTCTTTGCTCAGGACATTGTTTCCTTAGCATTCTAAACTGGCCCCGAGAGTGAAGTGAAAAACGAAGGGATATATATTAATTCAAAAGAAAAATAACAAGGTATGTCCTATTTGTTATAATATTCCCAGCTTATTTCGTTTGTAACTCATCAGTGGAATAAACGATGGCAATATGGCGACGTTACTTAGTAACAATACATAACTGTACATAGTACACATCGTTAAAACGTCATGGCGTCCGAAAGACATCGTTAATTTTTGTTGAGTTTGGGTTAAAAATTTTCATGAAGTACATTTTAGATTAACTCGTTTAAACACAAATGTTAGGAAATTTGCAAAAAAAAAAAAAAAAAAAAAAAAAAAAAGAGAGAGAGATAGAGAGAAAATGGAAAAATAAGGATTTGTACGAGAGCACTGCTTTGAATGAGAACTGAGAGGTTATTGTTTTGATGAGGGGTCCCTGATTTATTGGTCATTAACTCTCCGTCTGTTACGAAGTTTGTTTCCCGTCTGCCCGATATAATATTCACAACAACCATTGCAAACTAGAACATACAATTTTTTTACATTACTATTCCTATTTTTTTTTTTTTTTTTTTTTTTTTTTTTTTTTTTTTTTTTTTTTTTTTTTGACGTTGAATGCCTTATTGATGAGCTTTTATGAAGAGACTCTAATGAGAATATAATTAAAAAGTCGCATCGGATCCTTCGATGATATATTTACAAAGTCCACATCGTGGTTCTTTGCATTTGCTAACTGAGGATAAAAATATGTTTTCATTTAGTTCAGATTTTACCTGAAGTCTTTTTAAATTTGAAAGTTGTCTTTTGTTTTTTACGACCTTAGTATTGTTAAAAATATATTGCATTGTTTCGTTGGTCTTTAAAATTTCCAATTATTTTTCAAGATACGAAACAATTCCTTACTATTTGTATTATATGCTGAGATAAAAGTTGTTATGCTTTCTTCGTTCCTTTTTTGATCATTAATAAATATTTTCTTGGTCTTTCGAAGGCTCTCGTTATTTCTTACTTTATTATTTGTAGTGTATACTTTCTTTCAAATAAGCTTTTAAACGGGTACTGAGTATGAATTTATTTGAAATAAATTCAAAAAGTCTACGTGCTAAAGTAACAGTTAGAACGTCTCCCCGTACTTCACTATTGTGAAAATCATATTTCATTTCCTTTGGAATCATGGGCTTATTGTGGATTATTTGAAAATGGAGTTCTGCTCATGTATACGCTAGATGGCGTAAGCAGTGTTGTAAACTTCATTACTGCTCATTAAGAGTTTCAGTAAAACCGGGACTCCCATTTTCTTATTTGTAGTGTGTTCTTTGTTTCCAAAAGCAAACTTTTTTACGTTTATTTTGCTGCACTGCAGCTGGTGTTAGTGCCGTGTGGCGGCGGAAGAACGTCTCCTCGTACTTCATCACAGTACAGATTATATTTCATTTCCTTTTGGATCGAATGGTCCATTGTGGTATATTTGAAAATGGAGTTCTGCTAATGTATGCGCTAGAGGGCGTAAGCAGTGTTGCAAACTTCATTATTGCTCATGAAGGGTCTCAATAAAACTGAGAGTCCCATTTTAAGCTGTTGTGTTTGTTTCCAAGGCATTTTTGACGTTTATCTTAGTTTTTGTATGTTTCGGGTGGAATGAGTAGAAATCTAGATATTGTATAGAATCTGTTGCTTTATAATATATGCCTGTTGAAATTGAAATTCATGGTAACTGTACACAGCTGGTTTGAATTTTAAATTCCAGGTCCTTATGTAGTGAATTTAGTATATTTACGAATAAATCAAAATCTTCCACTGAATTTTGCTAAAACATAAAGCAGTCATCTTACTATCTGATCCACTGATCCTCTATATATTTGGCTAACTCTTCGCCCTTTTTTGCTCTAAATCTTTCATATAATATTTCTTTTGACTGATTATAGAATAAATTCTTAATAGTAAACTAACAATATATAAAATCAAACCGAGTCTCCGATTTTCGCGATTTGTGTGTTCTTTGTTTCAAAAGTCAATCCTTTAATACTTTTTTAACTCTACTGTAGGTGGTGTTGTGCCGTGTGGCGGCCGTAAAAAGTCTCCCCTTACATCATCATAGTGCAGGTCAAATTTTATTTCCTTTGGGATCACCCTGGTTATTTTGAAAATCGAATACCTCTTAAGCCGGCGCTAAGGAGCGTATACAGCCCCGCAAACTACAGTGTTGCATACGAAGTGACTCAATCAAACCGAGTCTCCGATTTTCGTGATTTTGTGTGTTCTTTTTTTCTAAAGGCAGTCCTTTTTTACTTTTAGACACACACACATTATATATATATATATATATATATATATATATATATATATATATATATATATATATATATATATATATATATATATATATATATGTATGTATGTATACACAACCCTATACGTCGTCATTTTCAGATGCAGTTTGTGTACAAACATCCTCAGGTGGCTACAGATTTGGTAGTTCCTGTGAGTCGTTATGTCATTGTAAAGATTCTATTGAGCAATGCGATGAGACAACTGGAGAATGTACTGTGTCCGGTTGTAGTGACGGGTGGATGGGACCAGGCTGTCAATACCGTAATATTTCTCTTACGTTTATTTTATAAATCTGTTTTTCGCTTCTTTATGGTTTAAGGGGACTGGATACACTTGAAACGTTTGAACCAATTTACAAGGCAGAACACTTTTGTGACTTACTTTTTTCTTTCCTGCACACTAAGCCCCTCCCAAAAACAACATAATCGAAAATGAAGGATTTTTCTTCCCTTAAATGCTAAATCTGTCCCTTCAGAGTGGACCCAGCAATGAATGGATGCCCTCCTGGGGAAGATGAAAGATAGTAAAAGAAGAAGATTGAGATACCCTTTCCTTTACTATAGCCCAAGACGTGATGGGCTTTAACTCCCTCCGCCCCTACTGCCGCACGGCTATGGAACACAGTTACCCTTAATATTTACAGACGGGAGGTAAAACAATTTTAACAGAGTTTTGCTTCCCCTGAAAGTGTATCAGTTCCCATTAAATCAGAAATAAGAGATCAATATACGAATGATGTATGAAACGCCTGTGAACGGTCAAGATGGATCAAGGGTGACTTCCTCTGTGACTACGTTCCAGGTAGGATGACGCCTAGCTGTATCACTACACAGAGTCACTAACAACGTTAGAATTGTTTATGATATATATATCTATACTATTTATAACATATAATAATACATTAAACATATACCTACAGCATGAAACATAAAACTGCAATTCTCTTCGCGTCTTGACAAAGAATGCAATATGATCGGAAGCTATACTGGTTTGTAATATAATAGTATAATCCAAACCGAGTGCGGTGAACTTGGTCGTGCCGATGAGAAGAGAATGTTCATTTTACTACACAAACAAGATTGTGTCACTTCCTTTTCTTTATTAATAGTTTCTAGGTTAACTTTTTGTTATCTCTTTATTTTCTTTTACTTCGACTTTTATTGTGCACATTGTCACTTTAGTCGTTAAGGCTTTAGTTTCTTATATATTAAACGCGTTAGGCATATAATGCCAACTAGGAATACTCTTCTTTCTATATTAATTCACAGTTAGCATAGAATAGAATACCTTTTGTCATTTCCTCATTGCGAATGCTTGATACTGTCTCGACAGATCATGTGAAATGGCTAGGTGACCATGTAGTGTTCTTCCCTGAGGTTATTACATTCGAGCCCTCACAATAGAAAGAACGAAGGTGAGAGGACTTTAAAAAAAAAGGTAAGAGAAAAGTCCAGGGGAGTGCCACAATCACAAACCGCAGCCCTTCCCCGACATCAAGAGAAAGACGAAACAGACAACATCAAACAAGCGCAAATCAAACAAACGTACGAAAAACAATAAGATTAGCTCTCTCTTCCCCAAGCGAGGTAGTCGCAATGCTAAAAGGACTGAAAAACACAAGAACAAAATAACACAAGGTAAGACATAAAACAAATCGCTTCGTAGAATACACCACAAAGCAACAAAGAGTAAGACTAACACCGGGACTACCGTCTTAGAACGGTCAGTAGAATAAATATCCGGAGGAGGGTGGGATGGTTTAAAGCATTTTTACGACCAGCCAACGTCACGCTGGGTGCCGATGCAACTCTTAATCACAAACAGTAAACCAGATGCTACTCTAAATCACAACCAGTAAACCAGAAAGCAAAATGGGCAGCTGTTGAATGTCACCAAAACAAATGCTAGCACCACAACACAACCAGCAAAACAGAAAGCAAAGTGGGCAGCTATTGAAGACGGTGACCACAATGCTAGCATCACAAAACATATAGAAAAAAAAACAGAAAGCAACGCTGAAACCACAAAGCTACAAAGAGTAGGAACAACACCTGGACCACCGCCTTAGAACGGGCCATAGAATTAACTACCGGGGTATTTAAAGTAATTTTACAGCTAGCCAGCATTACCCTGGGTCCCAATGCTACTCTTAATACAGAAATACATAACAATTTGGTTCGCATAAAGGCTCCCAAATCAGTCAATGCATCAAAGCGAAAACATAAAAATCAAATAAATCACAATGATAAACGAAAACGAGTACTCATGGCTAATTCTGCTGTATGCCAGAGTAAATGAAAACTAATAGTTGAACAACGGCGGGCTAAGCCAAAGACATATCGTCAAGTCCCAACCAAATGGTTAAAGTTTTACGAAGAGGCCGTCATTGAGTCTGAGGCCCGAACCGCCGTCGTGCAATTAAAGAGTGAAGCATAGCCATCAACAACGATTGGGCTGACAACTAGGCATGCAGTCTGCCGCATAATATCCAACCAATTATTTTATTATTTGTTTATTAGTTTTCTGAATTGCTCCGAAAAGTTAGATTTGCCCACAATTTTCCTAAATCTGTTAACTAATTCACCGTAAAATTCTGCTTTCGATATACCTTATTGCAGAAGTGTTTTCAGGCTGACGCTATATTTTTCTACCAAGGCACTGTGTCTGTGATAAAATTTCGAAAAAAACCTTACGAAGTTTAAAATAACGATAGCCCTGCCTAAGAAGTTTGGCAGTAAGTGCTTTATTACGGCAGTTAAAGTCACTAAGATTTGAAGAAGCCCTGGCGAATCTAATAAGTTGAGATATGTATACCCAATATGAGGTACGCCGGGAGACATCACCGTCCAGAAAAGGGAAATTGACTATATCAAAATCAAAATCGTCCCGTTTATCATAAATTTTGGTGGAAACTGTACCATTAGATATATATAGATTCACATCAAAAAAAAAAAAAAAAAAAAAAAAAAAAAAACTCCTCAGTATCGAATGAATTGGTTCGATTTAATTGGAGTTTAAGTAGGGTATATACGGTCCACCATTTGATCAAGGTAAATATTGGCAATATTTAATAAATTATCAAGGTATCTTGAAGTTGAAGTGAAAGCCTCAACAATGACAACCTGATTTTTACGTGAGAGGGACTTCATGAAATCTCTCTCATATAAAAAAAAAAAAAACAATAAACAAATCTGCAACAAGAGGAGCACAATTAGTTCCCATCGGAATACCAATACTTTGCCTATAAAGTTTAGTTCCACAGCTAATAAAAATATTATCCAAAAGATAAACAAGGGCATCACAGACTTTTTGACATGACCATAAATTGTAATTATTGTATACATCAGAAGTGAAAAAAAGCACATTCTTCGTTGCAAGCCAACTATTGGGTATTCTTCCGAATAAACGTTCGGTTAATTAAATCAATAAGTTTATCTTTTATAAGATGATGAGGTAACGTAGTATACAGTGTAGAAAAATCATATGTAGACAATTTAAAAGCCTTAACATTTTTAGATTTAAAGTTATTGACAACTTCATTGGAATTTTTAATTGACCAAAAATAGTTAATTCCGCCCCTTTCATAAACAGTTTCATAGTATCTAATCCAATTATTTTTAACAGCAGTAAGGCATGAAGTTAGTAGTTTGGATAAAACAGTAGTCGTACATGAACTAGAATTAGCAATGAAACGTGTTTTATAAGGTCGTTTATGAAGTTTCAGTAACCAATATGACGTATAAAACAAATAGCCTCGTAGAAAAGATCCGGACAAAGGTCACTTGTGACATTAAACGTCGCGAACTGGCTTGCCCTCTGTCGATAAAATTCTAGCGGGTGCATTTATAGTCAATAATAGCCACGGAAAAATCAAGAACAAAATGATTTATGATTTCCATGCGACTTAAATATAAATTAGCTTATACATATTAGTGCTTGCAGGTCGAAAATGGACAAGTAGTATAAAGTGACCTCGCGTGTATTAAACAAAACTGTACAATATGTACATCCTGTTCTGTACCATAACACTGTATACATAGATACGATAAAGTCAGTTCTGTTGGAAATAACGTGGGTATATTAATAAGTTTTGAGCCGGATATATGTAGCCGAGGGGTTTATGTTTAATAGTTTATTCGTCTGATCTTGGTCCTAGTAACTATCATCCAGAATAGACCTTGAGCCGGCTATAGACGCCCTCCCTCCTCCAAAGTGGGGGTGGATTTTGTACACTATGATTTTCTAAAACTACATTATATTCGAAACAAAATGACATACGTTAGCACACTGGCGATGGGGACATTTGAATGTAACAGTCATGTTACCAACGTTACCCTCAAAACAATAAAAATACCTCATATTCTTACTTAATAACATTCTATCTGATTCAAATGCATGTGGTTTTATCTTATTCCAATGCATGTGGTTTTATAGCGGCAGGTATCGTTATATGTTGAACTGTCAATGGTGTGTGATATAATTGTTACATAAACCTCATATATAAGTTTCCTGATACAACGTTTTTGACGACTTTGACCTGTAAGTGACTAGAACTTTAATCTAATGCTGCTTGACAATAGATAAATACTATATGTCGTCCTTTGTACACCAAGATATGGAAACAAACCAGCTTGGTTCATCAAATAACAAAAGGAACGACAGTGACTTTAAAAGAGCCTATTTTTGTCTTCTTAAAAGCATCGTTATTTCAAACTTTTAAAGACTTTATTTGCTATTGTTGCACTTAGTACAATATATTTAACTATTACGATTGGTTAAATACATTGCAGGCTTTGAATTAATGTTTTATACATATCTTAATGTTACATATGTCACTTTTTGAGTGATACGTTATCTACATTGTATAAAAGAGAAATCAATTTTAAAATTCTTTAAATAACATAGTAAATCATTTCTCAGATACCTTTATAGTTTGGTGAATTAAGTGAAATAAAACCCTCGCCAACTTTCTGCTGGTGTACCCAATTAACATTTTATCTTTAAACTAGTAAAATGTACCCTATAACAAATACACAAATATCCCCTTTTTCATACATACTTACATGATATGAGCTCTTCATTGCTTATGTTCGAGGCATAAAGCTGACAATCTTAAACTTAATTTCATTTAGACTACCTGAAATATTGTATACTTATTATTGTTACACACGTTATACATGTATGTCTGTTTTTGTGTTGCGATATCAGAACACTGTTTCCAATAGATAGTGTTTGCAGGTGAAATCTCTTCAGTACAATTCCATTAAAGAAATACTGTATATTTTTCTAATATCAACACAAAGCATGAATAAAAATGAAAACAAACATTCCGAGAGCATAAATTATTCAAGAAGAATTATTACATTATTTGAGTTTACATAATAATGCAGTGGGTAATCACGACGATAATAACATCCCACATATATCAGCAACACGCTTCAATATTAAGTCATCTCTAAGATGCAGCCAAATATGCAGCATGCACACTCAGCAGTTTTCTGTTGTCGCAGTGTATAAAATAAAATCATTTATGCTGGTTAGAAGACAGTTTGCTTCGTGAGAATCTGCTCTATTATGAAATACCATGTAAAATAACACGTATAGGTCAGTCATACATATTACGACTTGATGGTATACACATTAAATACATGTTTACTATTATTTATTATCTGTAGTGATATCAAGAGCACCGTTAGGCGGGGCAGTATATAAGGGTATTCCATCTATATAGCTGGACAAAGGTGTAGAATTTGTGGACGTTTACAAATGCACACTTGTTATGTTGCCATTGTTACCAGTTATGGCGCGAAAAAGGATGGTCTGAAAAAGAATTAGTCAAAGGGAAGTAACTCAAAAACTGAATTCGGGAGAGCAATCTTTTTATAGGTGACAAATTGTCTGAACCTCAAACATATTGCTATAGTTTCATCAATATATTCCATATTGTTACCTAGTTATGGCATGCATATAGATAGTGTGGAAATAAAAACTAATGAAAGGGACGTAACTCAGAAACGAAAAAAGGGAGAGCAATCTTCTTTTTTTTTTTTTTTTTTTTTTTTTTTTTTTTGTTTGTTTGTTTGTTTGTTTTTGTACGCGACATATGGTCTTGACATCAAACACATTGCTATAAAGTTTCATCAAGCTATTCCATATTGCTACCTAGTTATGGCATGCATAAGGGTAATGTAAAAAAACTAATCAAAGGAAAGTAACACATCACGAAAACATACCTATATACTTTTGACCCCCTGAAACCCCACTTTTATATAGTAAAACTGGGGTTTACCGGGGTATACATTATTTTTTCTTATTTCTGCTTAAAAGCATAGAATGTGGGTACTCATTAGAACCGCCTTGGCACAGTCTATGTTTTGAGCAGAAATATGAAAAATATCAGAGTTCTTTTATCTAAAACTTTTCAGTTTTTTGGAGATGAATTTTCTGTATATTTGAATAGGCGTGTTTCTGTAATGACGAAAACAAAGCAAGGAAGATCAATCTTTTTTTGTACTTGACACACCGTCGTTACCTCATACACATTGCTGTAAAGATTCATCAAGACATTCCATCCGGTTACCTACTTATGGCACCCACAAGGTCAGGCAAATAATTCATCAAAAGGAAAGAAACTCAAAAATGAGAAAGGGAGAGCATTTTTGGTATGTGACACTCCCTCGTAATCTCATAAGTATTGCTATAATGATCCATCAAAATATTCCATACAGTAACCTACTTATGGTAGGCACAAAATTTAACCAAATGGAAGTAACTCAGAGAGTAAGAAAGGAGAGCAGTCATTTTTGCAGGTGACATGCCGTCCTGACCTCATATACATTGCTATAAAGTTTCATTAAGATATTCCATATGAATACCTAATTTTGGCATGCATAAAGATAGTGTGAAAAACAAATCATCAAAGGAAAGTTATTCAGAAACCAAGAAAGGAAGAGCAATCTTTTTTGGAGGTGATATACCACCTTAACCTCATACACATTGCTATAAAATTTCATTGAGATATTCCATACGGTTAGCTACTTATGGTATGCACAAGGTCAGTCTAAAATTTCATCAAAGGAAAGTAACTCAGAAGTTGAGAAAGGCAGATTTTTTTATTGTGTTGGGGTTTAACGACACGTCAACCCTTGAGGGTCATTTTGTGTCGTCTCCCAGAGAAAGGGAGAAAAGAGATAGAAGAGAGAGTAGAGGAGATGAAAGAGAGGGACAGGGAAGAAAGAGGAACAGGAATGAAAGTGAAGAAACAGAAGAAATAAGAACATTCCCCCTCTACCCTTACCCACTACAAGGATAGCAGGCCTTGCCCAACTGTAAGCCAATATCAGTTGGACGCCCCAGTGATGTAAGATACACAGCACCTTCGCACCACCCAACCACCCCCTGAGAAAGGCAGAGCAATCCTTTTTGTATGCGTCACACCGTCTTAACCTCATACACATTGCTAAAAAATTTAGCTACTTATGGTATGCTCAAGGTCAGTCTAAAATTTCATCAAAGGGAAGTAACTCAAAAACTGAGAAAGGGAGAGCAATATTTAATGTACCAGAAATACCGTCTTAACCTAATACACATTGCTATAAACTTTCATCAAGTTTTTCCATATAGTGACCTAGTTATGGCACGCACATGGATAGTATGGAAAATATCTTATCAAAGGGAAGAAACTCAGAAAGTAAGAAAAGGAGAGTAATCCTTTTGCATTTGACACGCCGGTTTGACTTCATACATATTGCTATGAAGTTTTATTCAGATGTTCTATATCATTACCTAGATATGATGCTCACAAGGATACTGAGTAAAATATTTATCAAAGGACAGTAACTCAGCTACTAAGTAAGGGAAAGCAACCATTTGCATATGCAAGACAGACTCTTAACCTCATATATTTCGCTATGAAGTTTCATCAAAATATTCCATACAATTACCTAGTTATGGCGCGCAAAAATGGATAGTCTGTAAAAAAAATCAAAGGACAGTAACTCAGAAACTAAGAAAGGGAGAGCAACCATTCTGTACGCGACACGCCGTCTTGACCTCCTACACATTGCTATGAAGTTTCATCAAAATATGCTTAACGGTTAACAAGTTGTGGCTCGCACAAGAATTGTTTACGCCGGACGAATAGACGGCAATAACATCATACGTCCGTTTTTTATTTATTTTATTTTTTTCCAAAACTGGCGTATCTGAAAACCAGTATAGATATTAAATTATATAAAAGGCTTGTTATAAATTTTATCAGCGATATAAGTAATAAGAATAACAAACATCAACATTAAGCATAATGATTTCCATTCGCTGTGTTACTTTATAATGGTCTTCAAATATGTGTACTTGATGGTCAATATGGTCATAGTTTAAAATAACTGATAGGACTGGGTGTGTCGCCGAGACTTATATAAATAATGACAGTATATAACATAACTGATAGGACTGGTTGTGTCTCTGAGCCTTATATGCCTTACGACAGAGTCTGAATTAGATTAAACTGCAAAGAAATTATAATGAAATATAAGAAACATTCTTCGGTCCCTACCACTATCACTGAATTTCTTTAATATATATTTATTTTCATTGTGTTAGGTATGTTTCTGAATTTACTTAATGTTGAACACTTATCTTTAAGAGTATTGTTTTTTGTATATTTAAGAGATACAGCTTTGTTTGGTGGTGGGGTCATATTACCGTAAGGCTAGGTACTAAATGATTTATTTTTTGTTATCTTAATGTATTTTAGCCGAAGCATGATAAAACTAATAATTTACTTGTGCACCAGGCAACGACTCAGATCAGCCTGATTGTTTGCTTAATTAGATCAGTATTTTCAGTCTGCATAAAGAAAGCTGAGTTCTTTAGCCATTCATTTAGCGCACAGAGAAGACAGTGAACAGTTATCGCTGTGTTCACAGGCACTATATGTCCTTCGGCAGCTTATGATAGTAAACATTTTGTTTAATCACGACTACATATAACTATTACTCTGGTATTAAATATATAAACTGAGAATACGTTTGTACTATTATTGTTGAAACAGAAATAATGTTATCTGTTACCTAAATTAAACATGTAACAGAAAGACTTTGTGGTAAACTGCATAATGTGTCTTGTTTTTAAATAGAATTTGGCAGTCATACACAAAACCGTATACAAAAATTAGGATTGCAAATTATAATTCAGATCTTCTTAATATACCAATAAAATTCTTCAGTTGATATGCATTAGTAAGCTAGACTCCAGATAAATGAATTTTCTGCGTAATACACCTGATAATGTAACAGAATAAATAAGGCAAAAGTGCCATTTTTATCCTTTATTCTGAAAAGTATTATTCTTAAACTAAGAATTAATTTGAGAGATAAAAGTATATGTAACGACTTTTACGGAGACCACAATCCCTTAATATTAAGACTTTAAGGTGTTACATATGTTACCATTGATTGATTGTTAAGCAAAGTCATGTGAGGATCTAACATATGATTCATCTGTAGATATTACATTTAGCCATAAAGAAGTTATAAGTATTTGCCATATATACAACTTCATGGCAGTATTTAGTATTTTATGCAAAAGTGGTCTTTATGCAGACAGCAACTTTACAGTTATCAGTATTGAATATATGTAACACACAAAGAATAGCGGCATCAATTCTGCAGTTTTGGAAATGCTTACGAAAACTTCTAAACGATACAAAACATAGGTACTACATACTGATGCAGTACAACATAAGAAAACCACTAAAGCCCACGGTATGTAGATATTTTAGGTGTTAGCTATGTTATTATGGACAGAATGATATGTCAGAGACGGTTTAATGCGCCTATGCATCTCATATTACTCAAATATAATACAATAATAAAAATTCACTTCATTTGTACAACTTCTAGGCTGCATTTGATGTGATAATATATAGAAACCATGCTGTTGTTTTTTTAATATAACATTTAAGAGTGGGTGACTTTGCTTAACACCCAATAACTGGCGATGTATTAAAGCTAGAGAAATAATGTTTGCAGCTTTGGAAAGAGTATTTAATTACTTTATCATAAACTATACAGTTAAGGTCATGTGGGCAATACACAATCTAAGAAAATGAACTATCTGAGGCAAAATAGTCATTTCGAAAGTGTACAATAACAGATGTAACATAAGTAACGCCATGTAAGGCCGAAAAGGTCTTTCATACATCTCATTTTGTAGCTAGTGGACTGTGCTTTAATTTCATATATTTAGTTGGAACATGTATGTAATTTTGCTTTACTGCTCATAGGTTTAATAGTTTCCTATAGTATTACACGTTTTGTAGGGGTAATAAATGTAACAGGCTGTTACTAGATAATGCCCTCATCGCTATATGACTAACATGCTGCAAAATACTCCAAATATAATAGCCATTAAGATAAACATGGTCTACAAAATTCCCGCTCAGGGTTGGTAAACCATATCTGACCAACGGCCTAGAGCTCCAAAAGCATCTGCCTGAAAAAGGTACTGCGATGATATGAGCTCATGGAACCTGTTGAGGCTTGGAGTGAGAGCCAACAACCGAACATCTATCTATAGAAACAGTATTTGTGTGATTGTTAGGTATGTAAGGCTCAAAACGTTATTGATATCTCCTCGTAAAATGGCGCTTTTTATCCTCACTCTCTCTCATTAATGTGACGTGTGTATATATCGTTTGTCTAGATCTGTCATCAGGGGGACATGTACCTTGCTGACCAGGGCATTAGCGTTATTGTTTTTGTATAATTCATATTTTCAATCGTAATAGGCTGATTTAGGTTATACTTGGTCTAGCATTTCTTTCTGTAATAATCATTTTTGCGTATTACCATAATAAATATTATGTCAAATTAATGTCGTTTATAATTTCTTTAACAATATATAGACTTATACTTTTTCTCCCTTTTTTGTCCCCAACTTCGGAAAAGTTAGAGGGAATATTGCTTTTCGGTCGTTCGACTGTCCGTCCGTCCGTTCGTTACACTTGCCTTGTGAGCATGGTAATTTGATAACTACTTGAGCTAGCCCACGTCCCCATTTAGTACTTTTTCCTTTTTTACCCTTCCAATGCGTTTCGTCTGGTGCAGTTCATCTTCGTTTGAGCGCCTGTAGTTGAAGATGTGGTGTTTGCTGTGTTCTCGTTTGTTCCTTCTTTCCTACATTTGGTGTCTCGGAAGGGTTATACTTCGTGACTGTGGTATTTTTTCTGGATATCTTCACTTATATTTTGGTGAGCTTACTAGGGTAGTAAGTATATCACTCGGCTAACTTCTGAAACAATTTGTGAGAAGTATGTCCATATTTTCTTTTTTTTACTTTGACTTTGTATAGGGACAGGCATATTTTGGGGGTATTAGTGTTTTACGAACGCACATTTCTAGTTATCCGGTTGTATTGACATTATTTTTAGACCACATTAATGCATTCTTATAAAATCGTGCTGATGACATACGAGGGATGTTCGAAATGAATTGCTTATTGTCCTCTAGCTCGATATCCACGTGGGGCACGATAAAAACCAATACATACCTGTATAGGGCTATTCAATATCTACACAATGGTGTATAAATGTACATGTTAGACTAAGTGTAAGACATAAAATTTGCTATTTAAATACACGCATTGACCACTGCAGTAAAAACGGTTGGTAGAAGCGTCGACAAAAAAGATGAAATACGGGCTTACATCAAAGCTCGCTCAAAACTTGGTTGTTCTTTGAAGAAGCTGATGACTGAAATTTCTACTGCTTTTGGACCTTCTTGTGTGTCTTATGACACAGTTCGGCGGTGGAAAAAGAAATTTGAGTCTGGTGTAGATTCCATCAAAAATGCACCGAAATCAGGTAGGCCAAAATCTGCATCTCGTAAAGAAATCGTTTCCAAAATAAAGGAAATCATTGAAGGAGATGCCAGATTTAGAGTTCGTGATATTGCACGAAAGGTAGGCAAATCACTATCAACGGTTCACCTTATTTTGAAGAAGCATTTGAAAGTCAGAAAGATTTCTGCTAGATGGGTGCCACATCTGTTGACTGGCGAGCAAAAGAGGCAACGGGTCAAAGTGGCCAAAAAGCTGTTTCAAATGTTTCTAAAATATGACAAAAAGCAGTTTGCCAATGTCGTCACAGGTGATGAAACCTGGGTCCATTATTTTGAGCCCGTCAGAAAGGTTAGCATTAAGATCTGGGCCACTAAACACAGCAAATGCCCAATAATTGCCAAACGTTCTTTGAGTACAAAGAAGGTTTTGTATGCAATCTTCTTCTCTGGTGAAGGAGTCGCAATAAAAGTGCCAGTGAAAAAGGGCAAAAGCATCACCGGAAAGTACTACAAAGACGTAGTACTGAAGAAACTGAAAAAGTATTATCAGAAACGACGCCCTGCTACTGGTTTTAAACATGTCCGTCTTCTACATGACAATGCCCCAGCTCATACCTCCGCAATAGTTACGGCGTTTTTGAAGAAAGAAAAAGTAACTGTTTTGCCTCACCCCCCGTATTCCCCAGACCTTGCCCCATGTGATTTCTTTTTGTTTCCGAAATCGAAAGCATTCCTTGCTGGGCGGAAATACCAGTCCCGACAGGCACTTGAATCTGCCATTCATCAGTACCTTATTATTGTGCCCAAATCAGCGTACCGTGACGCCTTCAAGAAGTGGATACATCGGCTGAAACTTTGCATTTCTAGCCACGGGTAGTACTTCGAAGGCATGAAATGAGTACTTTTGGGCTAACTTGAAATTTGAAGTCTCCAGATAGAAATAAGCAATTCATTTCGAACATCCCTCGTATAATGGCGCGTAGCTGTCAAATAAAAACAAGGTTACTAGTAGATAGGATTTGAGCTAAGCCTTAGCATTTCCTAAAATAATGTTTGTTTCCATTTTTCCGTTTTTGTTTGAATGAATTTGGGCCAAGGCGCTGCTAGGGATTAAATGCTGTGATTTCAAAAGCGTGTTTTTATGGTTATAGTTTGATTGTTTATCTTATACGGTGGTGGAGGGGGGCGGTCGGAAAATATCTGGACTTGTTGTTCTTTCTCATAAACGTTAAATATTTTTCAAAAATTCTTTTTATTCTTTTTTAAAGTATTCCCCACCTACGCCTATACACTTTTGCCATCCTGGTAGGAGTTTTTGTATTCCCTCTGCAATCCATGAAGTAGCAGTACTGCTAAGGTACCGATTTACAGCTGAAAGCCGCCATGAACTCATATTTGTTTTAAGTAAGCCTTTTCAACTCACCTGCAAGCTTCATGTGTAGTCTGCTGTTAAAGTGGGATTGAAAATGTATGCAAATGGTACAATCCGTTCTTTAAGATGGCCACTATGTTCATATATGGTAACAACTCTTAAAAAGTATCTTCTCCAGAAAAAAAAGAAAGCTTTGAGGCTGAATCTAGGTATGTACTATCGAGGACTCTACCGTTTGTTCAAATGATGATCGTAAGTTGGCCTTTGACCTTTTACGGCAAGGTCCTCATGAATTTGTATGGAGGTTTTCTCAAAATGTATAAAGAATAATGGTTGAAACTTACAATGTACAGTTAAAGTAGTAAAACTTTACTATCAAACTGTTGTCCCTCCGGCGTTTATCTACCCTTTTCCCTAGGCTATTGATATGTATAGAATCTTAAAATGCTTCTTCTTTGAAACCACTCGACCATTTACCAGATTCCACATGGTGCCTTCTGTCGAAGAGAAGACACTTTGTCAAAATGGTTTCACACCATTGAATAAGATGGCTTCAGTTAGTCAGCTTGTGGAGAGAGAACTAGCTAATCTTAGTGCTTTTCGTACGTTTGTTTGATTTGCGCTTATTTGGTTTTGTCTGTTTCCTCTTCCTCTTGGTGTCTGGGAAAGACTGCGACTTGTATTTGTGGCACTCCCTGGACTTTTTTCTTACCCTTTTTTTCCATACCAATATATAGAAAAAACGCTAAAAACTCTTCTTCTTCAAACCCAAGGAAGCTTTGAGGATGCCCCTTGTTATATAACATTGGGGTCTCAAGGTCTACCATGTTTGTTAAAATGATGTTCCTACGATGATATTGGACTTTTAAACGGCAAGGTCAAATTTACATTCGTATATGGAACATGCTGAAAATCATTTTTTCAAAATATATTAGACTGATGGCTGAACTCGCAGTGCTGCAAATTTCATTACCGCTTAAGAAGAGTCTCAATAAAACCGAGACTCCCTTTTTTCTAATTCGTAGTGTGTTCTTTGTTTCCTTTTGACGTTCATCGCAACGTATGATTAAAGTAGTCAAACATTTTTGTTACAAAATTTTGTCCCGGGGTGTGTGTGTGTTGGGGTCGGGGGTCCTTTTTCCTTGCCCCTGGGCATGTATAAAATCATGTAATCTTTAAATTTCTTCTTTTCTGAATCAGCTTGACCAATTTTCAACAGATTTTTTATGGGGCCTTCTGCTGAAGGTTTTTTGATAATTTGTTCACATTGCTCCGCACCATTGAACAGGATGGCCGCTGTGCCCATCTATGGCCGTAAATGAAACTTAAAACTGTTCTTCTTCAGCATCAAGTAAGCTTTGTGGCTGAAATTTGGTACACGTATATAGTATCTGGGACTAAAGGTCTACCATTCAAATGATGATCCTAACATGACCTTTGAACATTTTTTATGGCAGGGTCAAAATTGTGTCACCAAATTGCTGTGGCAATACTGGAAGAATGTTGTATAGCATCTGCAGAGCTTCAATTGCATTTTTACTCAGATGAACGAATCATGGCCCATTGGCCTCTTGTTGTTAGTTCTGGAAACAAATAAAGTGTTGCGGGTGGGCGTGAGGAGGGAGTAGGGCAAGGTTAAGGCTGTAAGTTGATAAGTTCTACTGTATATGAGGCAGTATAAGAGGGGGCTGAGGAACCAGTTCGTTATCATTGCTTCGAGCTTTTGTTTCAGGCTCAGCATAATGAACCCACATTTCATCCCCAGTGACAATATGACAATACAGTATAAAAAGTTTTTTCATCAGGGTTAAAACGCTTCAAATGGTATTTTGCTATGGTCACTCTGGAAATCTTTTGATCTTCTGTCAGCTGTTTCGGCACTCTCCTAGCACTTGCTTTTCTCATACCTACATTTTCTTGTTAAATCTGATGTGCCGACGCTTTACCGATGACAAACTAATTAGCTGTTTCCTGTAATGTAACTCTGCGCTCTTTGTCGAAAAAGAAACCCCAACATTCGCCATCACTGTATGGGTGACTGCCTCAACAGGCCTTCCTGGCCTAGGCTTATCCATCACGCATGTCCTGCCCTCCCTAAACTGTAAAACTCAGCCATAAAAGGGTAAACGGGATACGCAGACTTTAGAAAGAAAAAAACTTTTCTGCAACCCTTGAAAATGTGACAAGGTTTTTCACTCTTTAAAAGCAGGAGTGTGATTACAGATCTCTGTAGATTTACAAACATTTTGTATTACTCGGCAGATATGCATAAGTGCTGACAATTAACAGACCTTTCATTGAGCATAAACATCAGTCGCAGAAGTGGGTGGGGAATGGCTATGTGAGAAAGGCATGTTAAAGGAAAAAATATATACATTACATATAGTTAAACTGTTATGTGTCTTTTTCAGACACACTACAGTGTAACTATATGTAATGCTTATTGATATGAAAGAAAACAAAATGGTTAACATACAAAATAATGCATGTTTTCTCAACCTACAAGTACTACAAACGGCGTACCATTATTCAAATAAACAACCTGTTTTTACCATTAAATTAAAACTGAGACAACTTAGTCTTATGTATGTAGTTTGTGAGCTGAGAAGCCCTTTTCTACAAAATATTTTCTTGAATGTAATATTTGCAAAAAAGTGACACACCCAAGTCCAGAAACCTTGATACTGATATTATGAATGATACAAAGATAATCAGTAAAGTAGTACCGAATTTACACGGTTATTTCAGTACGGTGGCTCAATGTCGTTATCACACATAAAATGCTGTATCCATTTTCAGAGGTCTAGATAAGAGCGGTTTCAGGTAAATAGTTTTCTTATTTCTCATCAAAAACGTATGTTGTGGGTACTCATTAGACGTGCCTCATTGCAGCACTTCTAATGAGTACCCACAACATATGTTTTCATCGAGAAATAAGAAAAAAACATAGATAATTTTTGTTTGGAGAAAGTACTCAATGAAATTTTGGATTTTAGCATTGAAACCAAATTAAAAGGTAAACATTTTCAGTGAACTTTCAAACGTCTTTTAACATTAAGTCATTAACTTTACACTGATTATTTTGTGAGCAGACGTAGTACACTAGACAAGAAAGAGATTAAATAACCCTCCCTTAACTAACAGACATAATTATACATTCCATTGTTTCGCTGCTGTTGCTGTTTTTACAGAAAATAAAGCTTGGCATTTCCTATGACTTATTTAATTCACATTAAATGCCAAAATTTATTTTCTCTCAAACAATTAGAATTTTGTATGCTAAACTTATGCTTGGTGCTTTAAGAGTTAAGCATTGCCAATGGTCATTTACACCGCGTCCAACCGTAATGCCGGATAACCGGTCGTAACGCCGCATTTTCGGTCATAACGCCGGATTACGGTATTTTTCGTAGGATTTGCCGCCATTTGAAGACCCGCGTTTGACGGTTGGTAGAAAAAATAATGTATTTAAAATATTAGAATAAGTTGATCGAACATAAAAAAAGTAGCCTATCCGAATCTACATACATTCTTCTGACTGCCAAATCTTCAGTTGATATTTATACTTTGCCTAAATTGTAAAACACTGAAAGAGAAAATTGTTGAGCGAGTTCGGCCATACGCTAAGAAAGAATTGTTACCAGAGGAGTACGTACGTTTCTCATTTTCTTAAGATTCATGACTAACTAGTGGATGAAAATACATTTTAAAATGACGTTCTATCATAAACTGGCTGTTGCTGAGATTTTTTACCAAAGAAACAAAGATCGAGGCACAATCCACGAAATTTAAGGCAAGGCCGGGTAAAACGGTACCCTCTTGATATACAACTGGCAAGTATTCTCGCAGACAAACACACTTGAAAAGGTACAATTTACCTACACAGTCCAATACAAAGAAACAAAGACGGAGGTACAATTCACGAGATTCAAGGCAACGCCGGATAAAACGGTACCTTCTTGATCTACAACTGGCCAGTACTCTGGCAGGCAAACACACTTGAAAAAGTAAAATTTACCTACACAGTCCAATACCAAGTAATCGATACTATATATTGTCTTAGTTTTGTACATAAGTATCTGAATGTATCGATCACATACAAGGTCAAGCACCTCCGTATTCTTGAAAAATATTTTAATCTATGTACTTTTATCTGCAGGTTTTATGTGCTTATCATTTGTTACCGCGGTCGGTTGACATAAAGTGCACAAGACTTTGACCTAATGATTCTTATCTACTTTATTGTGTTTCATGGCTCCTATATCACACATGCTCTTCAATGTTACGTACCTACCTTTAACAGAACCATGTGCAAATAAACCGATATCATCACATGACACCGACTTCTGCCTCAACGTACATTATATATTTACTTTCTACTGTGATCACCATGATGTTTTAAAACTGATTTTTGAGGATTTTGCCGAACTTAATGACATGCGACCAGCAAAACGCATTTAAACCATTGCTTACCATTTTGCCGTTTTGACTTATAGGTTCGCCATTTTTATGCCACGAAAAATGCTGCAATGTACAAAAATACGCGAAAATAGTATTTTTGCCCTATACGACTACAATCATTAGTACACGAAAATAATAATAATTGCAATTGTAAGAATTGCAAATGTAAGATATCATTTTTGCTATTACATGCATGTTTTGCATCTTGATATCAATTATGACATCAATGACAGGCAAGCGCATGCGACGTCGCACCAAAGTAGTTTTAACATAAAGGAGTGGATGATGAGGTTAAAATTTTACATGGTTTCTGTTTGGAAAAAAAGATTTTGGTGTAAAAATTCTCAATAGCTAAGCATCCTGACGATCACGGTAGCTTAAAACGTTTCAAATGGTTGTGATACCTCTAAAGAGACTGGATGTAAGTACATTTGTGAATACTGTTGATGGAAAATATGTCTATCCTCTTATTGTGGCGACCTTTTTTGCCCTAGCATACTCAAAGTGGTACACCCTGTACATGTATAATTCTAACATAATCAGCCAGTGTCCACTGTGTGCACGTGCCCTTGTACACAAACATAAGCTCAGTGATCTATGGTGCTCCCTAACATATACTGGATGCACCTTGAGTTCTACCACAAAGCAAGTGTGCACTTTAGCAGTTCAACTACAATAGCCATTGGGCAACCTTAAGAGTTCGGCTACAAAAGCCATGGTGCACCCTGATAGCTTTGCACCCTGGCAACTAAAGTATAGAAGCAAGATGGCACCCTCAGTTTCAACTACAGTAGGTCGCAAAGGCGTTGCAAGGAGAAGCAATATCAAAGCTCTTGCCACATACGAGGCACTTACTGGGATTCTGATCCATACCTGAAAATATATTTGAACGTAGTGTAAATAATATACTATCTAAGCTGCTTCAGAAGCGCAAAGTACTTGAACCAGTTTTGTCCTGGAACCTGCTCCTGTTGGCGCTCATCACGAGTTACAGGGGTCTAGGGCAAAACGTTCGATGACAGTTTTTACAACTGAACTCAGCCTAGCTCTCAAAAATATAAAAACAGATGGCCAATAGATTCTATTGAACACGTTCTCTATGAATAAACGTCAAAAAGATTGTCTTTGGAAACAAAGAACACTCTACAGATTAGAAACTGGGAGTCTCGGTTTTATTGAGACTCTTCATAAGCAGTAATGAAGGTTGCAACCTCTAGCGTATACATGAGCAGAACTCCATTTTCAAATATACCAAGATAGGCCCAATGATCCCAAAGAAAACGAAATATAATCTGCACTATGGTGATGTACGGGGAGACGTTTTACCGGCGCCACACGGCACTAACACCAGCTGCGGCGTAGAAGTCACACGGAAATATTTCTGTTGATCACAAAGCATCCGAGTCAAAGGTCTAGGGCATACAAAGCACTGATGATCTAAATATCTCTACGAAATTTGAAAAGTTTGAGAGAAGTGTTTTTTATATGGTATATGCGAATACAACTATAAAAACATAGGTAAAAGCAAAGTCCAGAGAGTGCCACAATCACATGCCGGCGTCCTTCCTAGACACCAAGATGGAAGAAGAAACAGACAAAACCAAACAACCGCAAATCAAACGAACGTACAAAAACACTAAGATTAGCTCTCTCTTCCCCAAGCGATGCTAAAAGGACTGAAATACACAAGAACAAAATAACAAAAGACAAGCCTAAAAAAATTGCCTCGGAGAATAAACCACAAAGCAACAAAAAGTAAGACTAAAACCGGCACCCTTGCTTTAGAACTTAAAGCACTTTTATAGCCGGACAACTTCACCCTATGTCCCGATGCTACTCTTAATAGAGAATTACATAAAATTCGGTTCATATAAAGACACCAAACTCAGTCATTGCATCAAAGGAAAACATAAACATCAAATTAATCACTTATATGAAATTAATAAGTGCTACCTATATCAGTGCGTCAAAATAATCATCACGCTTAATAAATGGGATGGCCAAACTCAATCAATTATTTGAATCTGTGTATATCTAATGGGACAGTTTCCACCAAAATTTATGATAAGAGGGACGATTTTGATTTTGATATAGTCAATTTCCCTTTTCTGGGTACCTCACATGGGATATACATATCTTAACTTATTAGGTTCGCTAGAGCTTCTTCAAATCTAAGTGACTTTAACTGCCGTAATAAAGCCCTTACTGCCAAACTTCTTAGGCAGGGCTATCGTTATTTTAAACTTCGTAAGGCGTTTTCGCAGACACAGTGCCTTGGTAGAAAAATATATATATACTTCTGCAATAAGGTATATCGGAACCAGAATTTTACGGTGAATTAGTGTACAGATTTAGACAAATTGTGGGAAAATCTAAATTTCCGGAGCAATTCAGAAAACTAATTAACCGTTATAAAAGAATTGGCTATAGCCTGGATATTGTGCGGCAGACTGCATGCCTAGTTGTCAACCCAATCATTGTTGATGGCTATGCTTCACTCTTTAATTGCACGACGGCGGTTCGGGCCTCAGACTTAATGACGGCCTCTTCGTAAAACTTTAACAGTGGGTTGGGACTTGACGATATGTCTTTGGCTTGGCTCGCCGTGGTTCAACTATTGGTTTTCATTTACTCTGGCATACAGTAGAATTAGCCATGAGTACTCGTCTTTGTTTATCATTGTGATTAATTTGATTCTTATGTTTTCGCTTTGATGCATTTACTGATTTGGGAGCCTTTATGCGAACCGAATTGTTATGTATTTCTGTATTAAGAGTAGCATCGGGACCTAGGGTGAAGTTGGCTAGATGTAAAAGTGCTTTAAACCACCCGATGGTTTATTCTACTGACCGTTCTAAGGAATGGTTCCGTTGTTAGTCTTACTCTTTGTTGTTTTGTGGTTTGTTTTATGTCTTACCTTGTGTTAATTTGTTCTAGTGTTTTTTCAGTCCTTTTAGCATTGCGATTACCTCGCTTGGGGAGGAGAGAGCTACTTTTGATGTTTTACGTAGGTTTGTTTGATTTGCGCTGGTTTGGTTTTGTCTGTTTTCTCTTCCTCTTGGTGTCTGGGAAGGGTGCGGTGTGTGTTTGTGGCACTCCCTGGACTTTTCTCTTACCTTTTTTTTGTATGTTAATATACATGTTTCTGCCACCTATAAAAAAATATTCGTATTTGGGCAAAAGTTAACCGCTTTAAAACAACGCCCATCTAAGTCTAATTAAGGACCCCTTAACCTCTCTATTATTCACTGCAGTAAGTCCCTGGAACCCTTGCTTTCAAACTCTGAGAGAAACCCCTGATTACTATTTATTATCAGTTGGTAAAAGAGATATATGTATGGACAAACAAAACGTCTTGTATTTTTCTTCAACCTGTCAGAAGTTATTAACCCTTGGAACATAAGCATCTGAATTGTTTATCACTTATCTGGTAAGCAAAGAAAAGCGTTTTATCTCTCGAATCAGGAGCCTTAAGAATTTCTATTGTTTATTTATTTATTTTTTTTTTTTTTATCTAGAGCTTAAGAACCTCTGTTGTTTTACCTGTCTTATCTGGTGCCATAAAAACCTGTATTGTTTTATCCCTCTTTTCTGGAGCTCTAATAATCTCTATTGTTTTATCCCTTATCTGGAGCCAAAAGAGCCTTTATTGTTCATTCTGTCTCATCTGGAGCCTTATGAACCTCTTTTGTTTTCTCTCTTATCTGATGCCCAAAAGAAAATGGTTTATCTCTTTTATCTAAGAGCTCTAAGAAAGTGAAGAAAACTGCACTTAGAACCTCTTTTTGTGGACTTCTATTGGTTAATCTCTCTTTTGACGCGCTTTAAGAAGTTTTTTATTTTGTTCAATCTCTTTTCTGGAGCCCTAAGATCCTTAATTGTCTAATCACTCTTACCTGAGCGCTAAGAACATTTGTTGTTTTAGCCCTCTTATTTGGAGCCCTAAAAAGCACTATCTTTTGTATCTCGTTTTAGAGCCCTAATAATATTTCTTGTTTAGTCCCTTTTATCTGGAACCCAAATAATCTCTATTGGTTTTAGCTCTTATCTGGAGCCAAAACGAAATTATTTCTCTTATAATCTTGAGCTCAACGAGTTTTTCCTCCTATCTGGAACCCTAAAAAATTGTTACCTCTTAACGAGAACCAGCATTAAGAGCCTAATTTTTTTACCTCTCTTATCCGAAGCCCTAAGAACTTTTCTTGTTTAATGCATCTTATCGGGAATTCTAAGAACCTTTACTGTCTTATCTCTCTTATCCGGACCCTTCAGAAACTTTATTGTTATATACCCTAATTTGGAAAACCTCTGTTCTCGTAGCTCTCTTATCTGGAGCCCTGAGAACTTCTATTTTATCTCGTATCAGGAGCCCTTAGAACCTTTTTCTTTAGCTTAGCTTGAGCCCAAATAACCTTCATTATTTAATTTCTTCTATCCGGGACATTACAAACCTCTTATCTGGAGCCCAGAGAAGCTCTGTTGTATTGGCTCTTATCTGGAGCATTGATTGCAATGAGGTTTAATAACACATCAACCCTTGTGGGTCATTTTGTGTTGTTTCCCAGAGCAAGGGAGAAAAGTGATAGAAGAGATAGTAGAGGAAGTGAAAAATAGGGACAGGGAAGCAAGAGGAACACGATTGAAGTGAAGAAACAGAAGAAATAAAAACATTCTCTACCCTTACCCCCTCAAAGGGATCTTGTAAATATGTATACAAACAATTACGAAAATATTCCAAGCAGTTTAAAACTTATTTAAAGTTTTTCTCTCTTATCTGGAGCCCTAAAACCTCTATTATTTTATTAGGTGTACACATAAATTACACCAGGTTGCATTTGATAATTTCATTCAATAAGATTTTCACAAACTAATTATGGCTAACTAACAAGCCTCGCAAGGTTTATCAAGATAGTGCAACAGCTGTTACTGTACTTTTGTGCAGGCGGGCTAAAAATCACCCAGGGGTTTCAGATAAGTCCTTGAAAGGTTCTGGCTGACAGATCATGGTATCTCTTCCTGAATAGTGGACCAAGTTATAATGCTCCCAACGTCAAAGCAGATGGAGGGGCATATAATTTTGTGGTTGTTTGACCATTCCTTTTTCCAATCTTAACAAACACTGTATGTCAAGAACAGTTCCAGATAGGATCTTGAAATTTTAAATAATATTCCAGGAATTAGGGGACCCATGTCTTTTTCTTTTTCAATTTAACTGGAATAGTTCGGTAGATACTACAGAAAAATTACTCATTTGGGCTAAGACACAACCAAACATTCTACTTCTTAAATACCCTTACAGAAAATGAATGTTACTCTGTGTTATTGTTTCCAGAGAAACAACTCTAAACGCCAGTGCCGCGGCCGAGGATCAAACGCAGGCAACCTGCATGAAAGGCCAAAAAGGTAAGAGAAAAGTCCAGGGAGTGCCACAATCACAAACCGCAGCCCTTCCCAGACCCCAAGAGGAAGAGGAAACCGACAAATCCAAACAAGCACAAAACGAACAAACGTACGAAAAGCACTAAGATTAGCTCTCTCTTCCCCAAGCGAAGTAATCGCAATACTAAAAGGACTTAAAACACAAGAACAAAATGACACATGGAAAGACATACAACAAATCGCCTCAAAAAGCAACAAAGAGTAAGACTAACACCGGGACCACCGCCTTAGAACGGTCAGTAGAGTAAACCACCGAGGGGTTTAAAGCAATTTTACAACTAACTAACTTCACCCTGGGTCCCGATGCTACTCTTAATACAGAAACACATAAAAATTCGGTTCGCATAAAGGCCCCCAACTCAGTCAATGCATGAAAGCGAAAACACAAAAATCAAATTAATCACTATAATAAACATAGACGAGTACTCATGACTAATTCTACTGTATGCCAGAGTAAATGAAAACCTATGAATGAAAACCGTGAACCACGGCGGGCCAAGCCAAAGACATATCTTCAAGCCCAAACCCACTGGTTTAAGTTTTACGAATGGGCCGTCATTGGGTCTGATGCCAGAACCGTGCAATTAATGAGTGAAGCATAGCCATCAACAATGATTGGGTTGACAACTAGGCATGCAGTCTGCCGCATAATATCCAGGCTATGGCCAATTCTTTTATAACAGTTAATAAGTTTTCTGAATTGCTCCGAAAAGTTAGATTTACCTACAATTTTTCTAAATCTGTACACTAAGTCACCGTAAAATTCTGGTTCCGATATACCTTATTGCAGAAGTGTTTTCAGACTGACGCTATATTTTTCTAACAAGGCACTGTGTCTGCGATAAAATTTCGAAAACGCCTTACGAACTTTAAAATGACGATAGCCCTGCCTAAGAAGTTTGGCAGTAAGGGCTTTATTACGGTACTTAAAGTCATTTAGATTTGCAGTATTTCTGGCGAATCTAATAAGTTGAGATATGTATACCCCATATGAGGTACGCCGGGGGACATCGCCATCCAGAAAAGGGAAATTGACTATATCAAAGTCAAAATCGTCTCGTTTATCATAAATTTTGGTGGAAACCGTACCATTAGAAATACATAGATTCAAATCCAAAAAAGGTGCCTCGGTATCGGAAGAATTTGCTCTATTTAATTGGGGTTCCGTAGGGTATATCCGGTTCACCATTTGATCAAAGTAAATATTGTCAATATTTAATAAATCATCAAGGTATCTTGAAGTTGAATTGAAAGCCTCAATAATGTCAGCCTGGTTTTCACGTGAGAGAGACTTCATGAAATCTCTCTCATAACAAAAAAGAAACAAAACTGCAACAAGAGGAGCACAAGTAGTTCCCATCGGAATACCAATAGTTTGCCTATAAAGTTTAGTTCCAAATCTAATAAAATATTATCCAAAGATAAACAAGCACATCACAGACTTTTTGACACGACCATAAATTGTGATTATTATATACACCAGAAGTGAATAAAGCACATTCTTCGTTGCAGGCCAAATATTGGGTATTCTCCCGAATAAACGTTCGGTTAATTAAATCAATAAGTTTATCTTTTATAAGATGATGAGGTAACGTAGTATACAGTGTAGAAAAATCATATGTAGACAATTTAGAAGCCTGAAAGATTGTAGATTTAAATTTATTGAGAACATCATTAGAATTTTTAATTGACCAAAAATAGTTAATTCCGTCCCTTTCGTAAACAGTATCATAGTATCTAATTCAATGTTTTTTAACAGCAGTAAGGCATGAAGTTAGCAGTTTGGACACATTAGTAGTCGTACATGAATTAGAATTAGCAATACAACGTGCTTTATAAGGTCGTTTATGAAATTTCGGTAACCAATATAACGTAGGAAGTCTGTCTTGCTTTTCTTTAATACTCACTGCAAACTTAGCAGTAATATCGATAGAATGGGTATTAACAATAGATCTCTCATCAGTAGAAATCCGTTCATATGTTTTAGTACTACCAAGTTCTTGTATAAGAGTATTGATATAATAAAGTCGTCACACAATAACAACATTATTAGCAGCTTTATCAGCTGGAGCCAAAACATACTTCCTATGAAATTCTTGGATACCTTGTTTCAAATATCGAAAAGATAATTTAGGCTGAGGAGGGAGAAGATCAAGGTTATTAGAGTAAAATAACACACGTTCATCAATGATCTTAAAAATCTTTAATTTCCAATTATTAAAGCATTAGACTTAACACGCTCTCGTTTACACCAACGCGTACAATAATCATTTAAAGCACTGGCAATTGTTTCCCGACATTTATTGAAATCAATGTGGGCTGGGAATCTATATTTAATTCCTTTTGAAATAACTGAACGGATTCGTGAATCAGTTATAATCTTCAAGTTACCATTGACAATATATCAACTGGTTGATAACAAAATTTAGAATCTATACAGTCTCAAGAATTAGGGGAACTAGTTTCAATAACAAGATCAGAAACTTTTTTATTGAAATTAAGTATAGTATTACGGATATGTTTGTTTTATTTATAACAAATAATAGGAGATTCCGTGTTTTCGAAATATGAAGGTATAGCTGACATAACGTTATTATCTCGAAATATGCTAGGTAAATCTATGAATTCAATACCTATTAATGAATGGAATTTTGATGAAGTGTCTAATGTAGTTAATTTCAGAATCAATGTAAGGACGAAGAGCATGTTGAGTATAACATCTAGTAAGGCGTGCTGCTTCATACAAATCATGTTTTCTATCATAAAATTTATTCGCCTCATCATCTAACTTGCGTAATGAAGAACAGTCAGTGAAGCTAGTTTAGAAAGCATTTGATGACGTCCAGAATTTAAGAGAATCTTTAAATCAAAAAGAGATGACAGCTTTATGTTTTCGTTTAAAATTGGCAAACAGAAGAAATTACCATTTGAGCAAATTTGTTGATTTCTTACAGTACTGACTGTTCTCCAGCTAAAGTTGAAATTGCTTATTATGAGCAATTTCACCTTTTATTTCAATATTTTCCAAACATGTTGGAAACGTGATAATTCTACTTGGGTCTTTCCAGATTTGTTGGCAATTAAAGTGAAAAAAAATATGATAAAATAGCCTGAAATTAGTTAATCCAAAAGTATTGATATTTTTGTGCTGCATTAACAGAACGTATTCTAAACTACAGGCTTGTACAAAGTGTAACAGCAACAAAATACGAAATATACAACATTACTATAATGTCGTTAGGCCATTTAGAGCTGAATGCAAACGTTTACGAAGTACAGAAATAGACTAACATAAGTACTAAAAAGACAAAAAAAAAAAAAAAAAATAAAATAAAATAAACATCAATAATTTTTTCTCTGTTTACCAATACCCAAATCATACACATGATACTTATCAATATCAGCATGCGCAGGATAGCGAGCGGACGTTGTAAGAATATCTCTGGATAAATTTTGTTGATTTTCGTCGGGTTTGTGCTTTGATAGTATCTATATGAACAGTTTATAAACACTATGCAAGCGTCGGCTTATCACCAGATGTTGGGTGCAGTGCTGGAGTAATGAGTGTTGGACAAGGTATCCAAAATCACGTTTACTCTGTACCTATTCAAAATCGTTTCGGTCCTTTAAACGAGTGGGTGGGGTACTCGATGGGTTTGCAAGACCAACCGAACCAGATGGAATTTGATCAAAGTCAGTCTGATGCGGCTCACAATAAACGGAGAAGAGTAAATACAGGAGGGACAGGTATTGATTCAATTAATTTTCTGTCACTATCCCTAGATGATAAACTCACACACATGTATGAAAAGCTCTCAAACATGGAGGTTTCAATGCCATCCATTGCAAACATATCTCGCATTGTGAGTAGTGTTTAGGAAAGATTTGTCAGTATAGAAACAAAAACAAGAGATCACGAGTACTTACTGAAGTTACTTGCCTACAAATCCATTGACTTAGAGGCCCGTTCAAGGAGAAACAATTTAATATTTCGTGGCCTTGCTGAAAGTCGAGATGAAAATTTGTCAGATAAATTGAATGATTTGCTATGGCATGAAATGGATATTGACAGTGAAGATCTGTACATTGAAAGGGCTCATAAACTTGGGTCCTTATATAAAGCTAGACAGAGGCAAAACCCGGACAACCCCAAGCGGCCCATCATAATAAAATTTCTCGATTATCAGTCAGTAGAGAAAGTTATGGGAAATGCTTACAAATTACAAGGAACTAATTTCTCAATTACGAGAGACTACCCTAAAGAAATTGTGGCAGCAAGACAAAGATTAATGCCGAAGTTTAGGCTAGAGCGTCAAAATCGTAATAACAAAGTGTCGTTAGAGTACCCTGCAAAGCTCTTAGTCAATGGAAGAGTGGTAGCAGATGAGTTCCCGGACTGGTAATCGGTTCTCAGTCAAGACCGGTGCAAACCTTTTCAGTTTAGTGGGCAGATATTCAATCACACTCAAGTACATCCCAATGGAGTAATTGAACCTAGTAGTGAACAAAACAGTGTACAATTTTCAGGGAGCCATGAAAATACTCAACGCCAATCAACATTAAGCAGTGTAGGTTCACAGCAACCAGAACAGACTCGCACGTATGCAGAAGTTGTAATTTCATCAGGTCAGCAAAATTCCCCTTTTCCCGTGTCGAGTGTGAGTAGCATGCAGTCAGCGATACAAACTATTCCTAGTGCTATTCCGCGATACCATTCGGTAAACGCAGGGAACCAGCAAACATCTACTACGTCTGTTTTGTTTACTACAACTACTACTACCCATTGTACAAATACTATTCCCACGCATGTTAACGGTCAACGGAATGCGTCTATTAGCGGTTCATTGCCACGTGATCGTCCTACTTACTTACCATTATAGGATGAATGGGAGAGAGTGCACGTCAGATTTACGCTTTTGAATGCTCAAGGCTTGGTGACTAAGTACACAAATATATTACTGTCGAAAGAGTTTCAAAATATTTTTGACAACAATGATTTTATTTTATTGACTGAGACATGGGGTTGTGAAGAAGCAGACTTATCGTTTAATGGTTTTCATGTATTACAATTAAATCGGGTTGAAAACAAATTTAATACTAGACGAAATTCAGGGGGAATTGCACTCTATGTGAGGGAAAATTTTTATAAATACTGCCAGTTAGTTGAAAAAAGCTCAGATGATATTTTGTGGCTAAAAATTGATAGAAGTTTATTTCATTTATCTCATGATTTATATATTTGTCTATGCTATATATTGCCTTCAGGCTCAAGTAGGGAGGCGTTAGTAGAAATAGAGGTATTAGATAGAATTTCCGAATTTATACTTAAATTATCAAATGAAACGTCCGACCAGTATAATGTCTTAATATGTGGAGATTTTAACAGCCGAACTGGCACAGAGCCGGACTTTGTCCCCTTCGATAATGTCGCAAATATTGAGATGCTTCCTGTAGACTACCAGGTAGATGAAAATTTATCTAGATATTCTCAAGATAAAGTAGTTAACGCAAATGGGAGAAAGCTACTAGATTTTTGCAAATTAAACGGGCTTCGAATATGTAATGGGAGACTGTGCGAGGATTATGGTACAGGGAAATGCACGTATGTAGGGGGTACATGTTCCAGTGTTCTGGACTATGTGATTGTGAATCCGTCTTTGTTTCAATGCATTAGCAGCTTTCAAATTCATGTCCCAAATATCCTATCTGATCACTGTTTCGTTGAGTTCTCAATATGTTGCAAAATTACGGGTCGTTAAAGTGATGACATAATTTCAAAAAATGCTGATAAGTGTAAAAAAATACATATGGGAGGAGCAAAAATCTTCCGAATACATAAATAATTTAAAATTACAAGAGGAAAAATTTAGAACTCTTAATTTACATTTATCTTAAGCGAAATCACAGCAAGAGATAGACGAAAACATGGGAAATTTCGTAAAAATTATGGATGACATTATGCCATCCGTTGTTTTCTAAAAATTTACCTGTAACTCGAACAGAAAATTTTGGCTCTGAAACAAAAAAGTCACCCCGACCCTGGTTTGACGATGATTGCCGGCAAGCACGCAGTATATTTTACAAAGAATTAAACAATTATAGGCGCGATAGAAACTCAGCGAATCAAGGGAATTTAGTTAAAGCCAGGTCGCATTTTAAAAGGACTATCCGTCAAAAACGTTACATTTTTGAAAAAGAAAAGACAAACAAACTAATAGTAGTTAAACATAAAAATGCCAAAGAATATTGGAAACTTTTGAAGCAAGCGTCGAATACAAGTAATAAAACATCAGTAAGTGCTAAAAGGTTCTCCGAATATTTTCAAGCAATTAACACCCCAAACGATATGTTTTATCAGCCGGACGAAGACATTCTGTATTTTAATGAACGTTATGTAAACGGAGAATTACAAATTATGTTTGATGAATTAAATATGCCGATTTCAAGCCGTGAAATAGAAGTCGCAGTGAACCAATTACGCAACAATGCAAACGCAGGCCCTGATTTATTACTTAACGAATTTTTTAAGAAAGATCCAAACATAATAAGTCCTTACTTATACAATTTATTTAATAAATTATTCTAATGTGGCTATTTCCCTGAACAATGGTCTGAAGGGTTCATAATTCTAATTCTTAAAAAAGGCGATTGTAATGAAGCATCAAATTATCGAGGAATTACCTTATTAAGCACATTTGGAAAACTTTTTCGCGGATACTAAATAATCGTTTGAATACTTGGGCAGAAAATTACCACATATATGTTGAAGCCCAAGCAGGTTTTAGAGAACATATGGGTACTGTAAATAATATATACGTTTTAAGCAATCTTATTACGCATTGTCTCAACAATAACGAAAAATTATACTGCGCATTTATTGACTTTACTAAGGCATTTGATTTTGTTGTCAGGGAAATATTATGGTATAAACTGTTAAAAATCGGAATACGTGGAAAAATGATAGATATAATTAAATCAATGTATAGCTGTGTTAAATCAAGAGTTAGGCATAATAATATTTTGAGTGAGTCATTTAGCTGCAACATTGGCGTGCGTCAAGGAGAATGCCTCTCACCGTTTCTGTTTTGCATGTATATCAATGATCTGGAGGAAGAACTAATAATAAAGGGAGCACGCGGTATAGATATTGGGGTGTCAAACTTATACTTATTGTTATATGCAGATGATATTGTTCTGTTTGGGAAAACTCCAGAGGATTTGCAGATTTCATTAAACATTCTAGAAGATTATTGCAAAAGATGGAAATTAAAAGTAAATATCGACAAAACAAAAATAGTAGTATTCAGAAAGGGCGGTCGAATTTCGAATAACGTCAGGTTCATTTATGATAATGCGGAGATCGAAATCGTCAATAGATTCTGCTATTTGGGGGTTGTTTTCACATCGGGAGATTCAAGTTTTGAAACACAGAAAACTCTGGCGGGGCAAGCTTTAAAAGCAGTATATACTCTAAATAATTATATATATTTATTTACACCTTTGAAACCATCGCATATCTTAGAGTTATTCGATAAATTAGTCGCACCAATCTTAAACTACGGTAGTGAAGTATGGGGATTTTACAAATCGACAGCAGTTGATACAGTACATTTACGGTTTTGCAAAAGAGTATTAGGTGTCAAACAAACCACACAAAATGATTTTGTATACGGAGATTTGGGAAGAGTAGATTTTCAGACTCGAAGATATTTATCTATAATAAAATTCTGGTTTAAGGTGGTAGCTAATGAAGATAATAAATTGGTAAAGTGTATTTATAACTTGATGTTAAATGATATTGAGCAGCATCCGACACATCAAAACTGGGCCTCATCGGTGAGAAACCTACTGAGCCGATTAGGATTTTTTGATGTGTGGATTGCTCAAACTGTCGGCAATCAAGATTAGACTACGCGATAACTTTATACAAGATTGGCATGCAAGACTTGAGGAATCCACAAAAGCAAAATTTTATATCTCTTTTGCTGATTTTAAATATCAAAAGTATTTAGACACTATTACGGTTGAAAAGTATCGAATATGGCTAAGTAGGTTAAGAGTATCATCTCACAGACTTGAAGTCGAAACTGGTAGATGGGCTAAACCCAATAAAATTCCTCTTACAGATAGAAAGTGTAAAATATGTAACGTCTTGAAGATGAGTACCATTTTGTGTTGGAATGTCCTGCCTTTTCAGAACTTAGACGAAATTATTTAAGTAGATATTACTGGCAACGGCCAAGCATGTTTAAGTTCGTTGAGCTTATCAAAACAGAAAGTAATAAACTAATAAAAAATATAAGTATCTATTTAGAAAAGGCATTTAGATTACGCAAGGAAATACTCTCTGGATAATACATTATATATATATATATATATATATATATATATATATATATATATATATATATATATATATATATATATATATATATATATATCACAGCGTTGCATATAAAAGAAAATACTCGCATGTCAGATTTATTTTAATTTTCGACTTGATATATAATATATGTGCACATGTACGTATGTATCTGTGTTTGTCACGTTGACCTTTTCACCCCGGTAGCATATATATATATTAGCGTGGTATATATGGTGAATTTGGCATTTTTTCTCCAATAAGAACTGGACTGAAGTGTAACCGATAGGTGGGATTTGACCGAATCACCATTACCTCTTCAGCACGGCCGTACATATATGTACTACTAAAGAAAATACTCACGTGTTAAGATTTATTATATTATTCGACCTGATATATGGTAGATACGTATATGGTTGTGTGTATGTCACTATGCTCTTTTCACCACGGTAGCATATATCAGATTCATTATAGCTTTTGACTTGATAGAAGATTTTTTTTTTTTTTTTTTTTTTTTTTTTTTACGGAATCAAAATTGCCACTGTATACTACCTTGTTCATTAAATTTAGACATATTTTCAAACAAGCCACCGGTTTGAGGGGTCAACGGTAGGTAGGGCCTGTCTCACCCTTGCTTCCTTAATCCGGTTGCATATATTGTCTCTGTAAATACAGTGCAGAGCATTTCTTCAGTTGATTGTACATTAGAAAATTAATACTAGTATGTTAGCATTTGTAGAAATCGCATAATATTTGAAAGTAGATGTCTGATTGAGATCGCCATTTGTTTGTACATGTATGTATAGAATAGAAATAGTTGTTTGAAAAGAATGTTAAATAAGCATTGTTATTAACAGTTAGGTTAGGATACTTGCATACTGCTGCACCTATATTGGGATATTACGTGCTTGTTTGTAAAGTCGATTTGTAAGGTCAATGGTTAGTCCCTATTGTTTTGGCCATTACGGGATCATGCCAATGCAGTTTAAATCCTTGTAGGCCGCCACTCTATGTAGTGAAGGGTGGGGTTTGCAGGATATGGATTATTTTTTTCTGATTATTGGTTAGAACATGGGTTTTGGGGGCTCATGAGAGCCGCCTCATTGAGGCGGTTCTGGGGAGTCCTCAGGGTCTGTAATTGGATCAGAAGTAGGCAAGGTATTATTGTTTTTTTTTTTTTTGTTTTTTTTTTTTTTGTTTTTTTTTCTTCCAAACAATGCAGCTTAATTCTAATACCTTGTTACATGGCGTTGTACTGCATGGATATGTTAACGTAATGCTTTCAGATTTAATACTACTGTCAAAATATAAAGATAAACAGTCTGACAGAATGAGGCAAACATTCTATCAGCTACTTCTTTTCAGTAAACTGCACCTCTCCCAAGGGCCTATAGAAGAGGTCGGTTTTCTGGGGTTTAATGCTTGGAACAAAATGCTGACATTTGTCGATATGTATATGTTATTGTTCGCTATCCTGCATGGTACTGTACATTGGTTAACTGTATATATGCTCATGGGCCATCTGGCTTATTGCATTAATAAAATATCTATCTATCTTATACGCTGGATTGTCTTCGCAAGGTTTCAAGCCGCGAGGTCTTATGTACATAGGCGGTTTGAGCTTAATTTTTTGAATTCTTATTTTTAGGTGGTCTGGAGCCCATACATCGCCATAGTTGTGCAATGTTAACACCATCGCTTCGCCTTTTTTTGTGTTAACAAGGGTTGTATTTGTAATTGTGTATATTTTGTTTATCTCTAAGTCAGTCCATTTGCTGTACAGGGGAGTCTGCTCCTCGAGCAGTTTATCAAATTCTTCTGTTGTGAGTTCCTTGAAATTTTCCATTGTTGTTGTTTTTATAGTTACTTAAAAAATTATTTTATTTAATATTTTACAATATGCAATCTAAACATTATTGGCTGTGCCGAAAAAATAATTCATCATAACAAATAAAATTCCTCTATAGCCCCTGGGGAATAAGCATAGTATGGTAAGACATGGGTCCCCAACCGCTCAGCACAAACCAGAGAGATTACACATGCAATACGCATAAGCAAAGATATGCATATTGCGTGGGGCTAAAACAGGATTGTTTTTGGACACCTATTAAAGTACCGCAGAATCCTCAGTTTGCATATATATACATGATAGTTTTCTTATTTCGCTACAAAATATATGCTTGAGTACTCATTAGAAGCGCCTTGCCAATAGAAGCGCCTTGGCAAGGCGCTTCAAATGAGTACCCACAAATTATGCGTTTATAGACAAAACAAAAATAAGAAAAAAATATATACGGCTGAAAATGTGGAGCTATAAATTTACAGGGGAACGCAATATTAAAAGTATAGCTCACAGTAAAGTGCTTAACAAGCCATTTATTTTAATGCGAGTTTTCAAAATCGGCATAGAAATAAAGAAGTTTTAATGGTTTGAATATATTCAAAATGGCTGTCATGGATGCCACCATATTGTAGGCTTTGTGACATCACACAACCCAAATTAAATATGCAAAACCAATTATAAAGGGTTTTTAAGAATAATTTGCAACAAATTTTTATAGTCTTTCAATTTCAAGCAATCAGTTCCCCCAAAATAAATCAACTTTGTGAGAATAACTTCATTTTTGAAATGAATTTTAATTTTTATGAAACCTCATTAAATATTCAAAATGGCGGCGCCTATTCCACCAATGTTAAAATATTCAATTGTCTATAACTTACTTTTCCACCGATTTTGATGAAATTTGTGTCAAAACTCATTGTGTGAAACGTTCTTTACTTTAAAGCACTATTACTTTTAAGGTTGCGTTCCCCTTTAATTTGGAACTCACATGGTCAATAATTTTGCTATAGTAACAGCTGTTTGTTTAATGCATTATTTCGGCATTACTGTTAATTGTTCATCTTATTAGAATATTCCATTTACCTGCTTAGGTTGGCAGGAATATGTTGTCCTGTGTGCGTAAAGAAGCTCAGGGTTTGGACTGCTTTGATGGTCAATACATATTATGATTTACATTTTACAACTGTGTTGTTTTGCTGGAAATAAATATTTACTTTTTAGAGAAAAAGAGGCAAAATTATTTAGTGAATATTCAGTGGTTTCTATCCTTTTGGAGATTTTGCATCAGTTTTTGAACTTTGCAGTGTTTCGTCAAATTGTAAAGTCATTCATTATATATGAAAACGTAGTAAATCTGAAATTCAGAAATATTTTTGGTTATTTTGACATTTTAAGTGTTCTAGAAACTTAGCAATATTTAATGTAATTTTGTGTTTTACATGTTGTAAATATGTAGAAAAAGTGGACAAAATAATAAAATATAACAGGAAAATTTATTCTTCTGTTAGTTCACTCATTATAGCGAAAAGAAGTAAGTTTTTTTCTGGTAAGCTCAAGTGGTTTGCAACTCAAGATTTCACTTATCCTTTTTGATTTTAATATTATCATTCTAATCAAGTCAGTGGTATCGTCATCTTGTTTAAAACATATTCCGTTCTGCTGAGTGAGGTAAAGTACATCCATCCAGCACTTAAGAAGTGTCAATCTGTGGAGCCAGCCAAAAATTCAAACTCCAATCCTGGGCGTGTGGATTAAATAATTTGAGACTGTTATTTTTTTTTTATTTTTTTTTTTTTACTTTTATCTTTTTCTTTTATTTTATTTTTTCTTTTCTTATTTTTTTTATTTATTTATTTATTTATTTATTTATTTACTTATGTTTTTTTCTCTCGAGTCCAGCATTCTCAGAAGCACATTATGTTTAGACATTAAACAGGTAATAAAACTGACTTTTAGTAGCAGTATGGTTAAGAGCTTTAATATGTGTTCCAAGAATAGGGTAAACAATTTATATAATAATCTGTTCACTGGGCAGAAGACATGTTTAGGAGGAGCACACTATTTCTGGTGATAATTCTGATTTAATTCTTCTGATTTCCCTATAAAATCATATGTTATAGGTACTCGTTAGAAGTGCCTTAGCGAGGTGTTTCTAATGTGTACTCAGTCACGTCCCTGTTTTATCTTGAATATATTTTTATATGGACATAGTATAAAAAGAAGTTTGTTTTGATTTTTATTACCAGGTTAGATTATTGCTTTTGTAACTGGAGCGCTGATTATGATGACTGTTTCACTTTTTAAGAGAGTAGGTACACTTCAGCTTTCAAGTTACGGTATTACGGTAATCACGAGATTTGTATACTGAGGGCGTATTTAATTATTTACGTCTATATAATTGAGAGGTTATCACAATATTGTATATTCCGAGTGAATCTAGGTTCGGTGATCAATATCTTCACTGTTCTGGGATTGATTTTTGTCTCAAGGCTATCTTTTGAATGGGGAGACAATTTTCTTTCATTTTTGCTTCATAGTTTGAGCAGTCGCTGTGTAAGATTTTGCACCGTTCAGACAATCGAACAGGTAAGTTTAAATCTTGACTATCACAGTATTCTTGTGAATATTACTTTTAGATCTTGAAAATTACGGGTGGACACGTGCTCAAAACGTGCCACATTACTATAAAAATTCTCTGGTTTAGTACAGCTGTACACACTACAATATTTTTCCTTTAAAGACGTTTATGTTGTGATGTTGTGCTGTATTTTGGGGATCTGACCATGGTAAGTCAATAATTTATTTAATTTTATTCTTGCAATATTCTTGCTCGTCTTTACCGAAGCTAAGATTCGAGTAGGTAATGTATTGCTTTTAAGCATTTACTACGTTGCGATTGGTATATTGCTCGTACTTACAAACCCGGCATGATATGTAGATCGTAATCAGACTGTGCATTATGTTCAATTCAGTTGGTCGTGATCAGGTGTGCAAGCCGTGTATGTAGACCCTGATCAAATGTACAGACCACAACCATGTATACAGACCCTGATCAGATGTGTACACTTTGGTTATATGTGTAGACCCTGATCAGACGAATTAGCCGTGTCGGGTGTGTAGACCCTCACCAGATATAGAAATTATATTTGGTCGATTCTATGGATCCTTGTCAGTCAGGTGAGTCTGATCGGTTCTGTGGACCCTGATCTGAATGCTAAAATTAATATTCTTACTTGAATAGAGAGATAAATGGATCAGAGCAATGATAGCATTAGCATATTTTAACATAACATATTCTGATCGGACATATACATACTTTTAGTATTCATGATTACCAGACATATACGCTTGAATGTACGACACAGTTAGGCGTTATGTTAACTGCACACACTTTCAGTAGTTAACACATTTGTGTTTGTGTGTATTTGTAATACCTCCAAAATTGTATTTGTATGTATTTATAATACTTTACACAAACGGCACGTGTGATGATTACCTAGACACATATACACAGGTTCTTTTTTTTATTTTGATTATACGCAAGAGTCTGTTTTCTCGAATATTGTACTGTAAAACGGCTCAAGCAAAAAGGAGTCATGTTTAAGGCTATGACGATGGCATGTTGATATTGTACCCAATGATTACGTGGGGACGATGAGTGATCGCATAAGCATTGTGGTATAATGGCAGTTACAATGTATTGTAGCCTTTAGCGTTCTAAAGGATTCTTACAGTGGAAGACGCATGGGTTCTTCCTGTAAGAATGTGTAATCGTCGAGATGCCATTCCTCCGATTAATGTAGAAATTGGTGTTAGTCAGATATGTCCTGACTGTGTGTCTGCCTGTGTTGGATATATGTACAATATTATATGTCATTAACAGCGTCCCTGTGTTTTTTTTGGATCTGATTTTGCTATATAATAATCAATTGCAACGGACTTGTTGAATCACAACTTTTGGCGTACACACTCTGTATACCTAGTGGAAATTAATAAAGCAATATCTTGTAATGTTTGATATCGAGATTTCTAGGACATTATACTTATTTTACAGGTCCCGTATTCGTATTTGTATACGTCACTGTGTCTGTAACCATGAATTGGTATATACGTCGCTCTGTAACTATGATTTGAAGATTATCCTGGAAGTTGAACCCAATCAAGTACAAAATGGTACCAGGTGGATGGCATGAAGTTTACATCCATTCACATCAACAGTACCAGTGCTAGATACCAGTGACTAGAGTGATAAAGTTATGTGATTATTTTCAGTTTTATCAACATGGTGTAAATTATGAAGCTGACAGCGTCCCAGAAACATCTCGGACATTGAATTGCTGAAATTTGAAAAAGTACTTTTTTTTTTTTTTTGTTTTTTTAACTTTCTAAATACATGATTGTTCTTATTCATAAAGTTTTATGTTTATCCTCTGATTGCTTGTGATCGCGTCTAGTCCATCGTCACCGGCCCAACGCTCGTCCATTTACGTGACATCCTCACAACTCTGTTTTTATGGAGAAATAAAGAAAATTGTCCCAGAATTATCATCGAATACTCCTCCTTAACAACCCTTCTAACTGAGACAAAATGTAATCTGGCCCTAAGATTTAAACTTATAGTAAACAAAATCCCATGCTATACCTCATACATGAAGTTCCTGATAAAATATTTTTGAACCTTTCACAAAGTAATTGTATTTTTATCAAGAAATAAAAATAAATAAATATTTTGAGTACTCATTAGAATTGTCTCATTCAGACCAGTTTAATGAATAACATTTGTTGTGGAAAGAAAAAAAATGTTTTCGGTTGCTTACACTTACCTTGAATTACGTGTACGAGCCACCCTACTCTATAACGCTCTCCTCAATGGACCATTTTATTTTGGGTATTTGGGATTACCGAAATCCAATGTTTACCGGAATCTACCGGAATCCAATATTAATTACCGAAATCCAACTATATTATGAAGTTTACCATGATTTGTGTGAATTTAGACATATACACTGTTAAATAATATATAAACAGAAAATATGGCCAAGATTGGAAGATTTTTTTTTTTTAATAATAACGATTTTATTAACGTTTTTTACAATTTCGGAATCTACCGAAATCCAATATTAATTACCGAAATCCAAATATATTATCAAATTTACCATGATTTGTGTAAATTTAGACATATACACTGTTAAATTATATATAAACAGATAATATGGCCAAGTTTGGAAGATTTCTTTGGAATAATAACGATTTTATTAACGTTTTTATATTTTTCATAGGTGGAGTTACTTCCCTTCGTAGCTTAGCTCTGTGACGGGTACGTAGAAACACGTGGGGAACACAGCGAAACATTTTCATATTCTTTATATCTTGACATTTCATGCTTGATATCGTCTCCAGTGGAGACAATTTGCAGGAAAAGCAAAGCTTTATTTATTGGAAAAATATGAAAAAAATGTTTTGCTGTGTTCCCCGTATTTCTGTGTACGCGTCACAGAGCTAAACTACGAAGGGAAGTAACTCTACCTATGAAAAAAAAAAAAAAAAAAAACAAAACAAAAAAAAAAACGTTATCATCAGTCTTCTATAGGATAATAAATAATGGTAGAGTAATTTACTTCAACACTGTCTTATGATTTGTTGTTTTTCTTGTCCTGAAAGAATTTTCTCCAAAACGCCACTTTCCTGTTCCTTAAAAATAATGTACCTTTACAACATGCTGTGCAGACTACTTCGGTCACCTTCTGACTCCAGAGAAAGTCACCCTTGCTGTTTTAAAAACGTACAGTCCACCATTTCTATCACCCTTTTATTTTATAGAAATTTTCGTTTGCATTCGTAAGTGTTATTTGACTGGATGACATTTTTTTCAACATGGAGAAGTATGGGCACTTAGACAAATCAACACGTTTTTGCTGAATAAAGAATTCTGGAGGGAAACAATGTCGTTCTAACAGGTCAAGCTAGTAAAGGAAAGGAGACGTGCTAGTAACACTGAAATGAATTAAGAAAAGTCAACGAATCGTTTCTATTTAATAAATATGGATAGTACGAATATGTTTTGAGCGAATATATATATAGTAACACTGAAATGAATGGAGAAAAGTCAACGAATCGTTTCTATTTAAGAAATATGGATAGTACAAATATGTTTTGAGCGAATATATATATATATATATATATATATATATATATATATATATATATATATATATATATATATATATATATATATATATATATATATATATATATATATATATATATATAATATATATCGAAACTTGTTGGTTGGCTTAAATAAATTTGCGCAAATATTATACGTTACCATTGTACCATATAAACAGTAGTCCCTATTTTAGGGAGGTTTTTATTCATGAGGTATTTTAAATAAAGCAAAGGTGTTTGGATTGAGGTTTTCTTTCCTTCGTTATCAGTCTGTCTCGCACTTTTGATTGTTTGTAGCTACCTGTAGCACCTCAGCGTGTAGCGCCTTTCAAATTTCCAATCAAAAACGGTTATCAGAGAAATTGATATTTTAATAGGGTGGGAGGAATTGTGAACTATCCTTTTTTGAAATAGCAAGAATCAGGAGGTGACAGGAATAGTCCGCACAATTATATATATTCTACAAGAACAGTTTTCCAAGTAATGCGAAATAGCGTTTTGGGGATTTTTTAAGGACAAAAAAAAAAAAAAAAAAAAAAAACATGATGGTGTTGAAGTGGTGCTCTACCATTATTTGTATTATCCTATAGAAGATTCTGATGATAAAGCTTCAAATATTGCTGATCAGCAGGCAGTGGAAGAAGTTTCATGTCACTGAATGTTTTTATACGCAATCGTTTCAAAGTGGTTTTAAAAGCATTGTAATGCACATGCAATGTCCAACATAATTCAATTTTCTCTGAATTTGTCACGGTTCTAAAGTTTCATGCAAAACGTTAATCCACCATACACGAAACCTCGGTAAAACTCAAAAGAATACACGACACGGCATCGTTTATCATGTTTATTTCAACATCTTACTAAAAGTCGCCTGAATTAAGCTGATGGTCGTTATGCGCGATATACATATATAAGTGTCATTTACGTTTATGTTGAGGCACTTATGAGACAACAGTATTACCCGATCCTCTGGTATTTAGTAATTTCAGGGCTGTTTTCTTCTTTGACACACAGCGTTTCATGGCTGTTTTCTTCTTTGAGAGTCTCACAACTACCTGAAGGATATGTTTACGGTAAAATGAAGAAAATCCGCGGTTTTGTTGTAAATTTATAATTTGACGAAATGCATAATCAGAACTAGAACAGTGTTTTCAGAGGAAGGCGTATGCCACCCCCACCCCCCCCCCCCACCACACCCCCACCAGTTTGAACAGACATATTGTTAAAATAGATTGTATCTATAATAAACTCAAGGTCACAATACACTTATATGTAAGTTTGGTCAAACTTCATCCATTCCTCAATGAGATAGGGTGCTGACAAGCCATTTTCTAAAATCATAGCCCTTGCGTAACCTTGAAAATGGGATCAAGGTCACAGAAAATCTAATCAGTTATTGCCTCTGTCTCAACAATATAACTGTGCAAGTTTGGTTAAAATCCATCCATTCATTCAGCAGAGAGCGTGCAGACAAGCCATTATCCAACAATTTGAGCCCTCCTGCGACCTTGAAAATGGGGTCAAGGTTACCAAAATAAAATCAGTTATTTTCCATGCCACAACAATTTGGCTGTGCAAGTTCAGTTAAAATCCATCCATTCCTTCAAGAGATGCAGTGCAGACAAGCCATTTTCCAACAATCTAAGCCCTAATGTGACCTTGAAAATGGGGTCAAGGTCACCAAAATCCAATCAGTTCTTTTCTATGTCACAACAATGTAGATGTATAAGTTACGTCAAAATCAATCCATTCCTTTAGAAGACGGTGCAGATAAGCCATTTACCAACAATCTAAGCCCTAGTCTGACCTTGAAAACGGGGTGAAAGTCACTAAAATATAATCAGTTTCGATGCATGTCCCAAAAATATAGCTGTGCAAGTCTGGTCGAAATCTACTCATTCCTTCAGGAGACAAGGTGCAGACAAGCCATTTTCCACAAATCCAAGCCTTAGTGTGACCTTGAAAATGGGGTCAAGGTCATCAAAATCTGATCAGTTCTTTTCAATGTCTCAACAATTAAGATGTAGAAGTTCGATCAAAATCCATTCATTCATTTAAGAGATAGGGTGGAGACAAGCAATATTCAACAATTTCAGCCTTACTGTGACCTTGAAAATGGGGTCAAGGTCACCAACATCTAATCAGCTTTTCTCAACATTATAGCTGTACAAGTTTGGTCAAAATCCATTGGTTCATTCAAGAGATACAAACCATTTTCCAACAAATCTAAGCCCTCCCATGACCTTGAAAATGGGGTCAAGGTCACCAAAATCGAATCAGTTCTTATATGTCCCAGCATTGTACATGTGCAAGTTTGGTCAAAATCTATTCATTCCTACAAGAGATAGGGTGCGGACAAGCCATTTTCTAACAATCTAAGCCCTACTTGTGACCTTTACAATGGGGTCACCAAAATCCAATCAGTTCTTTTACATGTCCCAGCAATGTAGATGTGCAAGTTTGGTTAAAATCTATTCATTCCTTCAAGAGACAGGATGCAGACAAATCATTTTCCAACAATCAAAGCCATCCTGTGACCTTGAAAATGGGGTCAAGGTCACCAAAATCTAATCAGCATTTTCTCCTCTCCCAATGATATATTTGTGTAAGTTTGGCTAAAATCTGTCCATTCAATAAGGAGATAGTGTGCAGACAAGAGGCTACGCCACATTTTTCAACGATCTAAGCCCTCCTGTGACCTTGAAAATGAGGTCAAGGTCACCAAAACCTAATCAGCATTTTTCCCCCTCCCAATGATATATTTATGTAAGTTTGGCTAAAATCTGTCCATTCAATAAGGAGACAGAGTGCAGACAAGAGGCTACGCCCCATTTTTCAACGATCTAAGCCCTCCTGTGATCTTGAAAATGGGGTCAAGGTCACCAAAAAATTTATCAGCATTTTTCCCTCTCACAATGATATATTTGTGTAAGTTTGGCCAAAATTTGTCCATTCAATAAGGAGATAGAGTGCAGACAAGTGGCTACGCCGACTACGCCGCCGACGCCGACGCCGACAGGATCCGCACTAAAAACAATATGGTCCCACCCCACCCTCCCCCCCCCCCCCCACCCCCCTGGTGGTGGGGACATAATCACATTGATTTTGTTTGATTTTAGTTGGATAAAAGTAGAAGCGGTGGAAAGTAGCCCCATAGTTAGAAAAAGTTACGATCTTTCGTCGGCCGGAAGACGACTTGAGTAGGAATACAACAAAACGTTTTGTGATAAGGCCCTTAGAAACACTAAAGTGCAAGGAAAGTGACCAAAAGTTCAAGACACAGTTTTGTTCTCACTACTACCTGAAATTGAAAACTGGTAAGAGAAAAGTCCACGGTGCGTCACAATCACAAACAGCAGCCCATCCCAGATATAAAGAGGAAGAGGAAACAGACAAAACTAAACAAGCGCAACTCGAACAAACGTACAAAAAGCACTAAGATTAGCTCTCTCTTCCCCAAGCGCAATGCTAAAAAGAACTGAAAACACAAGAACCAAACAATACAAGGCAAGACTTCAAACAAAGTGCCTGGTAGGATAAACCACAAAGCAACAAAGAGTTAGACTAACACTGGGACCACTGTCTTAGAACAATCAGTAGAATACACAACCTCGGGGTTAAAAGCACGTTTAAGGCCGGCCAACTTCACTCTGGGTCCCTATGCTACTCTTAATACAGAAATAGATAAACATTCGATTCGCATAAAGGCTCCCAACTCAGTCAATGCATCAAAGCGAAAACATAAAAATCAAATTAATCACTAATATAAACAAAGACGAGTACTCATGGCAAATTCTACTGTGTACCGTGGTAAATATAAAGAAAACAATAGCTGAACCACGGCGGGCCAAGTCAAAGATATATCGTCAGGCCCCAACCCAAAAGGAATAAATAAGATAAAGCCCCGAAGGCATAATAAAAGATCGAATCGTGTGAAACATCTACAATTGAACCAAAAGTAAAAGAAGATACTATTATTTATCAATCATGAATTCAGCGGCAGGTGTGTGAAACGAGTTTAGTGTTGACACATTTCTGATTAAAAGCTAACATGGCGTCTGTGTAATTGGTGGCATGTCAGAAATAATAACTGACCGTTCTAACAAACCTAAGAAAAATCCAAAAACTGCTCCTTTTTTGTGAAACTACAGATATATAAAGAAAAAATGATGCATAAATGTGTCTCCCAAAATGTGACGAAATAACTTAATGGCGGTACGGCGTATTATGGAATATTTTCCTCCCCTAATACTTGCTTTCGGCACTTGAAGTCAGAAGTAGCTGAGCCAAACTTTATCGCAAGTGGTGAGCATTTCTTTCATACAGGTTTTATATGAGGGCGTGCTGATGATTTGAAGTTCTCACTTCCATACCCCACCCACAATTTTTTCAACGACAGTAAATGTCAATGAGGCTTTTAGATCAGAATCTGTCTCAATAATCACCACCTGCTTGAAATATTCGCATCGCCTACATTAACTCTGTTTGATTAAATAGCTGGGCAGAAGCTTTACTTCAGAGCAAATTCGTTAACAGATTACTGAATGTTCAGAGGAACAAAGGTTCCTCTTTATTTCAGTTTTTGGTCCACTGGTGTTCGGGTTAGCGATGAAGGCAGAAACAGCAATAGCAATATTTTTCAGTCAAAGTTGTAACAGTAAATAATAATAATAATAATAATAAAATTAATAAAATATTTTATCGGGCCATATCCTCTTTGTTGCTGGGTTTTATCTTATCGTCTGTGAGTCCCTGATATTTGTTTGTCAAACAGAAGGAAAACAAATGGGAGCAGTGGGACAGGGACAGATCTGGTGTGATTCAAAGTATTTCATTGATTTTATTATATTTTGGGTACTTTTTAATTTTCTATATTTTTATGTTAAAAATTGTAAAATTATTCCTGACCAGAAACAAATGCAAAAAAAAAAAAAATTAAAATGAACCGGTTTTAGCATTTGTAACATTTTTTTGGCATTGAAAGAATAGTATTACATGTAAATATATATTATCAATCTCAGTATATACATCTCAACTAATTCCCTGGTCAGTGTTCTTGAACCTAAGAATATTTTTAATTACTTTTTAGAACTTTTTAAATGGATTACCAATCGCTATAAAATGATATGATTTCGTGTAGATGTTATGCGAAAGATCATGTGTTTCGTGATTAAGCCAAGCAAGAATACCAGTTTTGTTTCCATCTTCGATTACATGACGGTGGGTATCAAATGATACTCAAGGATCAATACTAAACATTTTCTTGTCGGCTTATGCTTGAACGTTTTTATATGTGGTCGTTTTTTCTAGTCGACTTGTGCCTGAACGTATTCATATGTGGTAATTTTAATTTCCTTGACTTCCAGGTTTGAATTGAATCTTCATATTTTTTCATCATGGAGTTTACACATTAAGTTTTATGTTTTTTTTTGTTTTTTTTTGTTTTTTTTTTGTTTTTTTGTTTTTTTTGTTTTTGTTTTTTTGTGTGTGTCTGTGTGTGTGTGTGTGTGTGTGTGTGTGTGTGTGTGTGTGTGTGTTGCTCGACTGACGAAAATACTATGGTTTAAAATAATTCTTTTCTGTAAAATGGATATTTGGTACACATTTCTTATGGACCATTTCGCATTGATGAACAACCAAAGCGCAAAGTTGCATTTCCATCTTTTTATTCAAACAAGCATTTAGTTAAATTTAACTTGTACAAAAGTAATTTGTATGAATGCTCGTCTAAACGCTTTCACAATATATATGCTGGTACTCAGGAAAGGCGATAATCACGAAGCACAGTCTTCCCGAGGCGCCGAAAGAAGAATAGATGCAGATTGCACTAGGACAAAATTACACATATGCAATACCCGATGTAGGACTAGGATTAAACGCCACAGAATATCAGTATTTGAACAGTCAACAGACATGTTACTCTGTGTGTGTGTGTGTGGGGGGGGGGGGGGGGAGGGGAGTGGATGCACATAGGTCACTAAAATAAATAAAACCGCTTGTTTTTTTCTTTTATTTCAAACAATTTTAGTTTAATTTACCTGACCAACAACACTGGTAATGTTTCCTGAAAATCAATGTCATAACGCCTCGTTATCAAAGTTCGGCTGATAAACCACAGTACAGGCCATAAAATAGATTTTGTTGTCATGATGTGTTACTGATTTCAGCGTAAAAAAATGAAAACTCTCAGTAAACTTTCGCAGCATAACAATCGTTTCTTATTCTTTACAAGAGACATAGGCTTATTTCCCTACCCTGCCTGAAAAGTATGTTCACCCTCAGCTAAAGGCTTTTGCGACCATATATCTCAGGTAGAAAATATAGTCCGTGCCCATCTGTCCTACTTAGAAAGGACACAAACTCAACTAAACTTTGACCTAGAGTTTCTTTCTAAGTACTGCTCCTTTCCAAACTTTAGGAACCATTATGTGTAATGGTAAATACCAAATCTTGATTTTAATTTTATTTTACCTTTTACTTGAAAATAATGTCGTATGCGATTGTTTCGTTTCAGGTGATATTGCCTTTAAAGAGTCTCCATTACATATTGATAATTTGGAGTACTCGCCTACTCGGTGGTCATGGATGGCTATCGATGGAAATCTCACAACTTGCAGTATGACAGCCGAAGCCAACTCTCCCGAAGCTGCTAGAAGAATATTGAATCCTTTCTGGAAGGTTTGGTTGCGTAAACCATACCTTGTTAGAGGGATCATATTTCAAACAGAGTTGAATAAAACGGGTATTTGCTTTTATATATATTTGACATTTTTTTTATTCCAAGAACAAATTAAGCTTACTGTATGTGGGATATATAAAAATAATTGTTTGGGTAATTGGGATATTCTATCCTGATAAATCTTTTCAGTGAGTTGACAAATTTAAATTTGATAGTTTTGTTTTCGCAAATTTCATCGTTACTCTCTGTTCTAAAATGGTCAACAATGCTTGGAACATTTCTCAGGCTCGGGGCGCGTCGTACAAAATACATTGTTGTCGTATAAAGAGACTCCAATTTTCATTCTATTGTGCGTAGAAATACAAGCTGGTCTGATTGTTCTCTGATGGTTCTCTGTCGCTTACTTTGTCGTTTTGTATGTACAGCGCCTGAAGTGCATTTTCAAGTGTTTTTGCAGATGTGCATTTCACAATACAAGATCAACCTGTTTCGTGGACTGGTGTTGTAATTTTTCCATAATACAGGTCGCGCCATAGAAAACGAACCTTTGAGACCGAGAAGTTACATATGCGCCTGTGTGCTCGCTCAGTCTGGTCAGTCCGCGTATTGAACTGTTTGATACTGCACAAAACATAGATGTATATTGAATTGTTTGCTACTGCAAAATACATAGATCTATGTATATGTGAGCCGTTATAACACTGTGCGCCCTGAGCGGCATTTCTGTTCGGATATTGCCGAAGACACCTGTGCGCACGACGCTCATGCATAAAAACAGAATGAGTTTTGATTTAAAGTAACGTCAAATCGACCATGAAGGGTTTTCAGAAATTCTTGTTTTCAGTAAAGCGCATTTGCGCGTGATGGCAAGAAATGTAACCCGGAAACATTCCGTTTTTTATTGTGTAACTCCAGAGTTTTATTAGATCTATGTTTTTTTGATTAGAGATAACCGCGCTTGTGTTGCGTTTGACTTCTGTTGGACAAGTGTCTCGCCGTTCGTGATGAAGTTTCAGTTGTTACCCACCGATTTATTTATCTAGTATTGAATTAAGTAATTTCTGTAAAAAGAATGATGTCAAAAGAAAAGAAAAAAATAGGTTTTGAAAAAAAGTGAGATATTTAATGAAAAACAATTTGATAGCTCTGTATATGAATGGAAGTTCCATAACAGGAAATGCTATGCGATTACATACTTTCTGTAGTCAATTAAACCATTGGTAAAAGGGCCATAAAATTTCACAATTATCAACTCCACCACTGGCTGGTACTCGTATTTAATTGATAACTGCCATTAATAAGTATCTCATTAATTTAACCTGGAGCATTACATCGCATGCCAAGTCAAAGAATTACATTTTAGTGACAGTGAGTATATGACCTTGACTATATTCGTGGTTCGCTAACTTTGATCATTCCCATACTAGCAGTAAGGGGTAAGGCTTTTAAGATTGGAGCCAGCCTCGGTGGCTTAGTTGGATGCGCCGTCCGACTGCCGAGGTAGGCAACATTCTTTCGTGGCGATTGATCATGAAATATTTTCTACGGTCATTCTCTCCCTTCCGCTGATTCAAGAAGGGCAGTTGTCAGTTTCTGACGAAAGAATGTGCACAATACTGTTGCTTAAAGGACTAAGCCTGCCCAGTAAACGTGTGGCTAGGTAAACTGACCGCGCTCGACATGACCCCATTGGGTTGACTGGGCCGTAAAACCTCGACACAAAACAAAAAAAAAATTTAAGATTGGACAACAGATGTCATTGATGAATGGCAGCGTAAAAAAGGTTAAACAAAAAGTCCAGGGAATGTCACAATCACATGTCGCAGCCAATCTCTGACACCAAAAGGAAGAGGAAAGATTCACTAAACAGTACGCACAAAACAACCAAACGCTCGAAAAGCACACATAAAGGCTCTCTCTTCCTCTACCACGGTGATCACAATGTTAAAAGGATGGACAAAACACAAGGACAAAATGCAAGGAAAGACATAATATGATTCGCCTCGTAGAATTAACCATCACGCTGCACAGAGTAAGAGCAACACCGGGATCACCGGCTAAGAAAGATCAATTGTATCGATAACCGAGGCATTAAAAGCACTTGTATAGTCGACTAACTTCACACTGGGCCCCGATGTTACTCTTAATACAGAAAAACACAAACATTCTGTTCGCATAATGGCTCCCAACTCAGTCATTTCACCAAAGCAAAAACATCAAAATCTAATTCATCACTATGATTAACAAAGACGAGTTCTTTTGGCTAATTCTACACCAACTGCAAGCCAGAGTAAAAGAAAAGCAATAATCAAAAAAGGGTAAGAGAAAAGTCCGGGGAATGCCACAATCACAAACCGCAGCCCTTCCCAGACACCGAGGATGTGAAAACGTGAAACAAATGTTTGCCTTTGGAAACAAAGAACACATTACAGATTAGAAAATGGGAGTCTCGATTTTATTGAGACTCTAGCTTATACATGAGCAGAACTCTATTTTCAAATATACCACAATGGGCCCAATGATCCCAAAGGAAATGAATTATATAATCTGCACGTAAAGTCACTTAATTTATAAATACGACATGTGTTGGATCCCACTGGAATCACCTTCCAGATGATTTTGATTAGATCCCCCGTCCAAAAACGAACGGGTTATATATGGAGAGTGATGGGGATGTATCAGGTAGTCATGTTATAACATATTATATTCAGGGACCTCAAACACAGAAATAATGAAATACTTTACTCACCATATTTAGACGATGATTGGACTTATTCTGAAAAAAAAAAAAAAAGAAACTTAGAGCAACTGCAATAGCTGCAACTGCATCCTGCCAAGATAACGATTTTAATATATAAATGCTATGTACAGTCAAATAGGGCATTTAACAAATTATCCACTCCTCCCGGTAAAAGCGTCCGGAAAAGTTATTTAAATAAAACAGATTACAACTAAAGCTATCATCATTTATTGAATACATTACTCCTTGAAATGCATTTATGCCTCTTCATACAATGATAACCATGCCAAAGGCTTCTATAAATGTCAGGGAAAATGTAATAGAATCAGATTGAGCGCAAGATAATAAAAATGAGGTAAACTGTATGATCCTCCCATTTTCTAAAGAAATCTAGAGGAAGTCTGCAAACTACTTGAACAAGTTATTCGCTTTTAACGATTACTTTCAACTCCTTTTTGCAAACTCTAATTGTTACATATTTTTAAATAAATGCTCTCAAGTGTGTTTGTCTGCGAGAATGCTGGATAAAAGATGTGAACAAAAGTACATAGATCTAAATATTTTTGAAGTATACAGAGCTGTTTGATCTTGTATGTGATTGATACTTCATATTCTAAAACTAAAATGATTTATAAAGTCTATTAATTGGTATTGGACTGTTTGAGTAAAGTTTTAACTTAATGTTTTCAAGTGTGTTTGTCTGCGAGATGTTATAGATTTAGAAGATACCGTTTTATCCGGCGTTGCCTTAAATTTCGTGGATGGTGCCTCGGTCTTTGTTTCGTCTGTAAAACAGTTATCAACAACGGCCAATTTATGGTCCAAGTTTATATTCAAATGCATTTTCATCCACGAGTTTTTAAGAAAATGAAATAAGTACGAACCCTTCTGGTAACAATATTTTTATCGTATGGCCAAACCTGCAAACCAACTTTCTCTTTGAGTGTTTGATAATTTTAGCAATGTATATGCATCAATTAACTTAGATCAACTGCAATAGCAGGGTAAGAGAAAAGTCCAGGGAATGCACAATCACAAACCGCAGCCCTTCCCAGACACCAAGAGGAAGAGGAAACCACAAAACCAAACAAGCACAAATCGAACAAACGTATGAAAAGCACTAAGATTAGCTCTCTCTTCCCCAAGCAAGGTAATCGCAATGCTAAAAGGACTGAAGAAACACAATAACAAAATAACAAAAGGTAAGACATAAAACAAATCGCCTTGTAAAGTAAACCACAAAGTAACAAAGAGTAAGACTAACACCGGGACCACCGCCTTAGAACGGTTAGTAGAGTAAACCACTGGGTGCAGTTTTACAGCTAGCCAACTTCACCCTGGGTCCCGATACAACTCTTAATACAGACATACATAAAAATTCGGTTCGCATAAAGGCTCCCAACTCAGTCAATGCATTTTGACAAAGCGAAAACATAAAAATCAAATTAATCATTATAATAAACATAGAAAAGTACTCATGGCTAATTCTACTGTATGCTAGAGTAAATGAAAACCAATAGTTGAACCAGGGCAGGCCAAGTCAAAGACATATCATCAAGCCCCATCCCAATGGTTAAAGTTTTCCGAAGAGACCGTCATTAAGTCTGAGGCCCGAACCGCCGTCGTGCAACTAAAGGGTGAAACATAGCCATCAACAATGACTGGGTTGACAACTAGGCATGCAGTCTGCCGTATAATATCCAGGCTATAGCCAATTTTTATAACGGTTATGAATTGTTCCGAAAAGTTAGATTTTCCAACAGTTTTTCTAAATCTGTACATTAAGTCGCCGTAAAATTCTGGTTCCGATATACCTTGTTCCTGAAGTGTTTTCAGACTGACGCTATATTTTTCTACCAAGGTACTGTGTCTGCGATAAAATTTCGAAAACGCCTTACGAAGTTCAAAATAATGATAGCCCTGTCTAAGAAGTTTGGCAGTAAGGGCTTTATGACGGCAGTTAAAGTCACTAAGATTTGAAGAAGCTCTGGCGAATCTAATAAGTTGAGATATGTATACCTCATATGAGGTACGCCGGGGGACATCGCCATCCAGAAATGAAAAATTGACTGTATCAAAATCAAAATCGTTCCGTTTATCATAAATTTTGGTGGAAAGTAAACCTTTAGATCTATATATAGACTCAAATCCAAACAAAGGTGCCTCGGTATCGGACGAATTTGCTCTATTTAATTGGAGTTCTGTATGGTATATGCAGTCCACCATTTTGTCAAAATAAATATTGTCAATATTTAATAAATCATCAAGGTATCTTGAAGTTGAATTGAAAGCCTCAATAATGTCAGCCTGATTTTCACGTAAGAGAGACTTCATGAAATCTCTCTCACAACAAAAAAGAAACAATCTGCAACAAGAGGAGCACAATTAATTCCCATCGGAATACCGATAGTTTGCCTATAAAGTTTAGTTCCAAATCTAATAAAAATATTATCTAAAAGATAAACAAAGGCCTTACAAACTTTTTGACACGACCATAAATTGTGATTATTGTCTCGTATGTCAGAAGTGAAAAAAAGCACATTCTTCGTTGCAAGCGAAATATAGGGTATTCTCCCGAATAAACTTTCGGTTAATTAAATCAATAAGTGTTTGATCAGATGATGAGGTAACGTAGTATACAGTGTAGAAATATCATATGTGGACAAATTAGAAGCCTGAAGTTTATAGATTTAAATTTATTGAGAACTTCATTGGAATTTTTAATTGACCAAAAATAGTTAATTCCCGTCCCTTTCGTAAACAGTATCATAGTATCAAATGCAATGTTTCTTAACAGCAGTAAGGCATGAAGTTAGCAATTTGGAGAAAACAGTAGTCGTACATGAACTAGAATTAGCAATAGAACGTGCTTTATAAGGTCGTTTGTGAAGTTTCGGTAACCAATATTACGTAGGAAGTAAGTCTTGTTTTTCTTTAATATTCACTGCTAACTTAGCAGTAATATCGATAGAATGGGTATCAACAACATATCTCTCGTCAGTAGAAATCCGTTCATATGTTTTGGTACTACCATGTTCTTGTATTAGAGTATTGATATAATGAAGTAGTCACACAACGACAACATTATTAGCAGCTTTATCAGCTGGAGCCAAAACATACTTCCTATGAAATTCTTGGATACCTTGTTTCAAATATCCCCTGGGTATTAAACTTTCCGTCTTGCCGAGGCCCTGGGGGCTCAGTTCCCACTGGGAACGTTGCTAGCTTGGTGAGCAGAATTTGTCCCCTTTGAGTAGAGCAAAGAGGAAATACCACCCGTTTGCCGTGGGTGGCAGCCCGTAAGCCGGAAGAAGGGACCCTGGGGGTTGTGAGTTATTGAGAGTTTGGTCTCTCCTGATGGCTCAACACCCCTTTTTGGACTGGATTTCGGTGTAGAGGGTGTCCGTGAGACCCGGCACGGTCAATCGGCTGGTCGCGCCAAGCCCTAGAAAAAATCTTTTCTTTCTCTTCCTTGTCTTTTGTATCATACTGATACTCACCGTTTGCTCATAAGTCTTATTTCTCAACCTTTCCAATCCTTAGAAGGCGGCGGCTCAACGGGTCAATCGTGCTGCATCTTGCTCGTGCGAGTATCTCTTCTGTGTATCTCTAGCACAAGTGAGTAGGAAAGCCACTCCATTTATGTGTTCCCTTGTTGGGCTCCGTGGTGGGTGGAGAGCACGGGGGACGAATTTTAATACATCTTCATCATGGGTTATGATAAAAGAAAAAGAACTAAACAATGTCCAGACTCTCGTATTTCAGATTTTGACGATAGCACTCAACCTCTAAATACCTCAAATGATACACCTACTCAACATTTTTCGCGCTTCATTTTAGTTGAAAGCAAAGACAAGAACAGACAAATAACATCTTTGTCCCCGTTTTTAATGCAAAAAGTAATATAAAGTATAGCTGGTGAACCTGAAAACATAAAAAAACTACACAGGTCGAATCAGCTGCTCATTGAGGTATCCAAGAAAGCCCATGCCGAGAATCTACTTCGTGCACAGACTTTTCACGACTTGAAAATCCGAGTGTACCCTCATACCTCGCTGAATTCCTCAAGAGGGGTAATTCGTCGCCCCGAATTGAGGAATTTCGGCGAGGAGGAGATTCTCGACGGCACAAGATCTCAAGTAGTATCTGTAGTAAAACGATTCAAATGAGCTGGCTTTGATATTATTATGAATGAATTACCGAAATACTATAATTTGATGCCTGTACGATTTATATGTGGAGTTCATTTTGTTCATAGAGTGACAGCCAGCATGTTTTGCTTTATCACCTTTATAGTTAAAGCTGAACCCGATCTGCACTGGTTTGCTAGAAATAAGAAACATAATACTTGTATGAAGTATTAACACAAACGAGGTGATCCTGATTTGTGTGTTTCTAATGCGCATGCGCAAACACTTGAAAGCATGATGTTGTGCTCGAATCAAGGTAAATGTCTGCAATCAGCAAATGCTCTGAAAAGTCTGAGCGAGTGCGCAGGCTGGTATTGGACTTTGTTCTTCGCTATGCCACAAGTCCCTTTT
>OZ024826.1:33335161-33577661 GCA_964016985.1 Anodontia alba | reverse complement strand
CAAGCAAATTGAATACATTTCAAAAAAAGCTTGGGCAAGGGTTAATATAATGAGGAAATTTAAATTTGATTTAGATTGTAAATCACTAGACATTATATATACTTCTTTTATTCGTCCCTTGCTAGAGTATGGCAGTGGAGTTTGGGATAATTGTAATCTAAAAGAAAAGCCAAATTTAGAAAAGATACAGTTGGAGGCGGCAAGGATTGTAACAGGTGCAACTAAGTTAGTTTCATTTCAGGCATTATACAATGAAACAGGATGGGAAACCTTAGAAGTTCGCAGAAAGAAACAAAAATTAACACTTTTCTATAAAATGTGCAATGGTCTTTCACCAGCTTATCTTTCTTCTCTTGTACCTCCAACAGTGAACTCTATCTCGCGTTATCATCTAAGAAATTAGAATGATCTTCAGACAGTTAATGCAAGGACAACTCCATACTATCAATCATTCCTTCCTTCTGTGGTCCGTGATTGGAATTCTCTGCCAGATGACCATAGAAACGCAACAACGATTGACTCATTTAAATGCCACTTAAACCATAATAAAAAAGTTGTACCGAGACATTTTTATATAGGAAATGGAAAGCTACAGGTTTTGCCTACTCGCTTGAGAACAAAATGTAGTGCTCTTAATTACGACTTTTTTATAAAAAATATTGTAGCCTCACCGTTATGTCGATGCGGAGAGGTAGAAAACGCCAAACACTACTTTTTGAAGTGCAGTTTTTACAGAAACCAACGAGCGGAATTAATTCGTACTGTTTCTCAGTTTTGTAGGGTAACTATTGATTGTTTGTTGCGTGGAAACAGTGATTTACCATATCAAAGAAATGTTCGTATATTCGAGGCTGTGCAAGCATACATCAAAGACAGTAAAATATTTTAAGACAGGTCTACTGGCACTGTAGCCTAACTTATAATTTATTATGATTTATAATTATGATTTTGCGAAAAGAGTACTATTTCTTTATTATTTTTTTTTTATTTTTATTTTTTGCTAGTCTTGGAAAGATATATATGTATACATAATATAGACTCTCTAGAAACTGACCACAATATCCAACAGCTGCCCGGGCATTGTACGCTTTACCCATGCTCTTAACCCCTATACATTCGGTATAATTAATCTCCACCCTCCCCGTTTGTATAGATCATGCTATGATCTTTTTTTTTTCTTTTATATTAACTCTTTTTCCCTTCTGGTCCAGTTTTACTAGACTACATCTTGGTGATAGCATTATATGCTAATCTATTGTAACTATTCATAATTTCCGTCTCTTATATAACCATCTGCTTACTCTATAAATATGCTTTGGCCATAAATGTTCACAATAGATATTGTATGTAAGGAGATGAACTAAATAAGAAGTATGCTTTCGTTCAAATCCTAATGAGTATTGTATGTATGTATGACTGTGTTGTGATTTCGATGGAATAAAATAGGTTTAAACCAAACGCAAACGGCCAAACAGAAGAACTGCAAAGAAAAAAGTTCAAAACAACAACGCAACCAGAAGTCAAACAAAGACACCTATCGAGGAGAAAAAAACAGAGGTTGGCCTGAAAAAAGCCAATATTGAGATGATAAAAAAAGAAAAAAAAAACAGAAAGAAAGACAAGTAAGTAAGAAGTCATTCATCACCACCTAAGAAAGACCAAACAAAAATAAAATCTAGTCAAGGAACACAAATACTAGTCCCATCAAGCAGAGAACGAAAAGGTGCAAATGATGTTATTCAACAGCATAACAGATTTGGATCTTTGAGTGACAGTAGCGATGATATGGAGTTAGGAGAAGCTCCAGATGGCCCACGAACTAACAGTAATAGATCAAGATCAACAGAAAATACACACGCCAGTAGTAGTAATAATAGATCAAAGTTACCAATAACATATCCTAAGTTTCTAGTCTAACTAAAATCTAACAACTCTAAAACGAATTCAAATCACAGAATAATACAATGGAACTGTCGAGGTCTAAGGTCAAACTATAATGAGATCTTATTACTTTTATCTTTATTGAGTCCATCAGTTTTTTGCTTGCAAGAAACTTTTTTAAAAACTGATGATCAGTTAAATATCAGAGATTTCAATACATACAATTACATATATGCAGAAGGCCAGAGGCCGTCTGGTGGAAGCTCAATCGTAGTTCACTTTTCATGTCCGCACCGAGAAATTAAACTTGTAACCAATCTTCAAGCCGTTGCGGTTTCTGTCAAATTAGATAAAGAAATTACTATGTGTTCTGTGTATATAACTCCGAATTTTCATTTAGAGACCGAACATTTAGACACTTTACTGAAACAACTCCCTTCACCCTATACACTAGTTGGTGACTTCAATAGTCACAATATCCTTTGGGGATGTAAAGATAACAACCCTAAAGGTAACATTATTGAAGACTTTATAACCAAAAACGATCTTTTTCTTATGAATGACTGATTTGTCTAAAGAAGAAAATTTTCCTGTTGCAGGATGGAGATAAGTGTGACTCCATCCTGCAAGAGGAAAATTTTCTTCTTTAGATCTTTCCATATGTCACCCATCTCTCCTGCTGGACTTCGACTGGACGGTCAGTGAAGACAAACATGGAAGTGATCACTTCCCTGTTATTATTGAAAGCGTAAATAATTCCACGAATGATCACAACGCATAGTTGAAACTAAATAAAGCAAATTGGGAATTATATCACTCATTATGCGAAGAAAGTCTCAAAATAGATAAGTTTGACAATTCCTTGGGCCCTCTAGATAATTTTACTTCTTCTCTTCTTGACATCGCTAATAAAAGTATACCGAAAACCTCGACAAATCCAAAGAAAAACAAGCCATGGTAAAATGATGAATGCAAAGATGCCATAAAACAGCGCAAGCAAGTATTATCAAAGTTCTGCAGATATCCAACAAAGGAGAACTTGAATAAGGTTAAAAACTTCAGAGCAAAGGCTCTTCGAACAATAAAGACCTCCAAACGCAAATCATGGAAATATTACGTTTCAAACTTAAGTCATAAGACTCCAATTAAAAAGGTTTGGGATATGATACGAAAAAATATCTGGCAAATCAAAATCACCCAGTTTCACCCACTTAAATACAAAACGCGGAACAAAGGCCACATCAACGGAAGAGATAGCGAATACCCTTGGCGAAGCTTTATTGGATAATTCCTAATCTCGGAATTTTTCAGAGAAGTTTCAAAACGTCAAAAAACAACAAGAAAAGATCAAACTTAATTTCACCTCTTCAAATGATGAAGAATACAACAGTCTGTTTAATATAACAGAACTTAAAGATGCTATCGCAGTTTCAAAAGATACAGCTACAGGCCCTGATGACATTCATTATCAAATGCTTAAACACCTTCCCGATCCCGCCCTTGACACACTTTTACACATCTTCAGTGGTATCTGGACAACAGGAGTTTTTCTAGAAAGCTGGCGTTTGGTCACAATTATATCTATCCCAAACCAGGGAAAGATCATGCAGAACCGACAAACTACAGACCAATAGCGCTAACCAGTTGCCTTTGCAATACACTAGAGAGAATGATAAACAAACGACTTGTTTGGTATTTAGAATCTAACAATCTTATAACAAAGTATCAGTCGAGATTCCGAGCTGAACGTAGTACCAATGATAATTTAGTTAGACTAGAAACTTTTATCCGTGATGCTTTTATCAAACGAGAACATGTAGTCGCTGTATTTTTCGATTTGGAAAAAGCCCATTATACTACTTGGCGATATGGAATTTTAAAATACCTATACAACTTTGGTTTGAAAGGAAGACTACCAAACTTTATTAAAAGTTTTCTTGAAGATCGTACAAGACACGTGCGTGTAGAATCGACCCTGTCTGACCTCCATGATCAAGAACAGGGCGTTCCTCAAGGAGCCATACTTTCAACCACGTTATTCAACGTGAAATTAAACGATATTATAAACTGTCTGGATTACAGGGCAGATGGTTCTTTGTATGTTGATGATTTCTGTATATGTTTTCGCTCGAAAAATATCTGCACAATAGAAAGACATCTACAGTAATGTCTAAATAGAATTGAAGACTGGGCAACTAGAAATGGCTTTAAATTTTCCGTCGAAAACTCAGTGCGTTCATTTCTGTCAACAACGGAAAATACGCAATGATCCAGCACTCTACATATATGGATCTCAAATACCAGTTGTTGCTGAACCAAATTGTTTGGGGTTATATTTGATAGAAAACTCTCTTTCATACCCCATATAAAATATGTGAAAGCAAAATGTTTAAAAGCATTAAACGTTTTAAAAGTTTTATCTCATACAAGTTGGGGTGCGAATAGAACAACTCTTCTTTACCTTTATCGCTCTTTAATTCGGTCAAAACTTGATTATGCGTCCATAATATATGGATCTGCTAGAAAATCTTATCTACATATGTTAGACACTGTACATAATCAAGGACTTCGTTTAGCATTAGGAGCTTTTCGTACATCTCCAGTATCCAGCCTTAACGTGGAGGCAGATGAGCCATCATTATGGCTACGCAGAGAAAAATTGTCTCTTAAGTATGCCATCAGACTTACTGCTAACCCTTCTAACCCTGCTTTTGAAGTTACATTTCCACCACAATTTTCAGGAATATTATGAAAGAAGACCTAACGCAATTAAATCCTTTGGCCTTCGTATAACACCACTTTTAGAATCTTCTAGTATTAACACTAAAAACATTCAAAAACACTCTTTTCCTGATATTCCATCCTGGCGCATTACTAAACCAACTATTCTTTTCGATTTACACAACAGCAAAAAGTCACTTTTCGATTCACATCTGATATAACAAAACTTCCAAGAATTACAATCGCGACTTTCAGATGGCTCCAAAGCTGAAGATAAGGTTGGCTGTGCGTATGTATCGGGCAGCGACCATGAAAAGATCGGTCTTCCTGATGGCTCATCTATTTTCACTGCTGAAACAAAGGCTATTGATATGGCCTTAGATTACGTTAGGAATAATTCTTTAAACAAGAAATTCGTTATTTTCTCGGACTCCCTTTCTGTTTTGAAATTTCTCAACCACACAGCTTCAAAAAAACCCAACATCCAGAACCTGATCGAAAAACATCATGAGTTATCGAGAACTAAGAAAATTTTGTTCTGTTGGCTCCCCAGCCATGTTGGCATAAGAGGTAACGAGGCTGCTGATGTAAAAGCAAAGACCTCACTCGATCTAGGTATTTCAAATCTAACACTTCAATGTACAGATTTTAAACCTTTATCAACAGGTACATCTTATCCAAATGGCAGATGTCTTGGGACAGAGCAACATTCAACAAACTACATGAAGTAAAACCGGTTATTGGTAAAAATACCATTTATCGATCATTAAGACGAGAAGAAGTGGTTCTTACTCGTCTACGTATAGGTTATACAAGACTCACACATTCTTATCTACTTGAACGAGAAGATCAGCCACTTTGTATAAGCTGTAATGAACCTTTTACGGTGAAACACTTTCTGATCGACTGCATTGAATTTTCTCATGTGCGACGTCAATTTTTCCAAACAAATGACCTAAGATACTTATTTGAAGATGTACCTGCTGATAACACACTTACGTTTTTAAAACACATCAATCTTTTTAACAAAATATAATACTTTTAATTTCTTTTTTACTTCGTTCTAGATTTACATTTTAGGCATGTATGACTTATCATTATAACCGATACATTTCCAAACCAAGTTAGAACCCCCATTTAGACGCTAATGACCCTCAAGGGTTGATGCGTTGTTAAATCTGAACTCATCATCATCATTGTTTCAAATATCGAAAAGATAATTTATGCTTAGGAGGGAGAAAATCAAGGTTAACAGATTAAAATTACACACGTTTATCAATGATCTTAAAAATCTTTATATTTCCAATTATTTAAAGCACTAGACTCAACATGCTCTCGTTTACACCAACGCGTACAATAATCATTTAAAGCACTGGCAATTGTTTCCCGACATTTATTGAAATCAATGTGGGCTGGGAATCTATATTTAGGTCCTTTTGAAATAACTGAACGGATTCGTGAATCAGATATATTCTTCAAGTTATCAGTGACGATATGACCCACTGGTTGATAACACAATTTAAAATCTTTACAATCTCAGGAATCAGGGGAGCTAGTTTCAATATCAAGATCAGAAACTAATTTATTGAAATTAAGTATAGTATTACGGATAGGTTAGTTATCTTTATAACAGATAATAGGAGATTCCGTGTTTTCGAAATATGAAAGTATAGCTGATATAACATTATTATCTCGAAATATGCTAGGTAAATCTATGAATTCAATACCTTATTAATGAATGGAATTTTGATGGAGTGTCTAATGTGGTTAATTTCAGAATCAATGTAAGGACGAAGAGCATTTTGAGTATAACATTTAGTAAGAAGAGCTGCTTCACACAGATCATGTTTTCTATCATAAAATTTATTCGCCTCATCATCTAACTTACGTAATGAAGATATTGACAATGAAGCTAGTTTAGAAAGCATTTGATGACGTCCAGAATTTAAGAGAATATTTAAAGCAGAAAAGAGATAAGACAGTTTTATGTTTTCGTTTAAAATTCCCATTTTTGCGTTTACATTGGGATCGTTTATTATGTTTTAAATATCTAAAAGGGAAAAACATCGAAATCCGGCATTTTAGAAATATTTCCTTCATGGTAAATATTATCATTACATCCAAGTGGAAAAGGGGTTTGTAAACGTTTAATCCATTTAAGTTCAAGTTCATGTCTTAAAATATTTTTGAATCTTTCGATAGAATTGGACTTGTGGATAATTGTTTCAACAGGTTAAACAAAAATTTTACTCGTTGATCATGAATGACCAGCTCTCCGGTAATGTTTATAAAGAAAAGTATCAATTTTCTTTGCTTTTTTTTTAATTTTAAGCAAATGTTCCTTAAATCTTGTTTTAAGGGCCCGTTTGTCTGTCCAACATATGGCATTCCTCAGCCTTTTCACTGCAAGTGAGAACATATATAACATCCTTTGCTTTTCAGTCTAAATAAGAGTTGTTAGCAACTGAAAATTGTCTATGATTAACTGAAGAAAAAATTGTTGACTGACAAATTGAATGATTGCAGTAGATGCAACTCTTGGCATCGCAATTAGAAATATAAGGGTACATACTGTTCCTTTTATACGGAGTTTTATATTTTAGAAGTATAGGAGATTCAATTAGAGAAAGTCTAATTCTAAGGTGATTATGGAAAATATTATTATTGGAAGCACCATATAAATTTATAGATGATACATAGTGACGTTTCAAAGGCGAAACATTAACCGTAGGTAACAAGGAGCGGCGGGCAACGGCGGGACAAACCAGACATATAATCAAGCCAACCCCTACTTGTTAAAGCTTCATGAAGAGACCATCAATGTGTCTGAGGCCGGAACTGCCCTCGTGGAATTAAAGATCAGAGAATAGCATCAATAGCGATTGTGTTGATAACTAGGCATTCAGGCTCCCGCTAATATCTAGGCTATATCCTATTCTTTTATGATGGGTAATTAGCCTGATGCCTGACTGGTACCAATATTTCATGGTTACTTCACCGGGGTCTTTTTCGCATTGAATATAAGACATGTTGTCTTGTAATTTTGATCACAGATGTTTGAAGATGAATTCAGTGTCGTTAATCGGTCCTGCTTATGATGATATTAAATTATATTAAAATCATCCATTTAAAAATAATCCTTTAGGGACAAAATCCAAACAAAGTGCGTCTCGATGTCTTCTTGCAAATCTTATTTTAGTCAGTTGATCCGAATAATTCAGAGATATCGTTGATATCTTAAATTATATCGGGGAAAGCAACACTCAAGAAACACAAACGCGCCGAGGCACCGACAGAAGAAAGATGAGGAGCACACACTTACAAAATATAAGTGAAGATAACCAGGAAATGTCAGAATCACGAAGCAAGAACGCCACAGATCCAACAACCGACACGCAAATAAAACTGAACTTCAACAAAAGAACTGCCCCAGAACGCTCAGCAAAAATAATCTGGGGTGGGGGCGGGGGCATAAACTAGTTTTACAAAATGGAGACCGCGTCCGTAATTCTGATACAAGCTCAAAATTACAAATACTTGTATATGTTTGGTCTATATTGGTGTCTTCAACCTCAGTTGATAAACATCAAAATAACAAACAAATAGTCACAATGCTTCAACGAAACAAAGAAGGGGCTCTATGGCAAGTTGAAGACAAAAATCAAAAGAAACCCACTTGTTGGTCCACGGTAGGCCCGACTACAGATAGCAATAGTCAGGCGCCAACCTTTGGAAACAGAGCGAGGAAGTGGCCGTCAGCAAGTTTGTGTCATTGCTGGCATGTCAGAAATAATTACTGACCGTTCTAAAAAACCTACGAAAATCCATAAAACTGTTCTTTGTTGGTGCAACTACAGATAAACAAAGAAACAGTGATGCATAAATGTGTCCCCCAAAATGTGAAGAAATAACTACATGGCGGTACAGCGTATTATGATATCGATATATCGATATGGTATCAAAAAACCCGACTCAACGTTGTGCAAAAGGGAAGCACTGTTAATGAATATAACTGGGCTAACAACAATGCAAGCAGTTTGCTGCATACAATTCAAGGTGGGACCTATATTCTTGTAGCGACTGACAATCTGTTTGAACTGTTCCGAAAAATTAGACATACCAACAATTCAACTGAATGTATACACGTAAATATAAGTGAAGATATTCAGGAATACCACAATCGCGAAGCATTACAAAAGTCGTTAGAAATATCGGTTTCGATTGACCTTCTTGCAGAAGTGTTTTCTAACCAACTTTATGTTTTCAAATAAGTCAAGAATAACGACAATAAACCTAGAACATGTTGTTCGCAGTTTATGATACCGATACCCCTGTTTCAGAAGTTCAGCAGTTAAACTTTTATTTAGAATAATAAAGTCACTGACTCGATCAAATGCTTTATTGAAACAATTACGTGATGTAATATATACATCAAAGAAATTACACAATTCACAAGTGCAAATGATCAATATCAAAACCAAAGTCATAAAGTTTATAAGAGATTATATCATAAGGTATTGATAAATTTAAATTTAGAAACGTAAAAGCATTTGAAAAAAAAAGTTTTAGTGTGGAACACATCTGATTCTAATTGTTCGAATTCAATAGGCAGTCGTTACGTGTGGCAATTGGCCAAATTTACCATGATGATAAAAAAAGGCAACATGAGTATCTATCTGTACACGATTTTATTATATTATAACAGCGTACTTCAGAGGTTTCAGAATCTATGTGGAGAATGTTACTCAGAATGAGAAAGGCAGTAGAACTTACGTACCACCGAACAGGAGTCTCTGTTATCAGCATTCCAATGCAGACGCCCTAGAGATAAACATGAAAGTTTTTCTTGATGAACCATCTGTAGGCAATCAAATACGACTGGAGCTCGCCAACAGACTTAGCCAATTGGTTCTCTGTGATCTACGTATATACGGAGGTAATTGTATTACTATTTGCTTAATACTTTATCCGTAGATGGATTCTAAGAAATAAAGATCAATTAGATTGCCTTGGGAAACAAAGAACACACTACGAACACACTAAGAAACACAAGAAAATTGCAATTGCACTGGTGAAGAGCAGGTACCCCTCATCCAGTATACCAACCGTAACGTCAGAAAACATACCTTCGGATGTCACGCCCAACGCGGATTCAAATCAGTCTGTGCATCGGCATAGTTTAAATCAGAATATTCGTTGTCCGCGTGAAAAATGTTTGCATCCTTGGCTATGCGTCCAGTAAAGATTCCGATCAGATTGCACGAATGCTGGCCGCGCACTTGTACATTTTTGACATTGCGGCTTTAGCAACAATCATGACCCGGGAAACATACCGTCCCCAATAGCTGCAGGCATCCGATACAGGAAAACTTTATTATAGGGAACATCTGTGGCTGCACGAAATAACCTAAAGAATAGAAAACCATGTCCCATAAGAGCAACCATAGTGCAGATTATATTTTCATTTCCGTTGAGACTATTAGGCCCATTGTGATATCTTTGAAAATAGAATTCTGTTCATCTATATGCTAGAGGGCGTAAACAGTGTTGCAAACTTCATTACTGTTTATGAAGAGTCTCATTTAAACCATTTATTATTTGCAATGTGCCCTTTAAATTCAAAACAATTCTAGATTTTTGTCATCTAATACAATGATCATCTTAGGTTTTGTCATTTTTAAAATTATTGGTAATAGATAATAGGTAACTGCATATTATAACAGCAGTGCTGTACAAAGGTCCAAAGAACCGTCTTGAGTGTCGGAAGACCGATTACCTAATAATAACACTCTCCCCGCTTCCCGGTAAACGACCACCACCAGCAGCATGGATACACTGGTTGAAATAACAAAACGTATAAGGACCGAATTTAGTTTGCTTGACGCAAACAATATCAATTGTAAACTTTAACGACAGCTCTAAACTCTAAACGGTTAAAAGAAAATTAATGAGACCAGCTGTCGGCAAGCAACAAACATCCCAAACTGAGCATACATTAACCCATTCGCGAAATCTAGCAGCTGTACATATCAGGCCCGAGGCGCCTTCTCGAACGATAGTAACCGTTCTGGAAGATCCGTATTTCTGAGATTAAAACATGGCGGCTGTCAAAAATACGAATATACTGTTAGAGAAACGCCACCATATGTAAAATTTATATTAAATTTGAGACTGATGACGGTATTTGCTCATTAGGATAATAACGGAAATAAATATCTAAAATGTTGCCTTTGGAAACAAAGAACACATACAAAAGAACGAAAACGGAGGCTTGGTTCTATTACATCTCTTCGTATGCAGCTATGTAGTGAAACGTGCCGGAAAATTACCCCTGAACAAGAGGATAAATGAGTTGCTAACTGGTGATGACAATAGGATTTATTAATTTGAACCTCAATAGATGGTTAAATCAACGTTTGGACCAAACAAATAAAAACAGACTAGTTATTGCAAAAGATTTAAAAGTATGAAAAGGCTTTTAACACTATCCACTTCAATGGCAAAGGCCCTGTAGCACTAGTAACTGACTAATAGGATGTTCTGTTACCGGCAAGTCTTAAAACACAACGTGCTAAAGAAAGGGAAGAGATATTGTGTCAAACGTCGTGAAATACTGATAAAACATCTGTTCGATATAGCTCCCAAAAGCAATATGGTCCAAGATTATTTACTCGCGGAATGCATCAAACACATACCAAATGCAACCCGGCTGCCCAATCGCCTCCTTCACTATTCTAAAGAGCTAATCTAAGGAGCTAATCCAAGGCTAAAACTGTGTTACTTGGTAGATATTATAGAAGAGTGTTAGGCATTGCAATATATCAGTACTTCAACACTTTACCACGGACAGACTACATTGCAGCTTTAGAGGATGGATTTCGAGACATTCAAAGTGTATGTTTGTTAAGAGAGACTATTTGGAAAGAACAAAATAAAAAGAAAATGTTTTGACAATATTGTCAATCTTTAGATTTTAAATCTCCAGGGTCAGAATTTTCTAAACGACCCTCGTATAGGTATTATCTTGTTTCATTCAGAATGTGGTAGTACAGTTTGGGGTCCAACATGTTCCAATGAATGCGGACATTGTGCAAATGGGGTGGCATGTAACATCGTTAACGGAATTTGTCACAATGGATGCCAAGCTGGATATAAACAAACACTGCAGTGCAATACGCGTAAGTATGGTATGAATCTATAAAAATAATTTGTAATTACGAGAATAGCTTCATACAGAAATCTACTCCTATAGGTTAGAGTCCATGCGACACTGAAGCTGCCTCCGTAATACTCACCGTATAACAGCAATTTCGAGAGACATTATAACTGCACTTGCTTTGCCCGGCTGCCATCAAGATCTGAATCAAGAGCATAATTGCGAACGGGAGATATTTAAAAAACAAAACAAAAAAACATAATAATAGCGTGAAAAAAAAACAACTTCTATATCAGATTTTGGTCACTATTTTGTTGCTTTATGCTACAGTCACAAATTTGACCTTCTAAGCATAAAAACGCTATCTGCAACACATATAGAAGTTAAATACAGGCTGAAATTATATATAGTAGCAGACAAACTGCCATTTGTGTTGCTGAGGTGTTAAATGCTATATTCGCATAGGTACTTAATTGTGATAAATTCTTTGGATAATTTTGAGTAACTAAATGAAATACAAAATTAATCGGGCACTTATACAAGTATCATAAATTTTTGGAAAGATTTTGAGTTGACTGTAAACTTTGTGACAGCTTCTCAGAGCTTACTATATATGTTTTAGCATATTTATAACTGTCACAAACATACGTTCGAACATATCTCTGTTGTTTCTTCAAAGTAATGATAGGTATAAATCGTAATTGACTATTTACTCATAGAATATTGTGTTGGCACTGTAAAGGAAACAAAAAGAAGAAAAAAAAAAGTTATGTATAATAGCACGGAACGGACGATTCGCCTTGCCAGAGACCAATATACAATATACGAGAAATAGAAAATATCGCAGCAAGTCGAATTTTGAGTTCAGTGTCATTTACTCATCCTTACGGAGCAGTTTTATTCCCTTCTTTCATGAAAATAAGTAATTTACTCATTGCTATCGGCTCGTTTTGCTTATTTCATTATTTTAAGTGGAGTCTCTGCAGCTTAGTAAACTACAGTTATATTGAATAATTAAATTCACTATACTCCATGAAACAAGTACCTTTATAAACTGCTTAAAAAAGCGGGGATATAATCTATGAACATTTTACCGTCCGTCCGTTGGTATAAACCTTCTGTTCCCCTTAGGCCCAATGTGCACATTATATAACCGAATTCACTACAATCCCATCTGATTATGACATCAAAACTCAGTATTGAACAAAACAAAATAAGATAAAGACGATTAGATTTGATTCGTATGAAAGATCAGCTAAAGACGATCAGATCTGATTTATATGTCAATTTTCAAAACAACCTGTATATAAATTTACGGACAAAAGAAAATATTAAAATTGAACATAAATAAATAATTCAGACAATTTAAAAAACTATGCGCGAAACAATCTAACAAAATACAAATGTCATTTTCATTTTTTACTTCTAAAATCTGGGTTTGCAGTATATACTTCTGTACAGAATGGAAACCATATTCAAGTAGCCACTTACGTTGTCATTTGATATAAAATACTGCTGACAAGAGAGACTCAGGCAAATGTTCTCTGTTATAAAAACCTAACCTAAGAATAAGAAAATGGAATACATATGTCGTAGATATAGATATATATTGTATGACCTTGTTTAGAAAACTAAAGTGTCTTAATGTAACATTGAACATGAGTGAGAGAGATTTACAGCACAGCGGACGGTGTTACAATGCTATGACTTAATATGATATTCACGTATATGTTTTATCTGTTTTAGGTCGCGGAATGCGTGCTTTGTTTATGCAAACATCTTACAATGCTGATATGCAATCACTATGTCGTTTGATTCCTATCTTAACAGTTTTGTAATCTTGCATTATTTTAATTTAAGATAAAGATAATCTATATTTGATTTCATGTTTGCGAAGTCCCTGAAATATTTCTTTCATCAGAAACGGAATATTGTAATCTAGTAGGCCTAAGATATATTCTTCATTTTCACTTTGAAGTCACTTTTGTAATTTCACTGCAGACATATTTTCTAAGCATCAATTTATCAATACGGCATGCTAAAAATAAATTGTCTTTGACATTTTTTTTTTTTTTTTTTTTTTTTTTTTTTTTGATTTGGGTTTTACGGCCCTTTCAAGAATATTTCACTTATATCGGGCCGATCGTTCATCGAAGGTGGGCGAAAACCGGAGAACCCGGAGAAAAACCACCTGACCATCCGTAAGCAGAACTTGGCTTTCCCACATATGACCCGAGCGAGGCTCGAACAACAGCGGTGAGAAACCTAATGGATTAAGAGTCAACTCTCTTATCCACTAGGCTACGGGGGCCCGTTAAATTGTCTTTGACATCGGAACTTGTGAAGTATGGTTTTCGATACGTCTGCCTGTCACTGTTAGATCACCTGTGCCACCTATGCCTCGGCGTGTTTCACGGATGGCGGTTCTCAGCTGATCTAACAAGATTGCATAGTGCACTCCAGTTATTGTACTTCTCTTGGGTAAAAAGTCCAACATAATAACGCCTTTTGCGTCCCAAAGTACTGTGGCCATCACTTCGCCAGGAGATGGTTGCGTCTTGAACTTCTTTAGCCTCGGGGACCCAGGCCCTACCCACTGACGACTCTGAGCTTTTTTCTCTGGCTCAAAATAATGAACCCAAGTCTCATCTACAGTCACCAGACGCAAAAGAAAATCATCTTTTAGACCTAAAACGCTTCAACTGCATACTGATGCTCTGGTTGCCATTTGCTCATCGCTAAGGGATTAGGGGACCTAATGGGCTGTTAGCTTGCGCATACCTAAACGATCATGTAAGATTGTTGAAACACTACCATGTGAAATGCCTAATGCCTGCGCAATTTCTTCCACCTAAATTCGCCTATCAGAGTATACCAGATCCCGAACTTTCTTACACATTTCTTCGTCGGTGGCATCCAGTGGGCGTTCAGACCTGGGGTTATCTTCTAAAGACGTTCTACCGCGTTTGAACTCCCCTACTCAGAATTTAACCTGAGCATAAGATGGTGACTCATAAACATCGGCTAACTCGCCGTGTATTTCCTTGCCTGTTTTACCTTTTAAATACAAGTACCGAATTACAGCACGGTACTCAACTTTAGATGAAAAGCATGCCTTTGCATCACTAGCCATGTTTGACATTCTATATCTTATTAAAGAATGACTCGATACGCGTGCAAATTTGTACCCATGTATAAAACATATGTTGAAACAAAGCATGAAAATCGTGACCGTCTCGGTCCATCGGAAATGGGATAGGCTGCTTATTTATTGACACGCCCTCGTACATTGTTTTCAGAATGTCCACTAGGCAAGTATGGAGAAAATTGTTCTAGCGATTGCAGCGGCCACTGTAAAGGCATAAATCGATATGCATGTAATCATGTAGATGGCAGTTGTTTCGATGGATGCGCAGATGGATGGAGAGGACTAAACTGTTCTTATGGTAACACACTGACTAAATTTAACTACAGTTGTTTGTATTTTCGCATGATGTCCAGTACAAAGTACAAAGGTAGTACTATTTGAACATTGGCCAAACTGACTTCTGATTCTGTTTCTGTTGTTTGATACCTTTGAAGGAGATTCCTAGGAAGAATCAAAATGACAGAAAATTGTCTACCAAGTGCAAAACAAAAGTGCAAAAAAAAGCAAACAAGCCAACAAAGGCAGTACAAACTGCTACCTCGTCTACAGCGAGGGATCACAAAACCAAATAAGATTCACCTTTATTAAATTTTAAATTATTTATTATATACAGTTTAGCTATGCTAACAACATGTAGATCTGGAACATTTATCAAATATACAAGAAGCGTTACGGTGGATACACCAACAAACATACAAGTAAGATAACAAACAGTAGGACAAAACATTAAAATGCCTCGCAGCGAGTAGCAAAGGGCAAACAAAGAACTAACAACACTAGAATCTCTGCTTTAGAAAATCTGTATTGATGAGATTGAAAATGATTACAAATAAATGTTAAAAAGGATTGCCTTTGGAAACAAGGAACACATAAAATCACGAAATTCGTTTGATAGAGTCTCTTCATTACGAGGATGCACACGCCCCACTAGCGTAAGCGGTATTCGATTTTCAAAATAACACCGACATTCGATATACGAACAACAATTCATATATGTCACGTGCAATGCGAAATTAACAATTATGGGTAGACTACAATGACATCTACAAAGTCCTATAGTCTTCGTTTTAAAGGTGAAGGAATACATTTGTTACATTCTCCATCATTTATGACAAGGGAGACGGCTTCATTTACTTCCTATTTGCTTTCCCGCGCCACTCCGTTTTGAAAGGGATCACAAACATATTGGTACTAAGGAGTCCAGCTAAACAGAAAATATATATTGAGACACAGAAAAAAGCACAATGACTGAACACATCCACCTCACCCCCTCCCCCCCCCCCCCTGCGCCCCCCCCCCCCCCCCAACCCCCGGCACCGGATATGAGTTCAGTGATATGACATGACTACGCAAAACTACACTTACACGAAAACAGAACGAAACAAAAACGAGGAAAAATATATAGAAATAGCGGCTTAGAATGGCCAACACCAAAACTGTTGAAGCAATACAAAGGAACATAGATCAAAGAGACTTCTGAGTCAGTTTCTGTTGTCTGATATCCTCAGTATATTCTCTACATATTAGTAAAAGAGCTGTCCAGGAAGAATAGAAATTAAAGGATATAACCTATCAGTGGCAACACGAGGAAGAGCAAAACAAATGCAATATACAACCAGCTCGCTCATCCCCAGTGAGGTTATCACAAAACCAAACAGGATCCACCAAACTAGACAATAGGACAAAAATATGAGAACAAAACATAAAAAGTCTCGCAGAAAGCAGCCAAAAGGTCAAACACAGACCGGTGACGTCGTTGTAACTTCCTGTTTGCTTTCCTGAGTATAAACCTCCTTCTGAAAAAAGGTCTACTCTAAAATGAAAGAATTTGCATCCCTTCCTTTTAGAAGTGCATGTTTACCGCTTTTCTGAAGGGAGGCAAAATAATTTAGCAGCTATCTCTCTTGAAAGTGTACCTATTTCCTTCAGAAATAAGCCAATGTATTATCATTCAAAACCAAAATGCTAAATCAAAGATGATATTTCCAGTTTGATTGATTAAAGGGAATTAATAAACTTCCAGGGGAGGAAATTGTCAAAATTACTTTACCTTTCTTCTGAAAGGGGGTAACGTCTAATAGGAAAGAACTGACTTTTAGAGTAAATTCCTTTTTCAGAAGGGATTGGTGCGCAGATAAACAAACAAGAAGTCACAAATATTATCTGCCTTGTACAAAATGGCGGGACATTTGCGAGTAAATCCACTTGTGTTAAGCATACCACACAAAAAAGCACAGCATTACTAAGGAGTTCAAAGACAAAGTAATAAATATGCAACACTAAAGCAGAAAGTACATATGGAGACACGAGAAAAATGCAAAACCACGGAACACACATGGAGTTTAATGATATGACATGACTACACAAAACAACACTTCCACAAAAACACAACGAAACAAAATAAGGCCGACCTGGGGCAGAAATATAGCTAAGAACGTTTAACAGCAAAACAGTTGATGCAATATAAGGGTGTCTTTGAAAACAATACAATGTGATTTTCTGTATTTATGTTAAATTCACATTTTCATGCCATAAATGTTGTTGATTTCAAAAAGAAATTGTGATGACATATTTGGTTTCTTTTAAGTGACTCATTTCATCGTATGAAAGAAAGTAAGAGAAAACTCCTGGGAGTGCCACAATCACAGGCCGCAGCCACTTCCAGACAACAAGAGGAAGAATAAACAGAAAAAAAGCGCAAATCAAACAAACGTACGAAAAGTACTAAGATTAGCTCTTTCTTCCCCAAACTAGGTAATCCTAATGCTCAAAGGACTGGAAAACACAAAAACAAAATAACACCAGGCAAAACTTAAGAAAAATCACCACAAACCAACAAAAGCGAGAACAAATTGAGGCTAGAGAATGTTGCCTTCATTATCTAGCCATTGAAATATGAATAGAAGTCACACCCCTCTCAATTTCTCCATAGGTCTTAATGCTATAGTTAAAAAGTCTCTCGCCTACTACAGTACCAGAGTCCCAAACCAGATCCCGGCTTTGGTGTGAAGTGATGGCTACTTGAGTCAGCAACAGATCCTGGGATTTTCATGTCCTCTTTACCACTTCGAAAACATATACCATTGCTCGCCATGTGACATCCCAAACCTCCTCCTATTCAGGGTCACAAACTGGAATGACTGGCCGACGCTTTGTAGCACTCAGCACTAAGCAAATAGTTCCGTTCAGATTTTTTTTCTGTCTGCAATTTTTCTCCTACAGGAACCTCCAGTTGCCTGAAATAAACAGAATAATACAGTGTTTTACCTTACACTGTATATACTATCTACTTAGTACACTCTTTGTTTAGATAGGATTTTTTTCATGGTACCAAAACAATGTAACGTCAATAGTAGTATGGTTCCATTTACCTTGATTTCAGACTGTCCGCTGGGCACATACGGCGGAAACTGTTATAGCAATTGTAGTGGTTACTGTAAAGGCGCCAATCGATTCGCTTGCAATTATATAGACGGTAGTTGTTACAATGGCTGTGTCGATGGATGGAAAGGACCAACTTGTAATAATGGTATCACACTGACTAATGTTAACTGCTGTTGATGTATTTTTTCATTTTGTTCACTTTACGCACTACCGACGGTGGTGGCCTCTTTTTGTTTGTTTGTTTTTTTTTGTTGTTGTTTTTTTTGTTTTTGTTTTGTTTTTTGTTTTGTTTTGTTTTTCTTACATTTTTGCTCACTTTTTCCGCTTTGTTAACTTAGTCATTTTTCACCAAATGCTGTGCATGTGGTTTTTTATGCCTTTTTTTTTTATCATTTTTCTCATTTTCCGCTTTGTTAACTTAAATGCTATTATAATGGAAAAGACAGTGTGTAAGGTTTGGAATCAACTCCCCTTTCGCCTTTGCACCAATTGTTTTAAAAAGTTAAACCTTTTATGGATGGAGTGAAAATATGCATTTTTTTTTTTTTTTTTTTTTTTTTCATGCTTGTCTAATAATGTTTATTTATGTTTTCATTTTTACAAATTTTCCGTTTTGTTAACTTAGTCAGTTTTTCACCGAAGTGATATTAGGTATATTGTATAGGCAGTGGGTAATTTGTGAAATCAACTTCTCTTATACCTTTGCACTAATTGTTTGGAAACTTTGCACATGTTTTCTGCATGGAGTGAAGATTACATGTGATGTTAATGTGCTTTTCTGATTATTTTTTCTTACTTTTTCATCTTTGTTAACATAGGTGTTCTTTGAATTAACTACTATTCGCAGGTATATTGTGAAATCAACTCATTCTACAGCTTTGACACTTTGCAGTCATCTTTACATGGATATGCAATTTTTGTACAAACTGTCAATATTTCTTACTTCTTGAGTGTTTTCGTTGTCAATTTTTAACCTGAAATTCTGTGTTACATTATAGACAGTTGGCACTATGAGATCATTTCCTCTTACAGCTTTGCATTGATCATTTTGAAAGATTTCATGTATATCCTACATGGAAGGAAAATGTGTATGCTCTTTTTGATCAGTGTTGTGACAGATTTTCGGTCATTTTATTTGTGTAAATTTGGAAGTGTTTGGCTTGAACATTTTATACACCTTTTGTATTTCTTCTCTTATGACGCTATAGCGGGCCTATAGTCAGACCCTCTGACAGCTCGTTTAATTATATAGCCGACATTACGAATTGACTGATAATATAACGTTTGTTTGAAAGCACTTCTGCAGCAAATATTCACTAAATCACCTTTAAGTCGACCTACAAAAATTATTGGTAAACACAGTTTTAAAACGTTTCAAAACATTATTTCAAGTTATAAAGAATTATATATAACAATGATCTTATGCAATAAACTGTATGCTGCTTAGTACTTTATCAAATCATAATTTATATATACACCGCCCGCTTAAACCTTTCATTACATGGCTGATGTTTGCTGTTATGTCCTTCTTAGAGACCACCGTCGAACAAGTAGCGTTCTTTTAGCTCGGGCTGGCAGTGTCTGAGGTGTTTGTCATGAGCCCTCACCCTTGTTTCATCGCAGTGATCAAATTTTACTTGCATTTTGTTCCGATATGTTTTACTGATTCTATATGCGAGTCGAGCATATTTTCGTTTTATATTTACAGCAGTTGAACATAGGATGAAGATTTGGAACTTATAAAATAGATTAAAATCACTCCGGTAGTTTTACTACTGACATTTCTAAGTCGATGTTTCCCTGTGTTGTTCAATCTTTATGGGATTGAGGCTGCTTGCCGTGAGGTTTTTGTATGTTTCTATCCTGTTTATATCTTGGCCTTTGAAGGTCGCATATGGCTTATGATTACCTTCTTGGAGAAGAGAGGACTGTCTGCTTTGCGTTTTATTGTTCTGTTATATATTCCGTTGTACCTTGATTATTCATCCTATTGTTGTAGGATGTGATTGTGGCTCTTTCGACATAATTTTTACTATTTTTGGTACCTTCGGTGGGATGTATTCTGTGAATGTGGCCTAGCCTGCATACTCAATTTCTAGGTAGTACATTTTTAGGTGTTGTTTCCCACATTGAGGAAATTTAAAATCCTGTTTTTCTCCATTCGATTTCAAGTGCAACCCTCAAGGAAGACCGATAGTTAAGTTTGCAAAATAAAAACGCTAGTTGGCTAACAAATACAATAAAGGCGCTGAACAACATTCATAAATACTTAGGCAGCAAATGTCATTATCTCATTTTTCCTATACTCTTGTAAAAGTTTACATATCAAAAGTGCTGTCAGAATGAAAGTAGCCAAAAGTAGGAAATTTCTTTTCTACAGTTCTATAGTAAGATATATCAGGACTTCATTCTATAGCTATTTTCATATCTTCACATTCCAAAACTTACTCCGCTGAGAATACGTGCACACTCCCTTGCCTAACTTACAGGGAGATATAGCAAACCGAAATCACCAGCAGAAGAGCGCACTTAGAAATACAAAATGAAACCCGTTGACATGTATTCTAACTGACCATGCACCAATGTTGTATATGTGTTTCATATATACTGAACCAAAAAAGAAACTTTCGCGAGACTTCAATGGAACTGTTTCCACATATGTGTATATTAACAGTTTTTATTCGTATTTCTTATTGCACAATAATTTAAAATCAATTCATCAAAGTTCATTTACAATCTGAAAATTATCAATTTCATTGGATTTTTTAATTTCATTTCAGGTAGGTGTCGAGTCCATTTTTTTTTTTTTTTTTTTTTTTTTTTTTTTTTTGGCTTTAGTAACGAGTATGCCCACCGCGAGCATTGCTAACAGCTTGGCAGCGACGACGCATTGAGTGGATGAGATTATTAATGTGACCCTGGGGTATATTATTCCACTCTTCTAGCAAAGCGTCACGGAGCTCATTGACGTTACCAGGCGGATTTTGACGTTGCCGTACACGTGTGTCAAGATTATCCCAAAGGTGCTCGATGGGATTTAGATCCGGGCTTTTTGAGGGCCAGTCGTCTATGAAATCAGTCTTGTTGTTTCGCAAGAACTGGATATTGTCACGGGCGACGTGAGGTCTGGCGTTGTCTTGCTGAAACACAGAAATAACGCCGTGATTTTGTAAGAGAGGAACAACGTGTGGGGCAAGGACACGGTCTCTATACTTTTGAGCGTTCAAACTGCCATCAATGACCACTAATTGGGTACGACACCCATAACTTATTCCGGTCCAGGCCATCACGGAACCACCACCGCCAAAACGATCCCGCTGAAGAACGCAACAGTCAGCGTAACGTTCATTCCTACGTCGGTAGACCCTGATCCGACCATCACTATTGGACAATGCAAACCTGGATTCATCTGAAAAAAGAATCGTCCGCCTGTCTTGCCTTGTCCAGTTGATGTGTCTATCAGCCCATTGAAGCCTGTCACGGCGATGACGATCCGTTAATAGTGTTCCGACGTAGGTACGACGTGCACGTAAATTGTTCTCAGCCAAACGATTTCGTACGGTTTGAGCGGAAATCCTGGGGTTATGAGTACCTTTGGGTGACAGACGCTGTAGCTGTCGCAGTTAAAAAACGATTTCGTAAATGTTGGTTCAAAATATAGCGATCTTGCGCCGGCGTGGTCACACGTGGTCTACCGCTGGAAGATCATCCGTGCTTCCGGTTTGCACAAACCGCCGTCTCAGACTTCTAACTGCCTGCACAGATGATACAACTTGCGCAGCAACATCTTCCGTTGAAGCTCCTGCCTCCAGCATCCCAACGGCTCTCCCTCTTAAATGTTTCGCAATTCGAGGCATCGAAATTTTGCCCAGATTGTGTTGATATAAAAGTGTTTAGGTATTTTATGACTGTAGTCGTCACGTGCAATAATTTGCAGTGAAAAAAAGTTAACCACATGTAAACCAGATATGTCCACGCCGTGCGTGTGCGTGAAAATGGAGGTTTTGTCAAAACACACGATATCGTTTGACATGAGGTGATTTTCAGACCGATTTCCCAAAGTAGGACGTCAGTGTAAACTACTACATATACACATTTTTCTACATGTTGTATTTAACCTTATAAGTTTAAGACCTACTTTGCGAAAGTTTCTTTTTTGGTTCAGTATATAATTACTTTTGAAGGCAGTGTTTATACTAACATGATCTCAAATATTTTATATCTCAGAATGTGTAACTGGAACATGGGGAGAAATCTGTGCAAACCTATGTGGTGACTGTCTGACTGGAGAATGTGACACAGTTCACGGCACATGCAACAGCGGTTGTAATATCGGATACAGTAACATAAGCCTATGTACTGGAGGTATATGTAGTTGATCATATCTTTAGAAGTTTTATCGTCTTATTAAATGCCACAATCACGAAGCACAGCCCTCCCGAGGCACTAAAAAAAGGAGGGACGAGGAACGAATAAGGACAACACAGAAGCCACATATTCGCTCATGTCGAAAATATCCGGACTTTTTTTTATCTTTCTCAAATTCCCAAAATCCGTTAAATATTTTTCAATTTTTTTTATTTCTTGTTTTTTTTTTTTTTTTTTTTTTTTTTTTTTTTTTCAAAGTAACCCCCATCTAAGTCTATACACTTTTGCCATCGTAGGAGCTTTTGTATTTTGTTCTGCAAATAATGAAGCAGATATACAGCTGAGGTACCGAATAACAGCTGAAGTCAAAGCCGCCCTGGTCTCATATTTGTTCCCTGCGAGCTTTTGTAATTCTGGAAACAAATAAAAGACGCAAGGGGGTCAGGTGGGTGGGGTTTGGTCTTGGCTGTAAGGAGGGTGGAACAACAACTGCAACTTGAAGGAGTTAACATGTTTTACTGTAGATAAGGCAGTATAAGAGGGGGCAATCTTATGCAAAAGATGGACATTTTCTGGGCTAGCCCGGGACGCAACTTGTTTAGCGTTTCTCGGAGTTGTTTTCAATAGTATTTAGCAGTCACAGTTCGACGAACGAGCGTAAAGTTAGCATCTGGTTCATGGTTCATTATTCACGGTTCAGGATTCAGCGTATGGTTCAGTATTCAGGATTCAGATATTATTCAAAATACGACCTGCAACGTCTGGTTCATTATTCAGGGTATTATTCAAAATACGACCTGCAGCGTCTGGTTCAGGATTCAGCGTATTATTCAAAATACGACCTGCAGCGTCTGGTACAGGATTCAGGGTATTATTCAAAAGTGGCCAGGGTATTATTCAGCGTATGGTTAAGTATTCAGGTATTATTCAGAATAAGACCTGCAGCGTCTGGTTCATTATTCAGGGTATTATTCAAAATACGACCAGCAGCGTCTGGTTCATTATTCAGGGTATTATTCAAAAGTGGCCAGGGTATTATTCAGCGTATGGTTCAGTATTCAGGGTATTATTCAAAATACGACCTGTAGCGTCTGGTTCAGGATTCAGCGTATTATTCAAAACATATCCATGGTATTATTCAGCGTCTGGTTCATTATTCAGGGTATTATTCAAAATACGACCTGCAGCGTCTGGTTCAGGATTCAGGGTATTATTCAAAATACGACCTGCAGCGTCTGGTTCATTATTCAGGGTATTATTCAAAAATGGCCAGGGTATTATTCAGTGTATGGTTCAGTATTCAGGGTATTATTCAAAATACGACCTGCAGCGTCTGGTTCAGGATTCAGCGTATTATTGAAAAATATCCATGGTATTATTCAGCGTCTGGTTCATTATTCAGGGTATTATTCCAAATACGACCTGCAGCGTCTGGTTCAGGATTCAGCGTATTATTCAAAATACGACCTGCAGCGTCTAGTTCAGGATTCAGGGTATTATTCAAAATACGACCTGCAGCGTCTGGTCATTATTCAGGGTATCATTCAAAATACGACCTGCAGCGTCTGGTTCAGGATTCAGAGTATTATTCAAAATACGACCTGCAGCGTCTGGTTCATTATTCAGGGTATTATTCAAAATACGGGAATGATTCAAAATACGACCAGCGTATTATTCAGCGCCTGGTTCGGGACTCAGGGTATTATTCAAAAAAAATTCCAGGGTATAATTCAGCGTCTGGATTATTAAAAATTGGCTAGGGAATTATTCAGTGTCTGGTTCAGTATTCAGTATGTTAACAGGTTTAAGGTTTCAGCGTACGCAGTTAAAACTGATATTTATGCTACATGTTCTGTTTTATTTGGCAATTGCCATTAATTCTTGAATTACCTTCGTATATAGGTATAGGTTTAGGTACGGGTATATGCATCAGCGATAAGTATTGTTGTAAAATTTATAGTGATAATGCATCCGTTATTGGTGCATCTGTAAAAGCCATTTTTTGCCGACGCTTATGTTTTTATAAGCGTAGCTTGATAAAGTGTTGAAAATCCATGCTCGATATATGAACTTTGAAAAAAAAAATCAAACGTAACGATTTCCGATATTTTTTATTGACTCAGGACTAATCAAAGGTTCAAAATTTAGTTCCGGATTTCAATATATGCCAGTTCAAGTTTTAGTTCACAATGCATGGTTGAAATTAGGATTCAAACTGAACAAAATCAGAGTTCAATCCATGATTAAGGAAACACTACAAGATTCTAAATTTAGTGTAGTTCTTGATTCAGTCTACGGGGCAGGATTCTGAATTAATCAGTTCAAGATTTGATTCGCGGTTTGGGATAAAGTTCAGAGTTCAGTCAGTGTTTCAGTATTCACTTTAAGCTGCAAACGTAATCACATAATTATTCAGTTAATATGATTTTATGCAAGTCGTCCTTTCACGATACCATATTGTAGACTAAGTTCCTCATTTCCTCGAATTGTTTGCTCCCTGTCTCTTGATCTACGTCGGTTGATGTGTGCTCGGAGGGGGGATGTGCTTCGCTTGCCGGGTTTTGCCAATCAGCTGTTTCGATTTCACACTTTAGAGGTTTAGATACACTGACGTCGTTTCAATAACTGAAAGCCTCAGTGTCATTAAACTTGGTATAGTTGCGCTTATATTGCAAACCACTGTGTCGGTATCTCTGCTGGTGGATGTTTCCTTCGTCCCCAAGGATATCATCTGCTCAGAATCAGTTCCTAAGTGCTGATGTTGATACTGCGGTGTTAACGTCAGTACGTAAGTACTGAATTAAATTACTATATTATACCTTTATTACTATATTATACCTTTGCAGTAGTACACATTCTAAATTCTTCTAAAACTAAGCTTGATTTGTCATAGTGACGTGTATCTTAGCGGATTTGTTCGCCATTTTTTGGGGGGTTGAGTTTACCTGTTGAAGGTCTCGCTGCCTGGGGACACTCTCCTTGCTGATGCCCGGGATTGCCGTTGTGCTTGGGCCATGCTGGCTGAGGTGGCACGGGGGGGGGGGACGCTCTTTAATTGATCGGTAGGCGTCTCTTACCTGATGTCTGCGTTTGGACTTTCTCATGATTTACGTAGATTGATGCATGCTCGGAGGGGGATGTGCTTCTCTTGCCAGGTCTTGCCAATCATGATTTTCGGTTACAAACTTTTGGGCCTCTGTGTCACTAAATTTGGTACAGTTACGCTTATATTGCTCTTGTTTGACAGCTATTGGAGTCTGCCAACCACGGAAATACTAAGGATCTAAGTAAAATAAGAACTATTGATGGTTTATATATATTTCTTTTGACAAACCGCAAACTATTGTAGTGTACATAACAGGCATACGTAAAAACAGAGAGATGGACGAACAATCTGGATGAAGTAATCTGATTGGCTGAAAATTTGAAAAGGGTGTGGCATCTTAATTTATTCTTAATTTTGTTTTCAGGTAAAAATAAAAATATCATCAATTTGTCATCTGCTGAATTTGCCTATAGAGTGGTGAAGGCTAGATAACCATAAGTTTGGACTGAAAAAAAAAGTATGGGACACAAGCTTTACTTAAATTATTGATGACAGGAAGTTACAAATACTGTAACGGAAGATAGGCAATTATGAGAAATTGCCTACCTTGGCAAAATTGGTAACTTCCTTACACTAGCAAAGCCTGTCAAAACGGCTACAAATGACATTCTAAGATTTTTGTTCGGAGAAAAAAAGGCTCAACACTACATGTAAATTCTCTATTAAGCAGACAATTTACATGAAATATCAAGAAATATAAATTACAATTCTGATAGTGCCTCAAGGGTTAACATTTTTTTTTCTGTCCAAATATTAGATAATCTATGATAATATCATTGCTGCATAGATCTTGTTCTGTCCTGGTTTCCATGGTTGTGTCAGTGTCCTGAAGTTGTAACTCGAATGGATTTCAATAAATAGCTGCCATTGTCTACCAAATAGGTTGCAGTCGAGTAGTTTAACTTCAACGTTTAGCATGCTGAGTAAAATTTTCAGATGAAGTTTTGAAATATTTTTCTTATATTCACCAGAAAATAGGCTTTGGCATTTCATGCAAATTGTGTCCAGAAAAAAATCTTGTTTCTATGAAAAATCAGAAATATGTCCTCAATTTATCATCTGCTAAAATTAGTCCAGAAAGAGTGGTAGAGGAAGGTTAAAATGATATTTTAACCTTATACCTTTTTGCACTTAAACAGCAATAAAAAATGCTTTTTATTTTCTCATCTGGATCTACACTGTTTTGATCTGCAGGGATGAAAAGGTTACGGTGAACAGAGATACATCTCAACACTCTCCTCTCTTTCAAAGGGAGACCATTCCAGCTGGACAGATCCTTTCCTGGTTTATAAATCCCTCTTCAAACGGGGACTATTCTGATCAGAAAATATGTTCCTTCCATTTAGAGTAGCCCTGTATGAGAAGAGAGGTAATTACTTTCTCGCCAAAGTGGGCTCACGTGGACTCCCTTGGAGATTCATCCAATCAACTTGAATAAACTTGGTCGCTGACATCAAGATCCACAGTAGGGAATAATTCCTTACTGCGAACAGCCAAGAAAAAAGCCCTTACCCTAACCCTAACCCTAATCCCTGTCCAGCCCCTACTCACCACAACCCTAACCCCTAACCCTAACCTATCACTAACCCTAACCCTAGCTGAAAATCATTAGAATTAACCGCAATCCCTAAACTAACCGCATTCTTAGCCACGGCCTCTAACCCTGGCCCCAGCCCAAAACCCTCACCCTGCCGAGCCCAAACCTTAACCCTAGCTACAAAACGCAGCAATTAACCGCAACCCTAGAATTAACCCCAAGGCTCATCCTAAGACGCTAGCCCTAGCCCCAGCATCTACCCTTGTCCAGCCCCTACTCACTCCAGCCTTAACCCCTAAAGCTAACCCTAACCTATCGCTAACCCTAACCGTAACCCTAGGTGAAAATCATTATAATTCACGCAACCCCTAAACTAACCGCAACTCTGAGTCACCGCCTCTAACCCTAACCCCTAACACCAGCCCCAGCCGCTAACACTACCCCTGTCCAGCCCCTACTTACCTCAGCCCTAAGCCCTAATCCTAACCCTAACCTATCAGTATCCCTAACCCTAGGTAAAAATCATTAGAATTAACCGCAACCCCTAAACTAACCGCAACGCTTAGACACCCTGGCCCCAGCCCAAAATCATCACCGTGCCCAGACTAACCCTAACCCTAGCTAAAACACTGGAATTAACCGCAACCCCAGAAATAACCGCAATCCTCAACAAAAGCACCTAACCCTAGCTCCAGCTTCTAACACTACCCATGTCCAGCCCCTACTCACCCAGCCCTAACACTTAACCCTAACCCTACTTTATCACTAACCCTAACCATAGCTGAAAATCATTAGAATTAACCGCAAGCCCTAAACTAACCGCAAAACAGCAGCAGCGTCTAACCGTAGCCCCAGCCCAAAACACGACCCAAAACACTCACCCTGCCCAGCCCTAACCCTAATCCTAGCTACAAAACATTGGAATTAACCGCAACCCAAAACTAACCGCAAGGCTCAGCCAAAGACGCTAACTCTAGCCCCAGCATCTAACACTACCCCTATCCAGCCCCTACTAACCCCAGATCTAACCCCTAACCCTAACCCTAGCTCTAACCCATTTAAAATAAACTACAACCATTAAACTATCTGCGACTATTAGCCACAGCCTCTAACCCTGGTCCGAGCCCAAAACACTCACCCTGCCCATCCCTAACCCTAACCATATCTACAAAATATTGGAATTAACCACAACGCCAAAACCAACCGGAAGTCTTAAACACACACTCACACTCCAGCCCCAACCCCAAACACTCACACTGTATAGCCCCCAGGTTGGGGCTACCCTAACCCTAGGGTTACCTTAAACCCATCCTAGAAGACATCAGAATAAACCGCGACCCCTAAACTAACCGAAACCTTTAGCAGCAGCCTCCAACCCTAACCCCAGCCCCGTACCACTATCCCTATCAAGCCCCTACTACCCTAGCACTAACCCTAACCTAATCTATCACTAACCCTAACCCTAGGTACAAAACATTAGAATTAACCACAACGCCAAAACTAACCGCAAGTCTTAGACATACCCTCTCAACCTAGCCCCGGCCCCAAACACTCACCGTGCATAGCCCCTGGGTTGGAGCTATCCTAACCTTAGGTTTATCCTAACCCTAACCCTAGTTAAAAGACATCAGAATTAACCGCGACCCCCAAACTAACCGCAACCTAAAGCCTCCAACCCTAGCCCCAGCCCTAACACTCACCCTGTCAAGCCCTTACTACCCTAGCCCTAACCCCTAACCCTAACCTATCGCTTACCCTAACCCCAGCCCTAGGTATGAAACATTAGAATAACCACAATCGCAAAACTAACCGCAAGTCTCAGACACACCCTCTCGCCCTAGCCTCAGCCGCAAAGACTCTCCCTGCATAGCAACAGTGTTGGGACTAACCCTAACCCTAGCTGCAATGCATCAAAATTAACCACAACCCCGAAACTAACCGCAACCTTTAGTGGCAGCCTCCAACCCTAGCCCCAGCCCCTAACACTAACCCTGTCAAGCCCCTACTACCCTTGCCCTAACCCCAAACCCTAACTTTAACCTAACACTAACACTAACCTTAGCTGCAAAACATTAGAATTAACTGCAACCCCAAAACTAACCCCAAGAGACATACACTCTCACTGTAGCCTTAGTCCTAAACACACACCCTGCAAGCCCTAGGATTTGGGCTTCCCTAACCCTAGGGTTACACTAACACTAGCTAGAAGACATCAGAAGTAACCACAATCCTCAAACTAACCGCAAGTCTCAGTCGCACCCTCTCATCCTAGCCCCAGCCCCAAAGACTCATCCTACATAGCCCCTGGGGTTGGGGCTACCCTAACATTATCCCCAACCCTAGCTACAAGGCATCAGAATTAAACGCAACCCCCAAAACTAGCCGAACCCTTTACCGGCAGCCTCCAACCCTAGCCCCAGCCCCTTACACTAAACCTGTTAAACCCTTACTACCCTAGCCCTAAACACTAACCCTAACCCATCACTAACACTAACCCTAGCTACGAAACATTAAAATTAACCGCAATCCCAAAACTAACCGCAAGTCTTAGACACACCATCTCACGGTAGCCCCAGCCTCAAACACTCATCCTTATCGCGCCAGGGTTAGGGCTACCCTAACCCTAGGGCTACCCTAACCCTAACCCTAACCCTAGCTACAAGACATCAGAATTAACCGCAAACCTTAGCTAACCGAAACCGTTACCTATCACTATCACTAACCCTAACCCTAGGTACAAAACATTAAAAGTAACGGCAACCCCAAAAGTCGCAAGTCTTAGACACACCATCTCACGTTAGCCCCAGCCAAAACACTCACCCTAAATTGCCCCTCGGTTGGGGCTACCCTCACCCTAGGTTTATCCTAACCCTAGTTGAAAGAGATCAGAATTAACCGCAACCCCAAAACTAACCACAACATTTAGCTACAGCCTCCAACCTTAGCCCCAGCCCCTAACACTAACCCTGTCAAGCCCCTACTACCCTAGTCCTAATCCCTAACCCTAATATAACCTAATCTATCACTATCCCTAACCCTAGCCCCAGGTACGAAACATTAGAATCAACTGCAATCCCAAAACTAACCGCAAGTCTCAGACACACCCTCTCACCCTAGCCCCAGCCGCAAAGACTCTCCCTGCCTAGCCCCAGTGCTGGGCTATCCTAACTCTAAAGTTACACTAACCCTTAACCTAACCCTAGCTAGAAGACATCAGAATTAACCGCAACCCCAAAACTAACCGCAACCTTTAGCGGCAGCCTCCAACCCTAGTCCCAGCCCCTAACACTAACCCTGGCAAACCCCTACTACCCTAGCCTCAAACCCTAACCTTTACCCTAACCCTAACCTATCACTTACACTAGCCCTAACCCTAGCTACGAAACATTAGAATTAACCGCAATCCAAAAACTAACCGCAAGTCTCAGACACACATTCTCACCCTAGCCTCAGTCCCAAACACTCTGGGGTGGGGCTACCCTAACCCTAGAGCAGAACGTCTCCCCGTGCTTCACCATAGTGCAGATTATATTTCATTTCCTTCAAACACTCTGGGGTGGGGCTACCCTAACCCTAGAGCAGAACGTCTCCCCGTGCTTTACCATAGTGCAGATTATATTTCATTTCCTTTGGGATCATTGGACTCATTGTGGTATATTTGAAAATGGAGTTCTGCTCGTATACGTTAGAGGGCGTAAGCAGTGTTGCAAACTTCATTACTGCTTATGAAGAGATTCAATCAAACCGAGACTCCCAGTTTCTAATCTGTAGTGTGTTTTTTGCTTCCAAAGGCAATCTTTTCGACGTTTATTTACCCTAACCCTAACCCCAACCCTAGCTACAAGGCATCAGAATTAACCGCAACCCCAAAACTAACCGCAACGTTTAGCGGCAGCCTCCAACCCTAGCCCCAGCCCCTAAAACTAGCCCTGTCAAGCCCCTACTACCCTAGCCCTGACCCTAACCTATCACTAACCCTAATCCTTACAAAACATTAGAATTAACCGCAACCCCAAAACTAACCGCAACCTTCAGCGGCAGCCTTTAACCCTAGTCTCATCCTCTAACATTAACCTTGTCCAGCCCCTGCAAACCCTAGCCCTAACCCCTAATCCTAACCTATCACTAACCCTAACCCTACCCTAGCTACAAAACATTAGAACTAACCGCAACCCCTAAGCTAAACGCAACACAGCCGCAGCCTCTAACCCTAGCCCCTAACCTATCTAGCCCCTACTAATCCTTACCCAAACCCCAAACACCACTAACCCTAACTTGTACACCTAACATCACCTCGGGCTAGGCGCAACAGCCCGAGTGAGATTTACCCTAACCGTAACTCTTAGCTATTGCCACAAAACCCTTACCCTAACCCTGACCTAACCTAACCTTACTTAACCCTAAACCTAATGCTAACACTCAAAGATCCCTAACCTATTCATATGTAATAATGAGTAACTGGCCAATTACACAGCACCGTTACCCTAACCCTAGCCCTGAATATTACACATCTGTCGTTTCAGGGGGTCGAAACCACTCTTCAGAGCACACGTAATGGGTTTCAAAAAAAACGAATTACTCCCAGGGCTTCCCGCTGCTTCAGCGATATTCAGACCAAACAAGCCGGGGCGGGGGCGGGGGAGTGGCGGGGTGGGGGGAGGGCACAATTGGGGCTTCCCCGCTTCTTGAGCATTGTTGAGAGCGGGCACACTGGGTCTTTTCAACCCAATTTCGGACAGTTTATTTTTGAAGAAAATGCGAACCTAGTCTTTTTTTTTCGGTTGTGTGCTTAATTCGGGGCGATTTTGGACTCCGGGGACTTCCCCGCTACTTTGGCGCTATTGAGCCCGTACAGGTCTGGTGGCGACACGCTCGGGGCGTCCCCGCTACTTGAGCGATGTTGAGATCGGGCGCACTGGGTCTTTTGAAAACAAAAATTAGGTGTGTGTGGTTAATTCAGAGCAAGTTTGGACTAGGTTTATTTTGGAATAAAATTTGAACCTAGTCGTTTTTTGGTGTGGTTACTTCTGGGCGATTTTGGACTCCCGGGACTTCCCAGCTACTTCAGCGCCACTGAGCCCGGACAGGCCAGGCGGGGGATACTCCCGGGGCTTCTCCGCTTCTTGAGTGATGTTGAGACCGGGTACGTTGGGTCTTCAAACCAATTTCGGGGGCGATGTTGGACTCCGGGAGCTTCCCCGCTGCATTAGCGCTATTGAGCCCGTACAGGCCTGGTGGCGACCACGCTATGTTGAGACCGGGTGCACTGGATCTTTTGAAATCAATTTTGGTATGTGTGATTAATTCAGAGCAATTTTGGACTTAATTCATTTTGGAATAAAATGCAAACTTAATCATTTTTGGTGTGGTTACTTCTGAGCGATTTTGGACTCCCGGGACTTCCTTGCTTGAGAGCCATTGAGCCCAGACAAGCCGGGGTGGGACATCCTCGGGACTTCCCAGATACTTAAGCGATGACCGGGAATATGCTGAATCCTGAACCAGTCGCTGAATAATAACTTATAATATGCTGAATACTGAACAAGACGCTAAATAACACCCTGGACAATTTTTAATAATACACTGAATCCTGAACCAGACGCTGAATAATACCCTGGACATTTTTTAATAATACGATGAATCATGATCCAGACGCTGCAGGTCATATTTTGAACAATACCCTGAATCGTGAACATAACGCTGAATAATACCCTGGACATTTTTAATCATACGCTGAATCCTGAACCAGATGCTGCAGGTCGTATTTTGAATAATACCCTGAATACTGAACTAGACGTTGAATAATACCCTGGACATCTTTGAATAATACGCTGAATCCTAAGCCAGATGCTGCAGGTCGTATTTTGAAAAATATCCTTGATACTGAACTAGACGCTGAATAATACCCGAGACATATTTGAATAATAGGATGAATCCTGAACCAGACGCTGCAAGTCGTATTGTGAATAATACCCTGAATACTGAACAAGACGCTGACTAATACCCAGGACATTTTTTATAATGCGCTGAATCCTGAACCAGACGCTGTAGGTCGTTTTTTGAATAATACCCTGAATACTGAACCAGAAGCTGAATAATACCCTGGACATTTTTTAATAATACGCTGACTCTGAACCAGACGCTGCAGGTCGTATTTTGAATGATAATCTGAATACTGAACCAGACGCTGAATAATATCCTGGACATTTTTAATAATATGCTGAATCCTGAACTAGACGCTGCAGGTCGTATTTTGAATAATACCCTGAATCCTGAACCAGACGCTGCAGGTCGTATTTTGAATAATACCTTGAATACTGAACCATACTCTGAATAATACCCTGGCCATTTTTGAATAATACCCCGAATAATGAACCAGACGCTGCAGGTCGTATTTTGAATAATACCCTGAATCCTGAACCAGACGCTCCAGGTCGTATATTAAATACTACCCTGAATAATGAAACAGACGCTGAATAATACCCTGGATAGTTTTTAATAATACGCTGAATGCTGAACCAGACGCTGCAGGTCGTATTTTGAATAATACCCTGAATACTGAACCATACTCTGAATAATACCATGACCACTATTGAATAATATCCTGAATCCTGAACCAGACGCTGCAGTTCGTATGTTGAATAATACCCTGAATAATGAACCAGACGCTGCAGGTCGTATTTCGAATAATACCCTGAATAACGAACCAGACGCTGAATAGTAACCTGGATATTTTTTAATTATACGCTGAATCCTGGACCAGACGCTGCAGGTCGTATTTTGAACTATACCCTGAATAATGAACCAGACGCTGACTAATACCCTGGATATTTTTCAATAATACGCTCAATCCCGAACCAGACGCTGCAGGTCGTATTTTGAATAATACCCTGAATACTGAACGATACTCTGAATAATACCCTGGACATTTTTTAAGAATACCCTGAATAATGAACCAGACGCTGCAGGTCGTATTTTGATGATACCCTGAAACCTGAACCAGACGCTGCAGTTCGTACATTGAATAATACCCTGAATAATGAACCAGACGCTAAATAATTACCTGGATATTTTTTAATAATACGCTGAATCCTGAACCAGACGCTGCAGGTCGTATTTTGAATAATACCCTGAATACAGAACCATACTCTGAATATTACCCTGGCCATTTTTTAAAAATACCCTGAATAATAAACTAGACGCTGCAGGTCGTATTTTGAATAATACCCCGAATACTGAACCATACGCTGAATAATACCCTGGTCACTTTTGAAAAATACCCTGAATAATGAACCAGACGCTGCAGGTCGTATTTTGAATAATATCCTGAATGCTGAACCAGACGCTGCAGGTCGTATCCTGAATAATACCCTGAATAATGAACCAGAGACTGCAGGTCGTATTTTGAATAATACGCTGAATCCTGAACAAGACGCTGCAGGTCGTATTTTAGATAATACCCTGAACAATGAACCAGATGCTGAAAAATACCCTTGATATTTTTTAATAATACGCTGAATCCTGAACCAGACGCTGCAGGTCGTATTTTGAAATATACCCTGAATACTGAACCATACTCTGTATAATACCCTGGCCATTTTTAATAATACCCTGAATAATGAACCAGACAGTGCAGGTCGTATTTAGAATAATACCCTGAATAATGAATCAGACGCTGCTGGCCGTATCTTGAATAATACCCTGAAAACTGAACCATATGCTGAATAATACCCTGGCCACTTTTGAATAATACCCTGAATAATGAACCAGACGCTGCAGGTCGTATTTTGAATAATACCCTGAATCCTGAACCAGACGCTGCAGGTCGTATTTTGAAAAATACCCTGAATAATGAACCATACGTTGAATAATACCCTGGCCATTTTTGAATAATACCCTGAATAATGAACCAGACGCTGCAGGTCATATTTTTAATAATACCCTGAGTAATGAACCAGACGCTGAATAAAACACTGGATATTTTTTAACCATACGCTGAATCCTGAACCAGACACTGTAGGTCGTATTTTGAATAATACCCTGAATACTGAACCATACGCTGTATAATACCCTGGCCATTTTTGAATAAAACCCTGAATGCTGATCTAGACGCCGCAGGTCGTATTTTGAATAATACCCTGAATGCGGAACCAGACGCTGCAGGTCGTATTTTGAATAATACGTTGAATCCTGAACCAGACGCTGCAGGTCGTATTATTAATAATACGCTGAATCCTGAACCATACGCTGCAGGTCGTATTTTGAATAATACCCTGAGAACTGAATCATACGCTGAATAATACCCTGGCCATTTTTGAATAAAACCCTGAATGCTGATCTAGACGCCGCAGGTCGTATTTTGAATAATACCCTGAATGCTGAACCAGACGCTGCAGGTCGTATTTTGAATAATACGTTGAATCCTGAACCAGACGCTGCAGGTCGTATTTTGAATAATACATTGAATAATGAACCAGACGCTGAATAATACCCTGGATATTTTTCAATAATACGCTGAATCCTGAACCAGATGCTGCAGATCGTATTTTGAATAATACCCTGAATACAGAACCATACTCTGAATATTACCCTGGCCATTTTTGAAAAATACCCTGAATAATGAACCAGACGCTGCAGGTCGTATTTTGAATAATACCCTGAATCCTGAACCAGACGCTGCAGGTCGAACTTTGAATAATACCCTGAATAATGAATCAGACGCTAAATAATACCCTGGATATTTTTAATAATACGCTGAATCCTGAACCAGACGCTGCAGATCGTATTTTGAATAATACCATGAATACAGAACCATACTCTGAATATTACCCTGGCCATTTTTGAAAAATACCCTGAATAATAAACCAGACGCTGCAGGTCGTATTTTGAATAATACCCTGAATCCTGAACCAGACGCTGCAGGTCGAACTTTGAATAATATCCTGAATAATGAATCAGACGCTAAATAATACCCTGGATATTTTTTAATAATACGCTGAATCCTGAACCAGACGCTGCAGGTCATATTTTGAATAATACCCTGAATACTGAACCATACGCTGAATAATACCCTGGCCACTTTTGAATAATACTCTGAGTAATGCACCAGACGCTGCAGGTCGTTTTTTGAATAATACCCTGAATGCTGAACCAGACGCTGCAGGTCGTATTTTGAATAATACCCTGAATGCTGAACCAGACGCTGCAGGTCGTATTTTGAATACTCCCCTGAATAATGAATCAGACGCTGCAGGTCGATTTTGAATAATACGTTGAATCCTGAACCAGACGCTGCAGGTCGTATTTTGAATAATACCCTGAATAATAAACCAGACGCTGGATAATACCCTAGATATTTTTCAACAATACGATAAAATCCTGAACCAGGCGCTGCAGGTCGTATTTTGAATAATACCCTTAATGCTGAACCATACTCTGAAAAATACCCTGGCCATTTTTTAATAATACCCTGAATACTGATCCAGACGCTACAGGTCGTATTTTGAATAATACCTTGAATCCTGAACCAGACGCTGCAGGTCGTATTTTGAATAATACGCTGAGTCCTGAACCAGACGCTGCAGGTCGTATTTTGAATAATACTCTGAGAACTGAATCATACGCTGAATAATACCCTGGCCATTTTTGAATAAAACCCTGAATGCTGATCTAGACGCCGCAGGTCGTATTTTGAATAATACCCTGAATGCTGAACCAGACGCTGCAGGTCGTATTTTGAATAATACCCTGAATGCTGAACCAGACGCTGCAGGTCGTATTTTGAATACTACCCTGAATAATGAATCAGACGCTGCAGGTCGATTTTGAATAATACGTTGAATCCTGAACCAGACGCTGCAGGTCGTATTTTGAATAATACCCTGAATAATAAACCAGACGCTGGATAATACCCTGGATATTTTTCAACAATACGATAAAATCCTGAACCAGGCGCTGCAGGTCGTATTTTGAATAATACCCTTAATACTGAACCATACTCTGAAAAATACCCTGGCCATTTTTTAATAATACCCTGAATGCTGATCCAGACGCTACAGGACGTATTTTGAATAATACCTTGAATCCTGAACCAGACGCTGCAGGTCGTATTTTGAATTATACGCTGAGTCCTGAACCAGACGCTGCAGGTCGTATTTTGAATAATACCCTGAGAACTGAATCATACGCTGAATAATACCCTGGCCATTTTTTAATAAAACCCTGAATGCTGATCTAGACGCCGCAGGTCGTATTTTGAATAATACCCTGAATGCTGAACCAGACGCTGCAGGTCGTATTTTGAATAATACGTTGAATCCTGAACCAGACGATGCAGGTCGTATTTTGAATAATACCCTGAATAATGAACCATACGCTGAATAATACCCTGGATATTTTTTAATAATACGCTGAATCCTGAACCAGAGGCTGGAGGTCGTATTTTGAATAATATCCTGAATACTGAACTATACGCTGAATAATACCCTGGCCACTTTTGAATAATACCCTGAATAATGAACCAGACGCTGCAGGTCGCATTTTGAATAATATCCTGAATGCTGAACCAGACGCTGCAGGTCGTATTTTGAATAATACCCTGAATAATGAACCAGACGCTGCAGGTCGTATTTTGAATAATACGCTGAGTCCTGAACCAGACGCTGTGGGTCGTATTTTGAATAATACCCTGAGAACTGAATCATTCGCTGAATAATATCCTTGTCATTTTTTAATAATACCCTGAATCCTGAACCAGATGCTGCAGGTCGTATTGTTTAATAATACCCTTAATAATGAACCAGACGCTGCAGGTCGTATATTGAATAATACGCTGAATCCTGAACTAGACACTGCAAGTCGTATTTTGAATAATACCCTGAATACTGAACCATACTCTGAATAATACCCTGGCCACTTTTGAATAATACCCTGCATCCTGAACCAGACGCTGCAGGCCGTATTTTGAATAATACCCTGAATGCTGAACCAGACGCTGCAGGTCGTATTTTGAATAATACCCTGAATAATTAACCAGACGCTGCAGGTCGTATTTTGAATGATATCCTGAATACTGAACCATACGCTAATTCCTGAACCGTGAATAATGAACCGTGAACCAGATGCTAACTTTACGCTCGTGTTCGACGATGTGGGAAAACGATAATTCCAAAAACCAACCAGTATAACCTGCCATTAGATGGCGACAGCTTTAACTTCTTATGGGTGGGAAACCAGCTCGTTTCTGTTGTTTTGACTCAGCTGTTATTATCAGGTTCAGCGTACTGAACCCATATTTCATCCCCAAGTGACAATACAATTCAACACGTAGTTGCGGTCAGGGTACTAAGCCGTAATTCAAACTCATAAATCCATAAACGAATGACGAATCAGAATGTTCAGACCAACAGACCTGGGCCCCAGAAAAAAGGGTGTAATCAGGCGTCCGCGGATATAGTAAGCATTACTTGGTAAGCAAGCTTCGCCCACCATGCCCATAGGCCTGAACGAAGGAAATATCGGTAGAAGCGTATGTCCGGGATTTGGAAAGTCTACCATGGTTGCAACGTCCCAAATGTTCTTTTGTTATAGTCACCCTGGATGCATTTGGTCTTCGTCAGCTATTTTGGCACCAACTTAGCATTTACATTGCTCATACCTATTTTGTCGCGTAAAATCGGATGTCCCGATGCTTTACCGATGCTAAACAGATTAGCTACCTCCTGCAACTTTGTTGACAAAAACCTCATCCTTCGCCACCATTATAGGGGTCATTGACTAAGTGGGCCTCTCGGGCCTAGGCTTTACACTTGCCCTCCTTAAACTGTGAAACCAATCTATAAAATGTTGAACGGGATATGCAGGCCTTAGGAAAACTTGTCTGCAACTATCGAAAAATAAGGAAAGGTTTTTTGCCCTTTAAAAACAGGAATTTTATTACAGATCTCTGTTCCTGCAGCTTAGATCCATGGTAGACATAATTCCTACTTGTTTAAATGCTTAAACCTTTGTGTATACACACTTATCATCGATAATAAATAACCGATTGATAGGCAATAAAATGTGTTTTTCACTCATGTATAATATGTGTAGGTAGGTGCACGAGGAAAGACAGGAACATGTAAAGTCTGGATATTTTCCGACCTCCACTCGTAGTTGTTTATTGTTATGTTTTGACTGGCATCCCTATTTCCAAAACTATATTTGTCCGAACCCAAAGATGGAAAAGTCCTTTTTAGAACATAACGGGTGGGAGTAAAGGTGTTAACACTGTGTAGTTTGGCCTGCTTAAAACGTAAAAAGTACTAATGGTTCAGAAACGCGTTATATATGTCAGAAGGTTGGAACCTGACTAGTAAAGTCTATTGCTGGGCCCATTGTGGTCAAACGTGTGTGTGTGAGTGTGTGTGTGTGTGTGTGTGTGTTTCTGCTTTTGATTTGCTTTGCTTGTAAGTTACTATTGAGCTCTCTATTCTGTTTCATTGCAGTTTTGCGATTATTTACGTTTCACTGATGAGGTAGAGGACCCTATCCTTGCTTTGTTTCATCACAGTGTTTATGATTATATGTGTTTCAGTGTGATGTTTCTTAGGTAGAGAATTACCGAACATATATTTGTAATTTGAAGCTGCAACAAAAACAGTGAGGTTTCGCGCGAATAAATCTAGTTTAAGACCCCCAATCCCACCAGTAGTTCCCCTAACGACCGTTCTAAGGCGGTTCTTCTGTTGCAATTCTTCTTGTACGCTTGTGGTTTCATATGTGGCGATTGTGTTGTCATTATTTGTTCCTCACCTCTCCTTCTTTTGTTGCCTCGTGTGGATTGTGCTTTAGATTGTGGCACATCCTGGGTATCTTCACATATATGTGTGTAATTTTGAGCTGCATTAAAGACGAGGTTGCAATCATGTAAATCTAGTTTAAGCTCACCACATACAGTAGTTATTTCTGCTGACCGTTCAATTGCGATTCTTCTGTTGCAGTTCGTATTTGTTCGTATACCAGTTATTGCAACTGTGCCGGTGTTGTATCATTGTTACTAATCTCTGCTTTTGTCGGAGCCCCGTGAAGGTTGTGCTTCCTCATTGTGACATTTTCGGGGTAAATGTTTTTATAGTTCAGTATGTGGGAAAATACGCCTATGTGCGATTTTTTTAGATGTAATAAAAATACATGTACAACAGTATGCATTTTAAATAAGTAAATTGGCTTATGTTTTCCTTATTTTTGCATTTATTATCGGTCCTGTGATGTTTCATTAATTGATATAGGGAGCCTCTATGCCAGCCGAACAATTAATTTTTTTATTTTTGTTTCATACTTTGATCAAAGGTGAAGATTTGTCTCCAGCAAAATCTATTAAGAGCCCCCGTAAGGTTTGCTGCTGACCAATCTAAAGCTGTGGTTCTCGTATTGGTGGCTTTGTGGGTACATGCTGCATAACAAAATAGTGCAGTCGATGTTCTGTTTCAAGTCAAGTCTTATGATTAGCCACTGCACGACTGCGCATATTGATTTCAGTATTGTTTCCCCGAGTCTTGTTTTCTTGTTCTGATGCTAATATTCGGTCATATTTAGTTGCTGCCTTGGCGTTTTGTTTCTTTGTTTCTTTTATTTTTTTTCTTTGTTTTGTATACATTGTGTACAATATTTAAACGTAGAATGGATGAATATTTGATATCATAAAATATAGTTACCACTTCGGCTCTCTCACCCCAGTAGCTTTAACTTCCGATCGTTCGAAGGCGGCAGCTCTAATGTTGTTTATTCTTTGTGGGTTTAGTGGCTGCTAGCTGTGCTGCTTTTTAGTGAGTTTATCCTGTTTGTTGTCTTATCTTGCATTTTATGGGTCCTGTCTGGCATTGTGATCACCTCGTTTCGAACTACAGAGCTGGCTGGTTTGCTTTTCGTTGGCTTGTAACGTGGTTGCTGTCTGTCCTTGTTTATTTACCTTTATGTTCTGTGATTGTGGCTCATCCTGGACATCTTCTATACTTTTCCGCATACAGAATTTTGATTAAATGTTGCATAATTATATTATTCTATACTTTCAAATTATTTAATAATAATAATAATAATAATAATAATAATAATAATGGTCTTTATTTTCAGAGGGTTACACATTTAGCAACAATACAGGCTAATCTTCCATGAGGCCCTCTATTATTTACGTTATATACAACGAAAAGAAAATGCATAGGCTAGAAACATACATACACACACGCACTAATAAGAGAGATGATCAAGTTTGAATATACACTGTGAGCTGATGTAGAGTTGCCTTATTTCACTGAAACAAGACATATCTGACACCATTCACTAGGAAAAAAATGCAGTAATATCCGCAAAAAACAGTCTTGCCGAAAGCAAAACACAAGTCCTGAAACCAGGTTACATGGATATGTACAAAATACACACATATACAGGGTCTAAATTAAATATATACACACACACACACACACACACACACACACACACACACATACACATATATATATATACATACACACACACACACACACACACATACATATATATATATATATATATATATATATATATATATATATATATATATATATATATATATATATATATATATATATATATATATATATATATATATATATATATATATATATATATATACTAAGTTTGAATTCCTTTTATCCATTTGATGCAATTTTTATGGAAGCTATCAACAGTTCCTAAGTGTTTTAATTTGTCAGGTAGATTATTCCAAATCAATGGTCCAGAGTAAATCAAACTCTGCTTAAACAGTTCTTTACGAGGTCTTGGCAGCACATAATTTATGGTTGTTGATGATCTAAGGGACTGAAGAGTATTGTTCAAGGGTCTTGTGTGAAACATCTCATTAATGTATTCAGGTGTTAGGGACTGAGAAATTGTGAACATGAATTTAGCTTTCTTGAGAAATATTCGTTCATAAATGTTTAGAATTTTTAGCTCTTCCATACTAGTAGCAATATTTTCATATTGATAGTCTAAAATAATTTTACAAGCTCTTTTTTGTAAACGGTAGATCCTATCAAGATTTCTTTGAGAAGTTCCTCCCCAGATGGCACTGCAATAATCAATATGGGGTTGACTATAGGACGTATAAAATTGGACTCTTTGATCAGTAGACAAGTATTCCTTCATTCTGGAGAGCAGCCAAAGATTAGAAACTATTTTCTTTGTAAGGACATCAATATGATTTGTCCATGTTAAGTTGTTGTCAATTAATACCTCTTAAATTTTATCATTTGCTACTACAGATAATTCTTCATTGTTATAGTTCAACTGAAGGTTATTATTATTTAAATGAATCATCCTTCAGCTCTGTTCAAGTAAAATGCACATTTTTTCATATAGTGGACACCATTTTTTCCGAAAGACTACTGCTAACATTCCATGCATGTTTTGAGCTATTTTGTCATGCCAGACAAGGTTTATACTTTCTGACATCACATACTTTTGTTTACAGAACTCCGAGGCGTTAGCAGTAACGAAGAAAGTAACAACGTATTACTAATTGTTGGAATCTGCCTTGGAATATTTAATTTCATTTGCCTCATCGTCCTGGGATTTTCAGTTTTAAAAATCAGAAATCTGTAAGTAACACATGTAACCCTCTTAGTGTCTGGGAATGGCTGCGGTTTGTGATTGTGGCACTCCCTGGACTTTTCTCTTACCTTTTGTTTAGTAGCTGAGGAAGGAGGTCTGTCAAAATTTCATTTTGTCATATATTTAATTCTCAATTAAAGCAAAAAAGTCAAATGAAATACTAAAGACGCTCATTGTGTTTATACATATATATGAGCCAGCGTACGACAAAACCTACAAAATGGCATGTGCGCCCAGCGAAGACTCAGATCAGCCTGGGAATCCGCCCAGTCTGATCAGTCTTTGCTGTGCGCTCAATTGGTAACTCAGAACCCAAGCTTTTTCGTGCGGACAGCTAAGACTCTGATCAGATTAGGCGGATGCCCAGGCTGATCTGAGTCTTCGCTGGGCGCACATGACATTTTGTTGGTTTTGTCGTGTGCTAGCTCATATTTAATTAGGCGCTGCATCGGAATTTACAAGGGCTAGATTTTGCGCGAGTAAAACTTGCTTAAGTCCCTAGTCTTTTTTCTCTGCTAAGCGTTCCAATGCAGTTCCTCTGTTGTAGGTCTTGTTTGATCGTACGTCGGCGGACATACATGTGCCATTTTGTTTTGTCATTATTTGTTCCACATGCGTTTTTCTTCCAGTGCCTCGGGAAGGCTGTGCTTTGTGATAGTGGCCTTTTCCGGGTAATTTTATTCATATTTTATATATTTAACTTTTTTTTATTTCGGGGTTTTATAATGTCTTTAATCATTTTGGTATTAGTTTGATAAGTTGTCCTCCGCGAAGCGGGGGACACTGGTAATAGTAGTTTGCCCGTTACACTTCGAGCGGGCTGTAACTCTATAACACTTTAGAATATTTTCATGACCTCAATAAGCGTACAAAGCTTGACGAGATGATATGTCGAGAATAAAAATCACAACTCTTTTTTTTTAATTATCTACCTTTGGTCCCAGTTCGTGTCTGTGCCATACCACCTGAACCCTAATGGATAGAGTATTGAAATTTCACAGATGGATATATCCCATCTGGAAAATGTGTCGTGAACACACATCACAACTCCCGCTTTTTTCCGTTTGTTTCTTGTCTCGATCAAGCTTCACGCCTGCACTGAATTGGATACTGTCATGCAACTTCTCAGATTAAACAATAATTACAACGCTCGCTCTTTCTAGTTTTGAGAACTTACTTTTCCTATAGTATTGAAATGTTAACAGCCTTGTTCATTTGTTGGAAGCTCTTACGGTTCTACTTCATGTCTAAATTTGATTCAATATGTTGATTAAGTATTCATGGAATGTCCAAAATATAGGTAAGATAAATATATTTGTTTCATCTCATTATAAATTTCAGTAGCGAAATTATACGGTACATATGTTTCTATGGATTACTAAGACACAAATTCATACGTATAATCTCAATCTGGTAAGATTTAAAATAAATCCTGAAATTCTGGATCACATAACCAGAAACATATTCTATGAAACAGTCAAAACTCCGTATATTTTACCTAGGTTGCGTAATGTATTTCGAGCCTTCTTGGCGTTGTGAGACCAACAATGAAACATGGATGATGATGATGATATATATTCTTATAACATTTCTTTAGTTAAAAATAAAAGTGATTTTATACCTCCAAAGAATCGCAATGCAGCATTAGAAAGGTATATTGAAAATGTAAAAAATACTCCCAACTACTAAATCCAACCAAAACATAAAATACAATGTATCCTTACCAGAAAGAAAGCTATAAAATACTTAGCAAATGATCAGTCAATTATAATAACAGAAGCTGATAAAGGAGGGGCAGTAGTCATAATGGATAGGGAAAACTATAAAGAAATCGTTGAAAAAATGCTTTCAAACGAAGAATATTACGAAGAACTACACACTGACCCACAAAAAAAAAAAAAAAAAAAAAAAAAAAAAAACTGATAGAATAAAATAAATAAATTACTAAAGAAATACAAAGATTATTTAACACAAAAAGAAATGGATTACTTAACAAATTTTGAAATGAAACCTAGCAACTTCTATGGTTTACCTAAAGTTCACAAAAATGACAAAATCCGGGATGCATGTGAACAAACAAATAATTATTACGTTGAAGGATTAAGAATGCTTTATGTCAGTGGACATATTGAAGATTGTGCAAGAAATCAGTTAGTGAAATTTAGAATACTACCACTTTACAAAATGCAGACTGATAGCGCTTCGGCAAGGAAACTAAAAGAAAACGATTTTATTGGGGTTTTTTAAACCAAAATTAAACAGACAAATTTAGGTTTTATGCATCTGTCAAACTTTTTTCACATGTGTAACCCTTTTCTTAACAGGACAATACCTGTGACGTCACTTCCTGTATATAATAACATTGTTGCTATAGACGCTGACGTCGTTTTTCAATATGTCTTCTGAAGATCTACATTGTTAGTAGTGAAACGTGTTAAGACATTAAATTTGGAGAAAAATCGAGGCAATCTTTTATTTATTACTTTCGAATATATTTTCCCGTATTGTTGGCTTTCGCTTTTTTGCATATATCTATATATATGTATGCATTTTTTCTCCTTTGGGCTACCTTGCAAACTGATTAGAAACAAAATGATTGTAAATAATCGGATTGAACAACAGATCACGGGAATTAAGTTACAATGATATACGAGTAACATATACGCGTGAAAAGCCTACCCTGTTGCCTAACTCAATATCTGTGACCTGTCACAGAAACCAAATGAAAAAGAAAAACAAGATTATTAGGTTCCAGGCTGCTAATTGTTGTAGCTTACGCCCTGTCTATGACGCTCGCATTAAAGACCACACAGGTGCAGTGTACAATAATTTTGTCCTGAATTGCTTGATTGTTAGTATGATTTTCCTATATGCAAATATACTGCTAATTTATTCCTCGATGTTGATCGTCCGACAAATACTAAGAGACTGACTGATTCAGTAGTAATAATATTCAGAATTTTTACGCTACCAGACAACTGTCACATAGAGGCAGCGCCGGAAATCCGGATTAGTTTTACTGGACTCCTGGGTTTGCTTGAAACGGGATTAGTTATAATTCAAAGCTACGTACCTCGCCAGACACGGTCCGTGCAGGAGTCAAATCTGTAAGTTACAGAATCTTGACAGTCGGCCGAAAGAGATGAGCTTTCAATTTCGTACCTAATGCGTATCAATTCAGACTATACACAGCTCAGTTCGTGAAGAAGTTTAGTTCACATGCCGTAAGTAGGTCATTGCAGGAAAGGCTGTCTTCTCTAAAGGACGCGTCTAGCTGTCTTCTTTCGCCATCTTGTGGAACGGAAACTTTCCCTCTGGATCGTTGCACGAGCGTTCCAGCAATTCTAGCTACGAGATGATGTTCTACTGCGGGCGACATGTTGTTATCTTCTCCAGGGCGGTGTAGAAGGCATTGACGTAATACCTTGTCGTAGGCCCCTTGGTGAGCAGCCAGTTCTTCTTGCATGGCTAGTGTAGAAAGAAGGCTGGAAGGTCTACGTTTGTTTCCTCGTCGTCTAGTGGATGTCGCTGGGTTTTTGGTGACCACGACATTCTTCTTCCGGATATGGACGCAGAGAGCTTCTTGTAAGTGGTAAGGCGCATGGTAGTGATTATAGTGAACTGTGTTGGTAGCGCTTTGTCTTCTGATGGCGGAGGTGGAAATAGAAACTGGATTCTAGACACATCTGGAACTTTGAAAAACACCGCACTGGTAAGCTAAGATCAAGCGACATAATCCAATCTGCTTGCGTGTTTGCTGTCCGCCCGGAGTTACCTTGCTTAATTTACAGGATATTGCGAGACGGCCATTGTCATCGCCTGTCAATTACTGATCACACGCTCGGTATTTTCCGCCACTGCCGATTATCGGAAATACGGGAAAGAACAATACCACTGATAGAAAGGTCAAAAAAGGAAAAACAGTTTTTATTTGATTTTAATGAAACAAAACCCATTTTTAGCAGGTTTTCCTGCACAAAATGCCACCAGCAAAAATATTGCAAATTTATGAATTATTTGTTAGTTAGAAATTCAAACAGCAAAACAAAACGTCGTTACAACTATATTTTAAAGTATTTTGTTTGTGTTGAGGCTTTACGGCTCAGTCAACACAATGGGGTCATGTCGAGCGCGGTCAGTTTACCTAACCACACGTTTACTGGGCAGGCTTAGTTCTCTAAGCGGTTAACCAGTATTGTGCACATTCTTTCGCCAGAAACTGACAACTGCCCTTCTTGAATCTGCGGAAGGGAGAGAATGACCGTAGAAAATATTTCATGATCAATCTCCACGAAAGAATGTTGCCGACCTGGGCGGGGGTTGAACCCGCGATCTCCTGGTCTCCAGTCGGACAGCGCATGGAGTCCAGGAGGTCTCGTAAATTTGGAATATTTTTGCTGGTGGCATTTTGTGCAGGAAAACCTGCTAAAAATTTGGTTTTTGTTTCATTAAAACCAAATTTTTAGCAGGTTTTCCTGCACAAAATGCCACCAGCAAAAATATTCCAAATTTATTAATTATTTGTAAGTTAATCATTTTAAGAGTGAACACATTTGGAATCAAAAGCTACCAGCAAAAATATTATATTATTTTTCATAATTTTAAAAATTGATGTATAATATAGTTTTTTCTATATAAGTCTTTACATTTTACTGTAGCGGTTCGCACAGGTAAATCTTGGCTGTCGTTCAAAGTTTGCTATGTCTTCGGCGGCGGGCTGTCGGGGGACGAAGGCGGTGTTGTCGGTTTTGTGATGACTGGTGAACGCTGGATGATGACGGTCTTCTGTTTGCGATCAAGTTTGATGTGTGGTCTTGCAGTGGCTGGAATAGTCTGCGTTGTTGGTGGTGTCACCTCCTTCTCCTGACAGGGCGTTAGTGGTCGGCGGGCTGGTGTCTGTCTGCTAGTCGGCGTTGATGATCTAGCAACTGGAACGGACTGGCGAGACCAATCGCCAGCAGAGTGTAGACTGCCTCCTGCTTTCGGCCCTCTTCTTGTAGGGGTTGGTTGGTAGTACCTTGTGGAAGGTTAGTTCCACACGAACTAGGTCCTTCCCATCTGACATTCTCCAAAGTGGAGAACCGACGAAGGCATATTCTTTCTCAAAGCATTCATCAAAACGGCCGGCAGCATGGTTATTCGTTTGCACTTCAGAGGTTGATGGTCGAAAATTGATGTATGTGACTGATTGTTGTTATTTTTGTGCGGATTTTAAACGCTACCAGGTACCCGAGGCACATAGAGGCAATGGCGATTGTTATGTACATCTATTTATACAGCCTTGCTTTCATGGACCACTAATGCACACTTAATTTGGTGCTGCTGTCTGTCGCCAAGCGCCGCCCTGTCCACTTTATACTCAACCGAGGGCGCATCGAGTATAAGCTAGGCGTACTAATGGTCTGAAAATTATCTCGACCGAGCGGAATTCGAACCCACGATGTCCCGCTTAAAAGTCGAGTGCGCACTAAGCCATATTGCCCACGTGACTGATTCATTGCGTGAACACGATTTATATACCGCAGATTTCCCAACATCCTTTATCCTACATTCTCCGTCAATTCGACGGAAATTCTCGGACATCTACGAAGTTCGCCATGTTTAGCAAGCTTTTTTTTTTTTTTTTTTTTTTTTTTTTTTTTATCAAATTCAAGCGTCTGCGAGCCAGACTTTGTTCGGCGTTTATTTTACTTTTGTTTATGAAATAGAAATTCTGATACATCCAGGTGCATTCATCACCATTAAAACTACGATTATGGAAAATCGTGAAGATTTGTACATCGAAGTACCTTTAAGTATGGATTCTTCCAATCAATAATTATGTATGGTACAATTGCGTAGTCTGCTAACAGATATTAAGAGAATAGAATAGAATGTCGTCCTACCGCTGATTGAAATGGGATTGTCTGATCATTTTAGTTTGAATGTCATAAAGTGTACTTCATATTAGCCAGCACATGAGAAAAGGGTACTTTCAACATAGACCTTTGCATAAGCACGCTCTCGGCAGAGCCTTTATTATTAGCAGACATGTAGTAGAGACCTGAAAGAAGCTTATGTCTGTGGGTGCATTCCACAGTTTCGCACTTGTGAACCTGGGGCAAAAATGTCAATAACTAGGGGTAGGGCTAGAAACCAGTCTGAAAATACTTTTTGCTGCACATTTTGACCAAAACTGAAGTTTTATGCTTGTCAGTTATTGTTAACACTGATAAAAAAGACTTTTCTTGAGGTCACATGACCTTTTTATAAAACAGTGTAGGTAAAATACGAAACTGTTGAACTCTGTCTGGTACCCGGTTTTACCTTTAAAAAATTGTAGCATGCTTTTCTGTGGATTTTATCTTGAAAACGAGATGGCTTACAGGTATTGATTTCTGGATAAAAGTAATATTCTGTAGGCGCTCTGTCAAATTTCCAACTGTTTCAGACCAGTGCATTGTCCTGGAGTTGATGATAATCTTTCGAAAACTACACTTTTTGCATAAATTTGGCCGCAGTCGGAGGGGGGTGGGGTATTGTTTACATTAGTGCAACAGCAGGTTTTGGTACATTTCAGTTATTTTTATGATGCTTAAATTATTATTTGGTACGTTTGCAATTTATTGATACAGTACCTAATGGACAGGTACTGTTATATTTGCTGTGATTGCATTTTATTTATGTGAGGGCTGTGAATAGATAGAAATGCAAGTCAAAACTGTGGAGTGCACCCATTAACCCAAATTGGGGACTGCGCATGCGCAATTGAAGAACCACATATTCGAAAACCATAAGGTCCTTTTTCTTGCGCTGGCTGTTATAAAAGTGTAATTTCCTCACCAAGATTTTTTTATAGGCAGGGTCAAGTTAAGCAGTTAGAGAAACGAAGCCGTGCATGGACAAACGGAAAATTCCTACGAAGTGCTTGACAGGGCACACACTAGCTCAGACGTTACTTATGATGTTGTTAACAAATAGATTGGTACGTGGCTCATAAATATTCTATGAAGTGGGTTGTATGAGTTAGTATCTGTATTGCATACATATGAGCCGCAACTTCAGGAAACGTACCTTCGGACATGTGCTTCCAGTAAAGATTCAGATCTGCCTGCGCGTCCACGCGCGTTGATCGCATGAAGAAACTTTGTATCCTTGGCTATCCAAGATGTGCTCATTGAAGGGCCTGAGCACACTGTGCAAATGCACAGGCTGACCTGAACCTTCGCCGGGCGCACATGTCCGGAGCTGACGGTGCGGCTCAACATGTTTAATATCTTAACCCATGTCATGCTAAATAAAATTAAGATGCCATGCCGGCTTCTAATTTTGAGCCAATCAGATTACTTGATTCAGGTTTGTTGATACAAATTTACATACTGAATAGCAAAGAGTTCAGATCCAGATCAGTTGGCTTCTTCAGAAGCCAACTGATCTGGATTTACAATGTTTGCTTAGGTAGGATATATCCGGGTTCAGCAGGACCAGGGTTAAGAGAATTATGCACACCTCCAAGGGAAATAAATGACATGGAATTATTTGCCTTCCTTTTCATTTGGTGCTACGTTTAAAGGAAAGATATGCTCTTTCTGGGATCAGATGGCTTCTTTTTAGAGTAATCACGATTTCATGTACACGAAAGGCAGTTTCTTCTCTGCAAAAGCGAAATGGATACACATTCTTTCCGGTGTATCCATTAGCACTTTAAACGTGCTCGGCAGCACGGTTGGCTTTCAGACTAAATCATAGCTCCGACTCCTCCTCTTTATAAAACATTTCAGGCCTTTTGATTGGTTAATAGAAAAGTTTTGCACTTCGGATATATTTTTCTGCCGCCGTCTCAAAAGATTGAATTTTTTTTTTTGCAACATTTGTAACATTTTGACGGCAACGTTAGAAGTATATGGAATAATTTACTATTTTTGTGGATTTATATCGATTTGTAAACTCCGGTGAAACACTAACTAACCTAATCTAAAGCCCTTCGGGTTTTATTCAGTTTGTGAGTGATTTGCCGGAGTTTACACACCTATAAATTCCTATAGTATATATTTAGGTATACAATCAGCAAATGCACACACTAATTAAGACAAAACAATAGAAGACCAACAGAACAGACCCAAAAAGCCCTTGACTGCTGTTTTCCTGTATTTGATGTGTTTCTGATTCCAAGGGATGTTTGTTTTCAGACTTTTGAGATTGTACATGTAAGTGCTGCGTACGAGGCCGTAAAACGTCACTCCGAACTTTATTTTGGCGTAATTTACAATTTTATGCCATTTGGGATCGTTGGATTACTTGGTTTTATTTGAAAAATAGTGTTTCGCTCGCTCAGTCTGCGTTTCGGAGGCATAAGCGTTGTATTACTGTTCATGAACAGACTCAATTAAATCGAATCTGCTATTATTGTTTATTTTACCGTATTCAATCTAATTACCGCACATACTCCTATAAGCGCACAGTCAAGCAATTCCGTAGTCTTCAGATTACAGCCAGTGTACTCTTTGTCTACTTCTTCATAGACATTATGTTGTGGATACTCATTTGAACTGCATCGACTTGTCGATGCAATTCAAATGAGTATCCACAACACATGCCTGTATAAAGAAAATCATTTAAGTCCTTTCCTGATTTTTTACAGTGTACCCTTAGTAGATAGATACATATTTTACCACAACTGAGTGTTCCCAGTAATTTTGAAAAACCTAAGCGCACAGTGCGGTAATTAAGTCGAATACGGTATGTGTGTTTTTGTTTGCTTTTTTGTTCCGAAGGATCCCTCTTTTCAGGGTGGTATACACGATGCCATTTTGAAGTAGTAAACCATCCCCGGGCATTTAAAAGATATTAGGCCGCGTCACGGGAAAAGAATCGTTACAACACATGCGAATAGGAAAATGTTCAGGCGAGCCTGCGCGGTTGAGCAATCTCGCCAGAATATATATTGTTCGCTTACGTAAGCAGTAGTCCAAGGAGAAACTTTAGCCAAATAACCAGACATGTTAGGGCCTCGCTGAACGGGCGGACATGCGCATTGAAAGATTGACTCGACGGAAAGTCCGAAGGCCCTTTTTCGTGCGAGACTGCTTTGAGTTTTTTTTTTTTTTTTCTCGTTACAGAGTTGTAACAAAGCTTGTAAGGACAAGGAAGACCCATGGCAAAGTAAATACTTCTGACGTAGCATATGTAACAGCAGACAATTAAGCTGGCATATTTCTGGTGAAATATGAGCCGGGGCACAGCATTTCGGACAAGATTGCATGTGCGCCCAGCAAAGACTCAGATCAATCTGTGCATCCGCAGTCTGATCAGTCTTTGCTGTCCGCCAGAAGACAATCTGGATCCTTGGCTACACACAGAGTACCATGCAAAGGCTACGGTTAGACTGTGCAGGTGCGCAGGCCGATTTGAGTCTACGCAGGTGCCCATGCAATCGTGTAGGAACCCTGTATATATTGTATAATTTGAGATGTCTTCCTACGTGCCATGACATTTTCACTGCAAAACAAAGTAAACAAATAAAGATAGAGAGAAAAAAAGAGAGGAAAGAAAAGATGAAGAGGAGAAAAGATCAGGAATATCTAATTACTGTGCTTACGAATATTCACGGTGGTTGTCGTTGTAGAACTAACAATTGTATTGAATGGAGCTTCTAATACGGAATAATCGTGAAGTTCACCTCTCTCTCTCTCCCTATGTGTGTATGTGTGCGTGCGCGCGTGTGCGTGTACGCGCGTGCGTGCGTATGTGTATGTTAAAATGTTAGGTATTTGGGTGTAGCGTGGTATGACGGATAGTGTGTGTGTGTGTGTGTGTGTATGTATGTGTGTGTGTGTGTGTGTTGCGGTGATACGGCCCAATCAGCGGTCATGTCAAGCGCGGTCAGTTTACCTGATCACATTTTTCCTGAACAGTCCTCTAAGCTGTAAACCAGTACTTGTGCACATTCTTTCGCCAGAAACTGATAAGTGCCCTTCTTCTGTCAGCGAAATAACCGTAGAAAATATTTCATGATCAATCTCCACGAAAGAATGTTGCCGGGCCCGGCGGGAGTCGATTCCGCAACCCTCCGATTAGCAGTCGAACGCGCATCCGAGTGAGCCACCGTGACCGGCGTTTGCGTGCGTGCGTGTGTGATAGTTGAGACCTGTATCAAATATATAAGCTGTTTGTTCAAACTCTTTATTTCATTTAGACTTACAATTAATGTTTAAATTCTTGAAATCTCTTCCATGGCGTTCATAGGAAAGATTATCTACGGAATGCAGCTTGGGCCTGTCATTGTCAACGCCCAAACAACATACGGCTGGTTGGGAGACCGAAGTGAATCAATTGTTGATCCAGAATGCACCATTGACCTTACGCGTGTTGTTTACAAATATAACCCGAGACTAGATTTAGCACTGAATAAAACAGAATAGAATATTTACTGGAACACCTACGAATACAGGTGTTCTTCATTCGCGTGCAATGTTTCGGCACACTACACTTATCTAAATATTCTGAAAGGTTACAACTGCAGCACTTTATCAGACGTTATGGGATATACATTAATCTTGACAATTTCACTTTTGGATGGATGTATTGGTACTGCTAAACGCAATGTATAGCATTCCCTAAAACATTCATATTCTTATAACTACTTATTTTAATTCTATTAAGGTAAGCTAAAAAGCCATGTGAAATTAGCTGTAGTTATTGCTTTAATGTGAGTACGGGTCATTCTTATTTAGATGAGATCTCATGTAGATATCTCCAATTCACCTTTTCCATTTTGGAAATTAGACGAATTAGCCAAGATTTGCATGTAAAGAACCCAAGACTATTATATCAAAATCAGCTTTAACATTTATTGTGTGCGAAGCGTAGACCAAACTTTTTATGTGAAAGCTAATGCTTGTGATAAATCAGTTAGTTATTGTTGGTCGGTGCCTTTGGCAGCATTGGCAGAGGCTGTGCTGCGGCAATGCATATTTATGGTGATCCTGGAAAGTTATTATCGACACTGAAACACCCCTTCCGGTATGCTTAATATACATCAATAGTAAGCGAGGTGTTACATGATACCTTCCAGTTAATTTTATACACAGGCTTGTGTCATACCATATTCACGGTTTCCCTTAATTAGTTTTGGTCCATATATTAAATCCATGTCGTGGAAACATTCCTAATTTCGGCTATTGAGATTTATTTTTGTCTAATGTTTCCTTTCTGAAACATGTTTTGGTATTTAATGGAGGTCGTCATCTTCTTCATTTCCTCTGCTTGCGTGGTGTCCGGCCAGTTATTTTTCGGCGCAAACGGTAAATATTGGTTACTATAAAATGTCGATAATATCTGTTAATAACAAAACCGTGTCCCTTAAAAGAATACTAAAACTACGCTGTTATTAAAATCGTATCTACAATTCATGTACATAGTCTACAAGTATTCCAGAGGTAAATTAAGAGTCTTGGAGAGGTGTGGGAGATCATATTGCTAAGCATCGACTTAATGTGCTCAGGTCAGTGAGCGGTCTGATACTCTTTACTGTAGTATTTAGTAAATTTACAGCGAGTGCAATGTCTAAGATCTGCTGTTTTCCCCTGTTTATTACTTACTGCAAAAACTGGAAGTATCGCCTTCAATCTGACTTGTCGTTCTCGTCCTGGTAGTTGTGTTGAAATTTTCTCAAAATCTGTCTCTCCTGTTCACATAATACAGCACTAGAATGATCAGAATCCAGTTAATTCACAATTTTATCACAATGACTGGTATACGATCCAGTTCATTATCACTAGAATGACTGGCTGAAGTAGCCTTTGAGTCAGAAACAACAGAATAATCCAGTTCATTCACACTTTTGTCACTACTCGGAGTTCCATGGACCATGTCCAGTTCATTATCACTTGAATGGCTGGCGGGTTTTTTAATCAGAAAAAGTGGAGTAATCCGGCTCCTTATGAACAGCACTGCTACCTTCATTCAGGGTATCTCATCACTGTAATGATACGGTAGATTTCCTATTAGTTCGAACACACGAATAATTCGAACACTCCTTACTGTTTTGAAATCGTCTCCCGAAAATTGCTCTTTTAGTCCGAACAGTCACGTATTTTTGTCAAACTCATTTTTAAATAGTTCGAACACGTGAAGTGCGATTCACAAACTGTATATGTATAGTTCGTTGATGAACATTACGTACCTCGAATTTCCGTGTGCAATCCGATGAAAAAAAAATGATACACATGAATTGTTACACAAAAAAAAAACCAACTTAATTTAACAAAGAAAGCAGTCACCAACAAAAGTACCTCGCCGCTTATGTGACTGATCAAAATAGTGACCGAAGCACTCGGGTCAACGCATTCTCGCAGGCAGTTGAAAATTTATGTAATTTGTAAAGCTGATTCTGAAGAGCCTAAAAACAAATCAGAATTCATTTTTTTAAAGCGCAGACTCATCTGGGTATTTTGCAATGGTTATAAGGTACAATTTTCCTCGTTGCTATTCTGCAGGTGGTCATTAAATACTGAAACCAAAAAAGGTATCTTACCGATTGTAAAAAAAACAGAGCGTCGTTTCAAACAGTCAATGCGCAGGCTGGTCCAGGTCATTGTATCTTGCCCAAAAAGTAAGTTACTATTTTGCGGATCACGAGTCTACCTCTGCATGAATCCCATGCAGCGTCCTACTGACAGGCTTACAATATTTCTGTTCCGACAAGTCAAAAAAAGTACCTTATCGCAAATATGAAAAAGGAAGATCCAGATTAATGTGCTCATATGCGCAGTCCGATAAGTCTATTTTATTTATTGTGCATACTTACAAGGCCTGACATTCTTTATGTATAATATTAGCGGTTTTATTATTCTGAGTAGCCTGCGCAGCCGATCTGGTTGCGATTAATTTGTATGAACAAAATAAGGTCTGTTTATCACAGTTCAAATTTCTAGTAACATCAAAGGGATTATAAAAGTGGCCGATTCCTTTGATGGCAATAGGTTTGTTCGCCCGTCAATCATGTGGCTAGTTGGTGAATGTGTCATTGAAATGTATATGATTAACCTTTACAGCTCTGTGGGCTAATTCAGCAGACGACAAATTGATCACATTTTTCCAAGAAAACTGAATTTGACATTTCATGCAAAATGTCTTCATTGGAGGTAACTTGCATGAAATGTCAAACCTGTTTTTGGGACATATATGCATCAGAAAAAATATTTCTGAAGTAATTTTGCCCAGAGTGCTAAGAGTGCATTCTTTTTTTTTTTTACATCTAATTTCCTTACCCGTTTTACCTAATGGACCAATCCGAAAAGTCTGTGCAATTATTTCCAGTGTTCATTGTAAGGAAAAAACGAATTGGTTTTAGTGTTCCTCGGGGATGGATAACATTTTGGAACATAATGTGATTTTAATTAGTCTGGATTAGTAAATTTCTGTCAGTGGACGAAGGTAAACCCGGCTTCGATGATCGGCACTTTCCGTGACCACGTTGCACCACCGGACTTGCCGAAAATACCGATATGGCCGAAGATCTTGATAATATAGACGGGTCTGGTTTTTAGGGGCATTTTTTTTTTTTTTTTTTTTGTGGAAAAATCACAGTCTTATAGGTGGATTAATACAGTAACCGCAATGGACAGAACCAGGTTGATCCCCGAGGAAAAAAATAAATCGGAAACTGCGGGAAAAAAAAAAAAAATGAGTCGCGGCGATTTTTGCGGGTCGGTCAGAGCACAGCAAACTTACAAAAGTTTAAGGATGGCCTTAGTTCTTCTTTTACACCCAAGAAGCCCAATTCGTTTTAGAGTAAATAAATTTCTTTCCGCTGAAATGAAAAGACCCGCAGAGAAGAGCGGGAGACCAAAATGCACTGAAAAGCCGGTAATCAGTGTTTTAGCATCGGTGTATTAGCGCTTAACCCTTTAAGAGCCAAGCAAAATTTGTAGCTGACAAAATTTTGATTTTTTAGCCATTATTATTTTTTTATCAGAGAAAAAAGTTTTGACATTTCATGTGAAGCATCTGCTTGACTGATGATTCACAAGAAATCTCAAGGCTTAGTTCTCTGAAAAACTTAAAAGTAAAACTGTTTTCTGCTGCAGTTGTGATTGGCGCATTAAGGGTTAAATGAAGTAATACCCTTTACACGCTCTTGCATTTCTAATTCAGCAACTTATCTGTATCTCCGTTAACCCTTAAACCGCCAGTCACAACTGCAGCAAACAACATTTTTTACTTTTTCTTATTTGTCAGAGAAATTAAGCCCTGACATTTCATGTGAATTGTCTACTTGGTAGACAATATTGGTAGACAATTCACATGATATGACAAGACTTGTTTTCTCTGAAAACAGAAAAAATAAACACCACAAATTTTGCTTGGCACTTTAAAGGTTAATGTCTTCACAACCTATGTTAACATCAAAGCGTTTTCGGCTCAGATTTCATTCATACATGACAGAGGGCCTTTACAGTTATAGCTGATTGACAGCCAGTTTAAACTAACCCTTGAAGCGCTAAGCAAAAATTTTAGCAGACGACGTTTTGATTTTTTTTTTATTTATTTAAAAAAAAAAAGTGAAATAAGAGAAATGAGTGATGACATTTCGTTCGCAGATGATTCACATGAAATGTCAAGACTTTATTGTCTGAAAAAAGTAAAATAAACAAATAAATAAAAAAAAATAAATAGAATTTTTTCTGCTGCAGTTGTGATTGGCACTCTAAGACTTAGTTTAAACTGTACAGAAGGCATGCGGTAGAATGGAAAATAATCTTTAAAGCGCCAAGCAAAATTTGTAGCAGACAACATTTTGAATTTTTTATTCTTTATTATTATTTTTCTTGACACTTCATGTGAAGCATCTGCTGGGCGGACATTTCACATGAAATGTCAACTTGTTTATCTGAAAAATAAGAAAAACTCAAAATGTCATCTGCTGCAGACGATTCACCTGAAATGTCAAGGCTTAAAATCTCCGAAAAAAAAAAAAAAAATAAATAAATATAAGTTATTTTTTTTTTTTTTTTTTTTGCTGCAGTTGTGATTGGCGCTATTTGGATTAATTAAAACTGTACAGATGGCAGCGCTAGATTGTATATTAACCCATAAAGCGCCAAGCAATTTTGTTTTTGTTGTTTATTATTATTTTATTTTTCAGAGAAAATAAGTCTTGAAATTTCATATGAAGCATCTGCTTAGGAGATGATTCACCTGAAATGTCAAGACTTTATTCTCTGAAAATAAATAAATAGAAATAAATTAAAAAAGTGTTTTTTTTTTTTTTTTTTTTGCTGCAGTTGTGAATGGCGCTTTAAGGGGTTAATCTGTGTTAACACGGTTTCTCCAGCTGACTGCAGGTGCTATTTTAAGCATGTTAGTTCTTACCATGCTATGGGCAAATTTAGCAAACGACAAACTGATGACAGTTTTCTATTTTTTTTCCTAGAAAATAGCAGCCGACTGTTCTTGCAAATAGTCTCCTCGGGAGACGAATTGCTTGAAATGTCAAATTATGTACACTGAAAAAAAAATATAAGAAAAACGTTATCAGTTCATTGTCTGCTAAATCGGTAAAGGTTAACAAGGTCAATAAGTATGTTTCACAGAGATTACCCGTGAGCAAAAATATGGTGTTCCGCAAAAGAAAAAGAGACCTTACAAGAATTACTCACAACCTGATCGGCTGCGCAGGCTTTTCAAAATAATAAAACTGCTAACATCTTGCTTAAAGAACACCTGTCCTTGTAAGTATGCACTATAAATAAACTAGACCTTTATCGGACCGCGCCGACTTGTCTGGATCAGCAATTTTCGCATTTGCAATAAGGTGCGCTTTTTACTAGTCAGAACACTGGGATTTTCCGGTAGACTCGTGAACGCAAAATGGTTACTTCTTAGGCAAGAAACGATGGCCTAAATCAGGCTGCGCATAAAAACATTTCTAAGTCCTGTTTACGCTGTTGGTCCTGATCGGAATAAGCGGATGCGACAACTGCTGCCCTATCATAGTTTTTTTTTTTTTTTTTTTGTTTGTTTGTTTTGTTTTACCTTTCTTCAATGACCGCTTTCCGTTATGCAAGCGATTAGTTTGATGTTTTTATAGACGGTTTTTGATGATCGCCTTAGACAACTGTCGTGTGTCACGTCCGCACCAAAGTCTAAGGAATGTTGAAATGCCTAGTATACGGATGACTTATTACAAATAAAGACAATTATCCGCATCAAAATGATAATGTTACTCTATAATTGAAGAAAGTTTAGAGTGACGTCAATTGTTTATGATTATGACCAGGCTACTGTTTTCTGAGGATAAGAAGAAAGTGACATAGAATGTTTTTGTTATTGAAAATGGTCCATTGTTAGGGAATTCGCACAACCATGAGCAATTATCGCTAAATACCGCGAGTTACGTTCTAGTTCAATCAAGTGGGAAAATAGCTCAAATCGTCGACACATCACACAGGGACTGATGGTTAGTTATTGATTTTTTTATCATGCTCGTTCAGTTTTTGTCGGAGATTTTCGGCAATTTAAAATAGTTCGAACAGTGTTTTTTTTTTTCTGAAACTGATTTTCGTATAATTCGAACACCCGGATCAATATTTATTTTTTACCTGTTCGAACTAAAGGGAAATCTACCGTAGTTTCCATATTTCGCGTGAGTTCCACGTAAATCGGTAGGTTTAATCACTTTTCAAACTGTAGATAATTTTTATCAATGCGTCTGGGATAACGTTTGGTTTCTTATCCATAATTTTATTCAAGGAATCTCTGAGGCGAAAAAAATCACGTCTTCCATGACGGGCTGGTTCCTGCGTTCCAGCTTTCTTTCGGTCAAGAAATTCGGACAATGAAATCGCTACAATCGATGCGACAACCATTTCACGTGCGGAACTAGTGACCATTTGCGGGGTCTCTACACTGTTGGACATTCTAAATCACGCGCAGTTCTAGCAACCAGAAACCCAACAGGCGGGATTGACTGAAAGACCCAGGGCTGTGATTGGACGAGCCGAGGACTCATCTGGAGTGTCTGTAATGGGTCCTCAGATCGTTTCATATAAATGCTGCAGCTCTGGAACGCTGCGCCACGAGCTTTTATAGAGAGAGCATGTTTCGAATTGCACTTTAGTTGTCTGTCAAAGACCTAACCCTTTACGTTTGAACTAGTAAGTCAAGCTTCGAAGTGAGTTATACCTTAGAAACGCCAAGTCCTGATTACAAATTATTAGTTCCTATGCTGCAATTAGGTTCAATTGTCGTCTTAGAACATTTGATGCACTCGGTGGACTGCATGTTGTCTGTCCACGCCCTGGGTTAAGAATTCTTTAATGTATTATTTATTAGGCACACATATTTGGCCAAATGTGTGGTTGTATGTAAATTGTCTCCTTAAATTGCAGCTAGAATCTGAATGCACTCAGTAACTAGTGACTTTCAATCCCTTGTTCCGCTATTATAATGTTGCTCACTGCTTGACAGCCCAATAAAACCAAATGTTCCCCAGGAAATTTTACCTCAATGCTTCTCCTTCTTAGCAGTTCTGTGGCTGGCGTGATAGTGTGATACCTCAATGCTTCTTCTTAGCAGTTCTGTGGCTGGCGTGATAGTGTGATAGCTTATAAGCGTAATATTGCTGTAGAGTAACAGCCTGTGTAATGTACTTTGCATGTCTGCGTTGAGTGTGTTAGGTATTCACATTACCCATAACCTTCGTTATGCTACTTTAGTTACCTTAGTTTTAAGATTCCATCTTATTATCACCATCATCTTCATATAATCACATATTTTTTCAAGTGTCAATGTCAGGATATTAGAATAATAATAATTAAGCAGTAGACATGTATTGTTTACATCCGCCTTATTCTATAGCGTAGACCATTTGGAAAAAAGAGTATCTTCTCCTTCACCTCCTCTTGCTCGCACGCACGCTTCACTCGCTCCGAGAGAGAAGTTCCTGTAGTGGCGAGGGACGTCTCAGTTACCATTCCGAAGCGTTAGCGTGGCTAAGTGCTTAGCGCTACTAACCATCATAGAGAAGCGACAAACCTGATGACTGATTTTGAATGATTTTCCCGTTTTAGATGGTGAATATTCAATGATTTTCTTTTTTTGGAGTATACATATCTCAACTTATTTAAACTTTTCGTTTTGCTTCGATTAGGCGATATTCTAAATATAGATCGAACTTTGGTGAAATTGATGTCGCACTTGTCCGATCCTCCCACTCCTCCACCCCAAAACAGTAATGTTTATTTCAGTCCGAAGAAATTAATATAGGAATTTTATCGAAAGCGCATGCATATTCTCATATGATGGATCAGAGTTTGCGCTCAAAAGGTACCCACAGTCTATACACTTTCATAAAATCTGAGGTAAGAAAATGACAAAGTTCAAGTGGAAAAAGTGACAAAAATAAATTTTAAAATTATATCCAAACCACATGCACTTCTGCAGTAAAGACAACATGTGCAATGTTTCAAAAAGACCGGTATAAGATTGTATGAGGGACTGCAATCACAAGGTATCCACTCTTTATACATCTGAGGTCAGAAAATGACAAAGTTCACAAAATAGAAAAAAGTGACAAAAATCAAAGCAAGGATTCTATCAAAAGCACATGCAAATCTTCAGACAATGGAGAAAACATGTGCAAAGTTTCAAAAAGATTGATATAAAATTATAAGAGGAGTTCTATTGATGGTGAAAAATGATAAAATTCACAATGTGGAAAAAGTGAGAGAGAGAGAAAAAAAAGATCTAACAATTATATCCAAACCACATGCATATTCTAATACTATGAATAAAACACGTGCAAAGTTTCACAACGATCGGTATAAAACTGTAAGAGGAGTTGCTCTTACAAGAGGTACCCACTATCTATATACTGAGGGTGAAAAGTGTCCACTATCTATATACTGATGGTGAAAAATGACTCAATGTGGAAAACGTAACAAAAAATAATCTAACAATAATATCCAAACCACATGCATATCCTCATACCGTTAAGAAAACACATGCAAAGTTTCAAAACGATCGGTACAGAACTGTAAGAGGAGTTGCGCTCACAAGACACCCGGGGTAAATGTTGACGGACGGACGAACGGACGGAAACTTGCACGCCTAAGTCGTCCTGCTAAAGCAGGTGCGACAATGGGTACATACAACATACATTTTCATGATAAAATAAATAAAATTCCTTAAAATATCCCTAAATGTGTTTTCTTGCGCTATCGAAAGAATTTCCTAGGGACTCAAAAACGAGCTCGTATCAGCTACGGTAAACAAGCCATCAGTCATTGGTTTTACTGGAGAACCAAAAGATAACATTGAAAATTAAGTTACCATATTCGACCTAATTACCGCACATACCCCTGTAAGCGCACAGTCAAGCAATTCCATAGTCTTCAGATTACAGCCACTGTACCTTTTGACTGTTTCTTTATAAAGGCATATTCTGTGGCTACCCATTTGAATTCATGCAATTCAAATGGGTACCCACAAATATGCCTTTATAAAGAGAAGAAAAAAGAAAAAACACAAATTACATAAGCGTCATTAGATAAGTCCTTCGCTGATCTTTTTTATGTGTATTCTACAGGTGGATACATAATTTACAAGTTTTCCCAATAATTATGAACATGAGGACCATGATGGTCCTATATCGTTCACCTGAGCAAACAGATTTGCATACTTACTGTTGAAGTTTATGCCAAGTTCACTGCTCTAAGATTTTTGTATAAATTTTATAGCCCTGCACCCCAAGCGGCCAAACTTTTTTTTAATGCATCATGACAGCTTGAACTGAATCTTGAAAGAGGGTCACCAAAGGATTTTGATTGTGTTGGGGTTTAACGACACGTCAACCCTTGAGGGTCATTTTGTGTCGTCTCCCAGAGAAAGGGAGAAAAGAGATAGAAGAGAGAGTAGAGGAGATGAAAGAGAGGGACAGGGAAGAAAGAGGAACAGGAATGAAAGTGAAGAAACAGAAGAAATAAAAACATTCCCCCTCTACCCTTACCCACTACAAGGATAGCAGGCCTTGCCCAACTGTAAGCCAATATCAGTTGGACGCCCCGGTGATGTAAGATACACAGCACCTTCGCACCACCCGACATTTCTGCCAAGTTATACTGAAATTGGTCCAGTGGTTTCTGACAGAAAGATATATCGCTATAAAGCCCTACCCCCTAACGGCCATGATTTTTGATGAATCATGACAGCTTGAACAAACTTGGTAGAGGGTCACCAAAGGAACATTCCTGCCAAATTATACTGAAATCTGTTCACTGATTTTGACATGAAGATTTTTAAAGTTTTCTATTTAGATATATAGGGAAAATAAGCCCCATCCCCTAGCAGCCATGTTTTCTAATGAATCATGACTGCTTGAAAAATCTTGGTAGAGGGTCACCAAAGCAACATTCCTGCCAAGTAATATTGAAATCGGTCAGGTGGTTTCTGACAAGAAGAATTTTAAAGTTTTCTATACAGATATATTGGGAAAATAAGCCCCGCCTCCTGGGGGCCATGATTTTTGACATATCATGAGGGCTTGAACAATCTTGGTAGAAGGTCACCAAAGCAACATTCCTGCCAAGTTACATTGAACTCGGTCCAACTGTTTTTACGAGAAGATTTTTAAAGTTTTCTATATAGATATATAGGGAAAATAATCCCCGCCTCCTAGCAGCCATGTTTTTGACAAATCATGAAGGCTTGAACAACCTTTGTAGAAGGACACCAAAGAAACATTCCTGCCAAGTTATATTGAAATCTGTCCACTGGTTTCTGACAAGAAGATTTTTAAAGTTTTCTATATATAGGGAAAATAAGCCCCGCCCCCTGGCAGCCATGTTTTTTGACGAATCATGATTACTTGAACAATCTTGGTAGAGGGTCACCAAGGAAAATTTCTGCCAAGTTATAATGAAATCGGACCAGTGGTTTCTGACACGAAAATTTTTCTATATAGATATATAGTGAAAATAAGCCCCACCCCCTGGCGGCCATGTTTTTTGACGAATCATGACGGCTTGAACAATCTTGATAGAAGGTTACAAAAGAAACATTCCTGCAATGTTATATTGAAATCGGTCCAGTGGTTTCTCACAAGATCATTACAGTTTTCTATATACATATATAGGTTAAATAAGCCCCCCGCCCCCTGGCGGCCATGTTTTTTGACGAATCCATATGGCTTGAATAATCTTGGTAGAGGACCACCAAAGGAACATTTCTGCAAAATTATATTGAAATCGGTCCACTGGTTTCTGATAAGAAGATTTTTAAGTTTTTAGTTAAAAAATCTATTTTAAACTCCTGTGACCTAGATATGCAATGGACCCGAACCACTTGAACAACTTGGAAAGAAGACCAACCAAGGATCATTCCTGCGAAGTTTGGTCAAAACCAATCAGTGATTTAGGAGGAAATGTTGTTTAACGAGGAGGGATGGACGGACAGACGGACGACGACGGACGGTGGGTGATCACAATAATTCACATTGAGCCTTCGGCTCGGGTGAGCTAAAAACCTAAGTGCATGGTTCAGTAACTAGATAGAATACGGTATGTTTATTATTGCATATCAAAAGGAAGTACAAACTGTTTATATAGAAAAGAAACACTATCAAAACTATCACAGTATAAATAGAATAGATACAGACAACCCTCTTTGTACCGACACTGACACAACGACAACATTTGTGACTGGTACAAAACCTTCGCTCAAGAGGTGACAGTTAATCAGAAATTGTGCAAGAATTTAATATTTCCAAAATACATGTTTTGAATATTTTAATACTTCAAGAAATTATGTTCTGGGTATGTTAGAATTGCCTCAGTGAGGTGATTCTAATATATATCCAAAACCTATGGTCTATAAGGAATAGAAATTAACAAAAGCCTTTCTTACATATTCTGTTCATATGGATTCTTTACAATAGTAAATTCACTACATCACGAAAACACGCCTATATAATTTTGACCCCCTGAAACCCCACTTTTATATAGTAAAACTGGGTTTACAGGGGTATTTATTATTTTCTTATTTCTGCTCAAAACATAGATTGTGAGTACTCGTTAGAACCGCCTCGACGAGGCGGTTCTAACGAGTACCCACAATCTATGTTTTGAGCAGAAATAGGAAAAATATCATAATTTTTGTCTGGAAATTTTCCCGTTTTTGGTTGTAAATTTTTCAATATATTTGAATAGGCGTGTTTTCGTAATGATAAATGATTCATTATAAAAACTGTGCATCTTTGGGACCAAATGGTCGTTGTAACGAGCTTTACAGTACAGGAGCTGTTGGAAATAAACCCCATAGATTGATAAGGTGTCTTCAACCAGATTTACCCTGAGTATTCGGACACTACAATTTCTAACCATACTTGTCCTAAAATTGACACAACTCAATTCTTGCTTTCTGTCAGTGTGTCTAAACTGCTTTATGTGTGGCAAACAGTGCAGACCCTGATCAGACACCAGATCCTGCAGCGTCTGGTCTGGGTCTACACTGTTTTCCCAGGTCTGTCTGTCCAAAACATATGGTAATATTCAAACATATGGTAATATTCAAAGCAAAGTGCTCAGTTTCCGATCATCTTGCAGTTCTAGCAAAGTCTTTGTCTCCACTGATACCATATTTACCCAAAATACTGAGATATCTTAATTCTTCATTGACTTGTCATAAAATTCGAACTTTTTTTTTCCCATTTTACCACTTGCTGGTGTGTGTAAATACTTGCTAGATGACTAGCTAACAGGAAAGACCCAGATCAGGTGCTGTATTCCGTGATGTCTAATCTGGGCCTAAACTGTTTGCCAGGCATGTCTGTCCAAAACCTTATGGTAAATACTGTAAGAAATGCCCAATTTCCGACCATCCTGCAGTCTCAGCAAGGCCTATATCCACCACTGATACCATAGTTATTCTAAATATTGGAATATCTTTTTACCATATTTGTCCTAAAATTTGAACAACTCCATTTTAACACCCCCCCCCCCCACCCCAGCCCCCACCAGCTGCTGACAAATAACTGCTGGATGATTAGCAACAGTGAAGACCCTGATTTGGCATTGTATTCTGCAGCTGAGAGAGAAAAGCGGGGATTGAACATGCGACCTCCTGATGACCGATTGACACATCCGACTGAGCCACCAACGCCGGCCTCACAGAAGATGAATGGATACTCACGGAGAATTTGCTGCCAGTTTTCCTCAGGGGAAACATCTTTTGTGACTTCCTATTTGGTTTTCTGCACACAAACACCCTTCTGAAAGTGGCTCCACTCTATAAGGTGGCTCCTGGTAGAGTGGTGCCTTTTCAGAAGTAGGCGACAACTTTGACAAAAGTTTCTTCCCTTGAAAGTACATTGTTTCCCCTTAAATTGTAGAATTAGTATGTGAGGAGTTTCAGTGTCCTAAGTTTTTTAAGAGAGAAATGGTATTTCTACTTGCTAATATTTCTACTTGCTAACAAAGTATTGCTGTTCTTGCCTACTAAGTCCAATCTATTTTCTACTGGCCTACAAACAAACATTAAAGCCATGAAAATATATATCCTAAATAAAACGTGAAACAAAAATATCCCTCCATTAACATGTCAAAATTTGATAAAAAATTGCCAAAGAGCAATCCCAAAGCAGATCTCCAGAATATAAATGCACATATGAAATTTTTTGATAAAATTTGCCAAGGAGCAATCCCAAAGCAGATCTCCAGAATATAAATGCACATATGAAATTTGGTAAAAATCCATTGAGATTTACTCAAGTTATTGTCCTGAAAGTAAAATACGGATGTATTGTGGGCAGATAACTCTGTCAAAAAAAGACAAAACTTGCCTATTAGCAATAAAGCATATCTCCACTATATCAATGCACATACTAAGTTTGGTGAAAATCCATCGATATTTACTGAAGTTATTTTTAGAAAATGAAAATACAGACATGTTGGGGCAGAAAACTCTGTCAAAATCGAAGAAATTTGTTATCAGCAATCCTGAAATCTCCACAATAGCAATGCACACACCAAGTTTGGTGAAAATCCATTGACATTTAAAGTTATCATCTGGAAATGAAAATTCAGACGCATCGTTGGCCGATAATTTGTCCATTAACAATCCCAAACCAGATCTCATCAATGCACATACCCAGTTTGGTGAAAATCCATTGACATTTACTCAAGTTATCTTTCGGAATAAAAATACAGATGGACGGACACACAGCCAATGTGATACCATATATATGCCTCTCCACTATGGTGTGGGAGCATATATACCACTATTAATGACTAACTCAGATGTGAGAAAAAATACTTGTGACAGAGACCATAAACAGTCTTTCACTCAATAAAAATGTCAAGCAATACCTGTTAAAAAAATATCACACAATATGATACTCAATCCCCACCCCCTTCCCACCCACACCCCTTTCCCCAAACGTGAATGATGTCTGAAACTTGAATGCTGTCCCAAACAGAAATTTCATTAAGAGATGCAAATCAATTTTAAATGTTTATCCTATTATCTCATCAAGCTCAGTACATGCATTATAAATGAAGTCTTGAGTTACAGCCGAGACATGAAGTGTTACGGAACCATAGACAAAAACAGACTTAATACCCCGCCACTATCGTTTTGGTGGGGTATAAAAAGAAAATCATTAATTTGAATGTTGCATTCAACAACACAAAAACAATCTACATATTTAAACAAGTGAGGTATGAGGTACATGTAGATTAGTCCATATCACTGCTGTATAGTCTGTCTATAGGGAGACCGCTTTTGCAGACAGGATTTTAATTTCCTATTTCCTTCAAAATGGGGACTGCTCTGAAGTTTCTTTAATTGCTGGCTAAAATCAGCAACATTCTGAAATATTTTTCTGATTTTTCCCAGAAAACAGGCCTTGGCATTTCCTGCAAATTGCCCCCTAATAAGTACACCCAGATCTCTTCATTGAGAAATAAAAAGAACATCAATACTTTTTGGCCAAAACAAAGGGTCTTATCAAGACCTGTGTAGAGTCATATGGTACTATAGAAACTTACTGCTAAAAGCCAAGGCCCAGTTGTTCAAAGCGTCGTTTGCTTAATGAGCTCGTTAGTGGTCAAAATAATAAATGTTCTAGTAAGTACAATATCTAATTCACAGGTATTTTTGCTGAAAATGCAAATGCAAAAGCTACTAACATTTTTTTGGCAAAAATATTAGCATATATGACATATTTCATGATCAGTTTTAACGATACGTTATCTTGCGACATTGTTAGTTTTGAACAACTGGGCCCAAGTCCCTAAAAAGCTCCTTTTTTTTTTTTTTTTTTTTTGATAATGTAAGCAGATACTATGTTACATTTTCTCTTTGCATGAACAATATCTTATAGCACTAGATAAATCACTTTTTTTTTCAGATAAAAAGTAGCAATAGTTTTCTTATTTCTTTTTGAAAATATACGTTGTTGGTACTCATTAGAAGTGCCTTCATGGGATATTCAAAAAAATGCCCACAACAAACAGTTTAGTGAAATAAGAAATGCCTCATAGCACCAGATAAATCACATTTTGTTTTTTCAGACAATAAATACCAATAGTTTAATTTCTTCATGAAAACGTATGTTGTCAGTACTCATTAGAAGTGCCTTCATGGGATGTTCTAAAGAGTGCCCACAACATACATTTTAGTGAAATAAGACAAATATTTAAATTTTTTGGCCGAAAAAGTGTACAAAAAAATATTGAAATTTTCTGCCTGAAAAAGTGTCATCAAGAGCTATATAATACTGTAGAAACATCGTGCTAAAAACCAGGGCCCAGTTATTCAAAGCATCGTTAGCTTAACAGCTCGTTAGTGGTCAAAATGTTAACTGTTCTAGTAAGTACAATTACTAATTCACAGGTATTTTTGCTGTAAAAATGTGAGTAGCTTTTGCAAATGCAAAAGCTACTCACATTTTTTTCAGCAAAAATATTAGCATATATGCCATATTTAATGATCAAAGATTTTATGATACGTTTACTAATGAGATCGTTAGTTTTGAACAACTGGGCCCAGTTCTCTAACTAGCCTGACTAATAATGCTAGAAACTTAGCAGATACTACGAAACATTTTCACTTTGCATGCACAATGAAAAATATCTCATAGCGCCAGATAAGTCACATTTTTCAACTAAAAAGTACATATAATTTTCTTATTTCTCCAGAATAACATGCTGTGGGTACTCATTAGAAGTACCTCAATGCGGAGCTTCTGATGAGTACCTACAACGTATGTTACATATAAGAAAAATACCAATACATCTTGGTTGAAAATAGTGCCTTATGGTGAGTCATATGATACTGTAGTAGATTATTTGTAAACAACAGGGCCCAGCTGTTCAAAACATTGTTAGCTTAACAAGCTCGTTAGTGGTCAAAATGTTAACTGTTCTATAAGTGCAATATCCAGTTCACAGGAATATTTGCTAAAAAAATGTGAGTAGCTTTTGCAAATGGCTACTCACATTTTTTCAGCAAAAATGTTACCGTATATTTAATATTTAATGATCAAAGTTTTAATGATAGATTAACTAACTACATTGTAAGTTTTGAACAACTGGACCCAAGTCCCTAACCAGCCTGCACTGATAATGTTAGCAGATACTATGTAATTTTCACTTAGCAAGAGTTTTATTACTGAACAATGAAAAATATCTACAGCAATTGTCCTAAAACCTTGAACACTATTATTTTCTTTTGCCTAAATATGTGTGTGTGGTGTGTGGTGTGTGTGTGTGTATGTGTACAGCATTTGTTTCATAACATACTTGGTAGTGCAGGAAAAAGTGTAGACCCTGATATGATCTCTCTTCATCTGGATCTGCACTGTCTGCATATGCTATTTTGTCAGAAAGCTGGTGTACACATTTTTTGGACAATTACCATATATATGAGCAAAAACATGAGAAAAGAGTGCCTATCACACAGGCATCTAGCAATGACTCAGACAAGCCTGCACATAGGCTCAGTCTCATCAGAGCTTTTGTTGTTCGCAGACATGTAGAAGAGACCTTGAGAAAACTTTAGGCAAAAAAACAACAACAAAAAACAAAGAAAAAACATGCATGTTGCCCAAACATGGAAATGCACATGCACATTTGAAGAACCACAAACTGGATAACCATATTTTTTGTGTGCAGGCCCATATGTAGTTCCTTTACATATTCTATATCTAGCACATTTTATTGTACAGATTATAGACAAAACTAAGCTTGTAACATGGTCCTACAGCCTTTAATGCATCAGCTTCAAGTAGAAAGTAGAAACTACTTAGACTGTCAAATAAGTTAATCTTTAGAAGTTGAACTGAATACTTAAAAGATACTGGTATACCATAATAATCCTAGTTATTGTGACACAGGCATAAAAATTAGTGTAGAACCGGATCAGACCCCAAAAAATGCAGCATCAGGGTCTACACTGTTTGCCAAGCATCCAGCAGTTTATAGATACATCAACCATCAACGAGCAGCAAATTTTACTTATTAAAATGTTAGGACAAGAATAGTAAAATGTCCCAATATCTCGATTTTTACTGTAAGCACAATTATCTGGTTTATACATCGAGCAAATACTTCTTAGTACAGGTACCAAATTCAAATTCTGATTGCAGTTTGGCATTAAATGGTTTATTTGTATAAGGATTGTTGATTAAAGGGTTAAACAGTCAGTTAAATGGTTGTCAACTAAATTGCAATGGTTCAACCTCTGAAGTGAAATATTTTCTTCACTTTTAACCCTTGTCATTCTGAATAAATTAAGATACATGTACCACACCCACTTCTAATTTTCAGCCAATCAGACAATTTAATCCTGATTGTGGATATAAATTCACATACTGAATGGCAATCAGTGCAAATCCAGATCAGTTGGCTTCTACAGAAGCCAACTGATCTGGATCTACACTGTTTGCAAAGACAGGGCATATCCGGGTTCAGCAGGACAAGGGTTTTACCCTTTATAGGTTAAGTTTGACTATTAGAAGAATATGCTTACTTTTAACATTATTAGAAAGAGTAAATGTTTTCATTTTCCCAGAAAACAGGAATTCATATTTCATGCAAATCGCTCCTTAGGTCAATTCCTATTTTCTGGGAAAAATAAGAAAAAATACCAATTGTTGTCTATTTTTTTTCACCAGCATTGTAAAGGTAGGAGCTTTCTATTTATCTTATGAAAACATAATGGTATGTATGGTATCTGCTGAGAAAGAAAACAGTACTTATCAGATACATTTGCATCTGCAGCAATGATGCAGTGGCACATAATACAGTCGAACTTCACTGGCTCGAACATCTTTAGGACCATGGAAATTTGTTCGAGATATTGGTAGTTTGAGCCACTGAGGGTTAATCATGGCACCAGGCCAGGAAGCAAATAGCGATAATTTAGGGGAAATTTTTTTTATTTCCTTCACAATAATTGTATGCTGAGTGTACTCATCAGAATTGCCTTGATGAGGTGATTCTAATGAGTACACACAACATACAATTTGTGATAAAATAAGAAAATTTCCCTAAATATTTGTTTTCTTGAGCTGTCGGATAAATTTCGTAGGGACTTGAAAACGAGTTTGAATTAGTCATGGTAAATGAGCCATCGGTGTTAGAGCTATTGAGGTTTGACTGTATGTTTCACTGCATCAGTGCTGCAGATGCAAATTGTATCTAATATATCTGCAGGTAAGAAGGGGTAGCAGGAAAATGTTTTATTTCTCTATGAAAACATGTTGTGGTTACTCATTAGAAGCACCTCACTGAGGCACTTCTAAAGGGTACCCACAACATATGTTATTGTGGAGAAATAAGAGAAATTGGTTGAAAAAAGTCTCAACTGGAGCTACAAGTTACATTTTTAAGTGAACTATGCCATAAGAAGAGCATAGCTCCAGATAAAATGCTCTTTCAAAAAACAAAAAGAAAAGAAAGAAAAGAAAAAGTGTTGATATTTTTCTTATTTCTGCATGCAACATATGTTGTGGGTACTCATTAGAAGTGCCTCATGAGGCACTTCTAATGAATATCCACAACATATGTTGCATGCAGAAATAAGAAAAAAATGTTTAACCTAATGTCCTGTTTTATCTGGAGCCATGAGAATAGCTGCCTTCTAGGTAAATACAAAGAGTAAAGATTCAGATCAGCCACCAGAGCTGCCCTACCTGATAAGGATATTTATTGTATAGTAGTAGTCCAACCGTACTGTAAATGGGCCATCTGATAAGAACTTTTGCTACTTGCTTATGCTCTATGTACAAATTTCAATACAGTGTGGTTCAAGTCATTGACGGATCAGCAATGCTATCACTCAGGGTTGACAAACCCATCGCCATGCTGTCAGGGACAAATCAAGATTTGAATTGAGCAAGTGTAAAATCAGAGGACTTGATAAGGATGGTTATTTGGTAATAATTCTGCAATAATTTTCTCCAGTTCTCCATCAAAACATATGTTGTCAGTATTCATTAGAAGCACATTAGAAAAACTATCCCAGAATTATCTTAAAATACTCCTCCTTAACAACTCCTTTGAATATAAGGTTTTTTTTTTTTTTTTCAAAGACATACTATTTATCTGACAAATACTACAAGAAATTTTGAATTTGCAGGTACTAAAGCCTATTAGCATTCTCAGTCTAAAAGTAGTTTTTGTCATGAATTTATCTGACCTGGCCAGCATAAATAACCAGAATTTCATACAAAGCCAGATTTTAATCATGGACAGCTAGAATGGAATTCAAATGCTAACCCTGTAAGAAGATACATTGTATAAAGCTAACAACTACAAATCTAAAAAAGCACAAACTAATTCATGATGCGGCACTTTTTTTCAATCACAGAAATCTCTAACTTAGCAAGTGCCTAAATACATTTTCTAATGAATACTACATGTATGTTTATGTTAAATAAATAAATGAGCCATGGACCGTGTGAAAATGTGCCGTGGGGCATATTGCGACAGTGAAGGCCCAGATCAGCATGTGCATTTGCACAGGCTGATCTGGGCCTTCACTGTCTGCTGACAGAATCATTGAGTGCAGCAGAATATGTTAATGCATAGCAAAGGCACTTTTTACACTGTGTGACTTCTATGACTGAACTGGATTCATTAACATATGCCCCGTAGACACCTTTTTTAATAGTATAGCTCATATGTATATGTACAAAAATAACTAGAAAATGGTATGACTTTTTGAAATTATCTTATTATGAGCTTACCAACCATTTTATGTGCAACAGTAGCAACTGTTTCATGTGGAATATGAGATTCCAGTTCAAAATGAGATTTCTTTTGCCGATGAATGTATAAAGTTCATGAAATCCCATAGCAACAGATAAGGCGTCTTTTTCATCCGAAAAATGCCGATATCTTTCTTATTTCTCCAGGAAAACATATGTTGTGGGTACTCTTTAGAAGCGCCTCGCCGAGGCGCTTCTAATGAGTACCCACATGTTTTCGTGGAGAAATAAGAAAAATATTATGTGGATACCCCTCTTATCTGTAACTATGAAATCCACATACCAGTACATAATAGGGTGTATTATGAAAATATTTTTTTTTCTGATTTCACCACAAAAATATATTTGATACTCATTAGAAGCGCCTCATTGGGTATGTAAACAAATATGTTTTTGTGGAGAAATCCCGGCGGGCACATGGCGTAAATATAACGTCGCCTCAACGTCGATGCAACGTCATGACGTTGCATCGACGTTGAGGCGACGTTATATTTACGCCATGTGCCCGCTGGGATAAGATATTCACAATTTTTGGTTGGGGAAAAAAAAAAAAAAAGCACCTTATCTGGAGCTATAGACTCATGTAATCTTTCTGCAGAAACAGAAATCTAGCACCACTCTCAGTATCGTTTGTTTGATTTGATTGGACTGACAGACATATCTAAATCATCAGCGCTGTCAAACAGTCTTTTCTTAGGCTCTGGTAGAGCAAACGTGTCCGATTTTGATAAGTCTCCTGAAACGTTAGATACATAGCTGAAATGCTCTGAAATGGGATCCATGGGCTTTGAAGGGTAGGAGGTAACCGGGTGACTACTATAGGAGGAAGTTGTGAGAGTTAGTGGCACACTAATGGCGCTGGAATATGATGATCCAGATGACATGGAGGTCAAGGTCGTTGGCAGAAATGATGTTGCTACATAGGAAGCCATGGATGATGAACCTGTGAATGAAGGTAAAGCAGATGAGAAATTATCACTAGCAGACAATACTGGCTTTAGAGCATTTTGATCTACAGATGGCACTTTAGATGAATATTCATGAGAATTTCTATAGTTATAGTTCTCTAAATCTACTCTATTAGTATTATAGACTGGCAAGTTATTTGCATTATTTACATTTGAAACACTACCAAACTTATCATCAATAAACCTCCCATCAAGGTGTGGTTTTTGTTTTGTAGATATGTAATTATTCAAATCTGGTTGATATGCATCATAACTATTAGCCCTAGAACCCTGTCCCAAATCCGATTTGAAATTTGACCTAGACGATAAATGATCCATGCTATTAGCAACACCAGACCCAGTTGTGCTAGAATAAGAAGGCATGCTAGAATATCCTGCACCAGATGTGGATGAAACAGAGGTAGAGGTATGAGAAGAGGATATGCCTACACCAGAACCCAAAGAATGCCGAGATGAGTCATAAGGCCTACCAGCTATTGGTGGCTTATGTGAAATGTCAGCAGGAAGTGAAGAAGGCCCCAAACCAGTATAGTCATAGTTAGTATAGTTAGTCTTGGAATGTGTGTTAAGGTTAGTGGTTGAGGGAAGATTAGGAGTGAGTCGATCTGATGCAGTACCAGATCCTGTGCGAGTGAATTTGTCAGTGCTAGATTTTGGAAAAGAAGTGAAATCTGACTGTGAGGTTAATATAGGTGTGCTACGTCCAGATGAGTATTTCCTATCCAGACCATCCATGTTGACATCCCCATCTTGAACTGAAGATGGTCTACCTGTGGAGTAAGTTTTCTTATCTAAATCTACATCAACACCATATCTGCCTGTGATAGAAGAGGAATGTTTTCCTGGATCAGCAAGAGATTTGGCTCTTGCTTGTAATACTGCTTCATACTCTGTCCTATTACCATCACCTTTTAGGACATCACCTTTGTGCATACCAATGCCTTCCATGCCCTTTGAAACAGCATTATCAACAGTGGGTAAACCTGTGCTACCAGCCCCAGATGATGCTTTCAATTCTAATGCTTCTTCATTCTCACCCCTATATGGTCGCTGACTTAAATATCCTGGCATACTTAGTCGAGACTTGGCACTTGAGAAGTCATTATCAACAGAAAACTTGGTTGAGATGCCATCATTTTGTCTTGACATTAAAAGATTATCAAATGAAGGAGTTCTGGTTAGTTTTGTTCGCCCTGTGGTAAGTCCCCCTGCATATTTAGAATTTGGAAGTCCAGCATACATATTGGAAGTCAATGGAAGAGCACTGCCAGGTCGATCAAATGGTTCCCGTGGAATATCTACCAGCAGATTATCTAGGGAGCCTGATCTGTGGTGTCGACCTCGAGAATATGTGTCCAAGGATGAAGCAAATTTTGATTCTATACCTGTCCTATAATCTGATGACAGATCATCTGCCTGCAACCTGTTACTGAAACTTCCTGTTGAAGCTCTAAATGCAGAATCCATTTCACTATCTCTGATAGCAGACTGTCTAAAATCACTATCTAATCCACTACTTCTTGTTGCTGAGGCCCTAAAAACACTGTCAAGTTCATTATTCCTGGATGCTGAGCTTCTGTACCCAATGTCCTCATTACCTTTTACTGACTTGTATCCTGTTAAATCATCCTCAAGATCTGAGTCTCTATGATGAACTTTTTTCTCAGCTCTGTTTAACAGTTTCATACAGTCACTAAGCTCTGGCGTCAATGATATATCAAGTTCACCTAATTCACTTTCAATATGAATAGTATCATCAAGGTCTACCTTATCAATATCATCCGAGTCATCGTTTGATCGTCTATCATATTCATTTGTACTCCTTCTATTACCACTGGAGTATCTTTCAAGATCACTTGCTCTTTTAACAAGCTCACTAGATCTTTTCAAGAGATCATTTGATGTTCTAATGTTTATATCACTTGGTTCACTTAAGGCACTATCATCAGCACTGTATTTTCTCCTAGGTTTTGTATCTGTATTACTAGTTTCCTTACTTTTTGCTCTTGCTTTCATATACACTAAGTCATCATCTTTTGAATATAAATCGGATCTTTTAGAAGGTTTCTCATTATAACTGTTTGATAAAGAATCATCATATATCCTGGAATGATCTGTGGAAATGTTATCATCAGATTTTTCACTAGCACCAGACTTTTTCACTCCATTCTTCAAAACACCCTTAACAGGTGACCCTGGCCTATTGCTACTGAGGTTACTTCTGTTACTGGATGTTTTCACTGGACTAGGTAACTCCAAATCAAATGAGGTGGTAGCATTTACATCATTTCTGAGGTCAAATGTCACTCTCTTTTGTCCCTTGTTAGCACCAGACTTAGCATTTTCTGTTCTTCCATAGTTTCTACCTGTTTCATAATCCATATACACATTCTCGTCATCTCCCCCTTTTGCCTCCCCATTGCTCAAGTAATAGTATTTGGAACTCTCACCTGTACTCGATTTTGATGAAACTTTATCCTCTGCAAAAAGCTGTTTCCTAGTAGACTGATCCACTCTTTCTCTGAGCTCATTAGATGGCAGCACTTTAGAATCAGAAAACCCTTTCCTGGTCATGTGATCACCATTGGAGATGTATTTATCTCCTTTACCCATGACATGTTTATCTCCCTTGTCAGAAATGTACCCAGTGCTACCACCATCTCTGTAAGTCTTTAATTCAGATTCTAATTCTTCAATATATTTATCTGATCTTTCTAATGCCTTTGTAAGTCTTGTAACATCTTTCTCACAGCTAGCCAGTTTAGACTCAAGAGTTGATACAGTTATTCTGCCATACCTGAAAATAAATTCAAAACCTTTGAGAATGCTAGATACAGTGAAAACCTTCTTATATGGGCCACATTAAGTGAAAAAGTGCCTTTGAACATGTGCACGACTCAGATACTGGCACCCTGGTCAATGAATGTTCTGGGAATAGAAAAACAAGTCCAATGGGCCACAATTTGCTCATCTGCATATTTACTTATGCCATGCAACAATCCTCCAGTATTGCCACAGCAACCAGGACACAAATTTGACCATACCATAAAAAGGTCAAAGTTCATCCTAATCTGATCATTTTAATAAACTTGGAAGACCTTGAGTCCCCAATGCTGTATACCAAGATTCAGCCTCAAAGCTTTCTTAGTACTGGAGAAGAAGACTTTTAAGTGTTTTTACCATCTATGGGCATGGCAGCCATCTTCTTCAATGATGCAGAACCATTTGAACAAAGTGTCAACATCCCTTTGACAGAAGGCCCTATGTGAAATCTAGTGGAAATTGGTCAAGTGGTTTCAGAGAAGAAGATGTTTAAAGATTTCATGGTTTTATATACTTATATACAGCATAGGGGCAAGGACAGATAACCCCCAGGGATCAAAATTTTGATCCTAACTAAAACATTTTACTACTTTAATCATGCATTTTGAGTTTCAGCTAACAATCTGAAATACATATTGAAAAATCATCCCCCCCCCCCCCCCACCCCCACCCCATACAAATCTAAAGAGGTGCAAATTTGACCTTGCCATAAAAAGATCAAAGGTCAACCTATGATCATCATTCGAACAAACTTAGTTCAGCTTAAGTCCTCAGTGCTATATACCAAGATTCAGCCCCAAAGCTTTCTTGGTTCTGGAGAAGATTTTCAAGATTTATCAGATATGGACATGGCAGTCGTCTTGTTCAATTGCGCGAAACCATTTGAACAAATTGGCAATACTCTTTCAACAGAAGGCCTATGTGAAATCTAGTGAAAATTGCTCAAGCAGTTTCAGAGAAGATGATATTCAAAAATTACACAATTTTATGTATACATGTATATAGCCAAGTGGGAAGGGGCACAATTTTGATTTTAACTAAAATGTTTTACTACTTTAATCATACATTTTAAGTTTCAGCCATTAGTCTTTAATATATTCTGAGAAAATGACTTTTCAACATTTCCCCATACAAATGCATGGGGATGCAAATTTGACCTTGCCCTAAAAAGGTCAAAGGTCAACTTACGGTCATCATTTGGACAAACTTGGTAGACCTTGAGTCCTTGATGCTATATACCAAGATTCAGCCCCAGAGCTTTCTTGGTTCTGGAGAAAAAAAAAATTAAGTGATTCTACCATATATGCGTATGGCAGCCATCTTGTTCAGTTGCGTGGATTACACAATTTTATACATGAATATAGCCCGATGGCAAGGGCAGATAACCCCCAGGGGACAAAATTTTGATTATAACTATGTTTTACTACTTTAATCACTCATTGTAAGTTTCAGCCATTAGTCTTTAATACATTTTTCAACATTTTCAACATTTTCCCCATACAAGTGCATGGGGATGCAAATTTGACCTTGCTATAAAAAGGTCAAAGGTCAACCTAGGGTCATCATTTGAACAAACTTGGTAGACCTTGAGTCCATGATGCTATATACAGTCAAACCTGTCTTAAGCAGCCACCCATGGGAAGCTTAAAAAGTGGCTGCTGAAGACAGGTGGCTGCTTAATACAGTTCAAATATATAGGTATATGAATTTCGGGGCAACTTTCCTCTGGCTGCTTAATACAGGTTGGCTGCTTAATAGAGGTGACCACTAACACAGGTTTGACTGTACCAAGATTCAGCCTTAAAGCTTTCTTGGTTCTTGAGAAGATTTTTAAGTGTTTTTATCATATATGGGCATGGCAGCCATCTTGTAGAACTTTTCATTCCCCCTTTAACAGAAGGCTTCACATGAAGTTTGAAGGAAATTGGCCAAGGGTTTCAGAGAAGAAGTTGTTCGAAGGTATTTAGTAGAGACAATGGACAGATGACAGACGACAAGTGATCACATTAGCTCATCCTGAGCCTTTGGCACAGGTGAGCTAAAAATATGAGTTATTTTCACTCATTATAGTAGTCATTGTGCAGAGAATACAATAACCTTTCTAAACTTACCAAAATTCTTATGGAAAATGCTTAATTGCAGTTATCACCAAGCTTATGGTATCAAAAACATTCAAAAAACATATACAAATTGTTACAGTCTATATATTAGAGTAATACAAAATCAAGTTCTTACTTATAGATAGCTCTAGGATAGACAAACAAGTGTCAGATTTTTACTCAAATGCCACTCTTTAGCTCTGTATATGGTCATGCTAAGTGTATCTTAGGCAATTTCTCTGTACAGAGGTTTTATTTTTCATAATATTCGTAACACATGGTATCCACAAGGAAGGTGTATTTTCCATGACTGACACAACTCAGGGTAACTGATGTAACTTTCCAGTTTCTATGTTACCTAAAGCCTGAGACTCATAATGAAATATGTATTTAATTTTAAGTATATTTAATGCTGAACGCCATCATAACTAGTTTTATCGTGAACCTTTTTTTCATGTCCTGTCAGTTATGAACACAATTATTGCTGTCCAGGTGAAGTGACTAAATATATATTTTTTTAAATTTGTACTTGTTATCTATAAACGTGGTCAAACTATCAGAAAACATCTTCAATTTATGGGTACAATGAGTCAGCCTGCCCAGTTTATCCACAGTGTTTGTTTCCTCTTCCAGAAAAGGCTAGTTATGAAAGGCAGCAAAAGTGCACCCAGATGTTTTAAACAACAGTGAATGACAGAAGGTCTGATTACCTTCTGCACCAGTTCTTGTGCTGATGTTATAAATATATTATGCAGATTATGTAAACTTAGAAACTGGACATCTCACTCTGTTCAAAATTTAGAAACCATTTAGCAGATCTGTGCAATGTTTCCTCTCCAGTGTATGAAGAAATACACAAATTTTAAACAATATTCTCATGAAAAAGTTATGAGAAATAAGAGCAAATTGTGTTTATTTTATTCCTTCCCCCACCCCTCTCTCTTCTCCCCCCCCCCCCCCCCCCCACACACACACACACACACACACACTCACCCACAAAATTGGGCAAAGTGATTAAATTTTGATTTGTGAGGCCCTGTGTAACACTAAGAAAATATGAAGTTGCAAAGTCTGCACAAAAAAAGTCAACATTTACTTAACCCTAGTCCTGCTGAACCCGGATATACCCTGCTTTTGCAAACAGTGTAGATCCAGATCAGTTGATCAGCTGATCTGGATCTGAAATGTTTGTCAATTAGAATGTGAATTTGTATCAACAAACCAGGATCAAGTAATTTGATTGGCTGAAAATTAGAAGTGAGTGTGGCATCTTAATTTATTCAGACTGACAAGGGTTAATAGCCTTATAACATATGACATCAATACACACCTACATAATATAGATCATTGAACTTTTCAGACACAATTCTATATGACCGTGGCCCACAAGTATTTTATGTGTTTAAGGTAGAAGTCCATCTTGTTTCTATAGTTAATTCCAGTGCCTTTGATATAATGAGTGGACTGTTGGGATGATTTTCTTCTTTGCTGAGGAAGCCAAATACAGCTAAGGTTTTCTTTCATGAGAATTCTTTGGGGCATTATTATTGCATGACCTTCCGCTGTGGAGAATATAAAAGGCTCAGTATTTTTATCTCCAAGGAGTTTGAGCACTGACATGTTCTTGCTTTAACCGAAAGTTTGTTAATATCTTTTAAACAATATTTTAATACCTACTTTGACTTCATCATTTGGAATGCATTAGTCTTCATGGCTGTTACTTTCACTGGAGACCTAAATTCACAGTTGAACAGTTTGTTTTGTTTAGTAGCCATATTTGGATTTGGAGCTAGTGTTTGAAATAAATGGAAGGACAGAGTTCCTGTAGACGATTCTAAAACTAGCTTGTCTCAGAGGTCATTCTTGAGGTCAAGTCAGAAAGGTAAGTACTATAGAAACATCAACTACGATATTTCTAAATTAGAATTTTGGCTGAAAATCTAATTAGAAGATCATTAAGATAAATATCCTTGAATATTTTTTTACAAAAATGTTTACTGTAATATCCTACAGTTTTGGGACAGATAGGACTTTGCAAACAGTGTAGACCTAGATCAGATGCTGCAGAACACGAAGTCTGATCAAGGTCTACACTGTTTGCCATACAGACAGCAATATTTTAGACACATCAACAGGTAGTAGAATGGACTATTTCAAATTTTAGGACATGTATGGTAAGTAGATAAGGTATCCCAATATTTAGGGTTATTATGGTATACTTTTTATTTAATTTTAAAGTGCTTTTTGTAGTGAAAAGTTGATAGTAGCTTTCTCAGGAGAAAATGGCACATTCCCTCACAGTTTTGCATGTGTGAAGTTAATGTGGGATTGTAGGAAAAGGCTTGTGGGAGAACTGGAAAAGTGGGGCTGGAACTGTTGGAACTATAAAAGCAGTCCCACAGAATTGATTAGGACTTCACATTTTGATTTGAAACAGAACAGCTGTCTTTTAGGTGATTTTCATCTATTTTCGTCCTTTTTATTACTGAAATATAAATATGTTTCTAAGAGGTACTTGTTGGAAACTTTTGTTTACCATGAAATTCATTTGACTTTCTTGATAATATTCCTTCTAGGATGTATTTAAGGCAATTTTTTTCTTTGCCTGAGCCTGTTTATTAATTCTGTGCCAAACTGAAGAAGGATCTTCCTGCAGCTTTGTAATATACATAACACGTGAATTCTGTAATATTCATTATTATTTTTGAAGATTAAGGTAGCAATCATTTTACGATGTTGGTCATTTTGTGTGAGCTCATATCACCCCATGCATGCTGTTGTCTGAATGTTGATCTAGCAATTTTTGACAATTGTTTCAAGAATACAATCTTGAAATTTAAATTCCATTTATTTCTGATCATTTAGTAGACACACACATCCATCAAGCTCATTTGCTTTTTGAAGCCTGCCTACTAGCAATAAGTGCATGTAGGGACAGCATGACCATTTGACCATTGTCTTTGTTGTGGGTCAGTTAGTCAAGCAGTTGAGCAGTCACTCAAACATATTGTTCATCAGCTTATATTTGTTAGGTGACTGATCAATTATCAGACAAATCTTCCTAATCATCAGCCTAATAGGATTAGAAAGGTGACGTCCATCGCCTATGTCCTGACCAGAAGTCCCCATAAGTCAGTAACCACTTCCGTCAATCAAGCAAATAGAGGAGATTATATCTGAAGCAAATATAACACAGGAAGCCTCAGGTTCATGACAGCGAGTACCTACCCAATCATTATCTGAAACTTCAAGACATCATCAGGAAAGGCCAAGCTTGCTTTTCTTTTATTTACTTCCTGGAACATAGCTCCAGATAAGACACTTTTTTCAATTGTTTGTTTGTGTTGAGGTTTTACGGCCCAGTCAACCCAGTGGGGTCATGTCAAGTGCGGTCAGTTTACCTAACCATATGTTTACTTGGCAGGCTTAGTCCTCTAAGCGGTTAACCAGTATTGTGCACATTCTTTCGCCAGAAAGCACCGATATTTTTCTTATTTCTCCATGAAAACATATGTTGGGAATACTAATTATTTCTCCACAAGGTAGTCATTAGAAGTGCCTCTACAAGACACTTCTAATGACTACCTTGTGGAGAAATAAGAAAAAGTATACGGTGAATACCTCTCTCCTGGAGCCATGCTGGGAGCTCACTGGTAGGCTCCTTGCTAAAATATGATAGGGACTTACTGGAAGGTCTGAGATGTTCAAATATGAGGGATCTTACTTACCTATGGGGAGACCTGCCAGTAAGCTCTCCTCTTAGGTGCTGATTTTCTCGGTTTAAACTCACATTCTCATCTTTCAAATTCACATTCTCCTGTAAAGCAAAATATTTATTTAATGACAAAATGTTTCTAAGGATAAACAAAATGCCTAAAACAAAGCATACTTGTCTGCAACATTTTTATGCTTCATACACACTTTAAGAGAGCATGATTTTTCACATAAACATATATCATGCGTTGTAACCCTTTCACCCTTGAGTTTCTGGCATGGATTTTTCCATCTCTGAATTTGCAACTCATCCATTGTTGCAAACAAGGGTTTCAGTCAAAAACCAATAACAGAATGACAAACAATGCAGATCCTGATGTGACATTTTGTTACCAGCAGTCTCATCTGGATCTGCACCCTTTGCAAAGTTATCTGTGTTGGTCAGACAGTATACCCCCACCCACCCCCCATACAAAAAAATGTAATGTTTATTTCAGGTAGAAGAAATTAGAATTTAATAGAAAATATATGCATTTTTTCAAATGATGCATAAGAAGTTGGGCTCACAAAGTACCCACAGTCTGTACACTTTCTTAAAATCTGAGGTAAGAAAATGACAAAGTTAAAGTGGAAAAAGTGACAAAAATAAATTTAAAAATCATATCCAAACAATGTGCACTTCTGCAGACTCGGGAGAAAACATGTGCAAAGATTCAAAAAGACCAGTTTAAAATTGTATGAGAAGTTGCAATCACAAAGTACCCACTGTTTATACATCTGAGGTCAGAAAATGACAAAGTTCAAAAAGTAGAAAAAAAGAGACAAAAATTCAAGCAAAGTATATGAAAAGCACATGCACATCTTCAGACTATGGAGAAAACATATGCAAAGTTTCAAAAAGATTGGTACAAAATTGTATGAGGAGTTGTGCTCACGAGGTACCCACTGTCTAAATATTAAGGGTGAAAAATGACTAAGTTCACAACATGGAAAAACGTAAAAAATATCATCTAACAATTATATCCAAACCACAGACACATCCTCATAACATGAAGAAAATGTGTGTAAAGTTTCGTAACAATCCGTACAAAACTGTACGAGAAGTTGCACTCACAAGAGCTACCAACTGTTTATATATAAAAGGTGAGAACTGCCTAAGTTCACAATGTAGAAAAAGTGACAAAAAATAATCTAACAATTATATCCAAACCACAGGCACATCCTCATACCATGAAGAAAACATATGCAAAGTTTCAAAATGATCAGTACAAAACTGTAAGAGGAGTTGCACTCACAAGAGGTACCCACTGTCTATATATTGAGGGTGAAAAATGACTTAGTTCACAATGTGGAAAAAATTAAAAAAAAAATGTTCTAACAATTACATGTATACCCAAACTACATACACATCCTCATACCATGAAGAAGACACATGCAAAGTTTCAAAACAATCGGTACAAAACTGTAAGAGGAGTTGCGCTCACAAGAGGTACCCTCTGTCTATATACTGAGGGGGAAAAATGACTAAGTTCACAATGTAGTACAAGTGACAAAAAATAATCTAACAATTATATCCAAACTAATACCATGAAGACAACAGATGCAAAGTTTCAAAATGATCGGAACAAAACTGTAGGAGTTGCTCTCACAAGACACCTAGGGTAAATGTTGATGGATGGATGAACAGATGAATGGCCGGATGGAAACTTGCACGCCTAAGTCGCCCTGCTAAAACAGGTGCGACAACAAACCCATTGCTATATACTAAAATTCAGTCTCAAAGCTTTCTTGTTTCTAGAGAAGATTTTTAATTGTTTTTTTTTACCATATATAGGCATGGCAGCCATTTTGTTCAACAGAGCTTAACCATTTAAATCAGTTGTCAATCCCCAATTGACAGAAGACTTCATATGAAATTTTGTGAAAACTGGCTGACTGCTTTCAAAGGAGAAATTGCTCAAAGATTTCATACATGAATATAGTCCAGGGGAGTGAGGGAACTGGGGCAGATAAACCCGGGAGATATAGTTTGACTGTAACTTTGGTTTTGCTACTTCAATCATATATTGTTAGCTTCAACCGTTAGTCTTTAATACATTTTAAGAAAATGACTTTTTCCAGGTTTTTCCCATATAAATATTTGGGGAAGAAAACTTGACCTTGCAGTAAGAAAGTCAAAGGTCAACCTAGGCACATCATTTGAACAAACTTCGCAAACAATGTAGACCCAGATCTAATTGTTCCTGTATGAAGCAGTTTTGATCAGAGTCTACATGGTTTGCTTGGGCCTGTCTATCTCTGTATTTAAGGTAACTGTTTAGTCTGAGCCACTGTTTGCACATAGGAAGCTCTTTTTGTGACACCTCTTAATTTACTGGCCAAAGAACACAAAATGCCAAACTGAAGCCCCAGGGTTCAAACTCTGAAACCAAAATACATACATGTACATTTATATGTCAAATTTACAGATACGAGGGATGTTCGAAATGAATTGCTTATTTCTATCTGGAGACTTCAAATTTCAAGTTAGCCCAAAAGTACTCATTTCATGCCCTCGAAGTACTCCCCGTGGCTAGAAATGCAAAGTTTCAGCCGATGTATCCACTTCTTGAAGGCGTCACGGTACGCTGATTTGGGCACAGTAATAAGGTACTGATGAATGGCAGATCCAAGTGCCTGTCGGGACTGGTATTTCCGCCCAGCAAGGAATGCTTTCAATTTCGGAAACAAAAAGAAATCACATGGGGCAAAGTCTGGGGAATACGGGGGGTGAGGCAAAACAGTTACTTTTTCTTTCTTCAAAAACGCCGTAACTATTGCGGAGGTATGAGCTGGGGCATTGTCATGTAGAAGACGGACATGTTTAAAACCAGTGGCAGGGCGTCGTTTCTGATAATACTTTTTCAGTTTCTTCAGTACTACGTTTTTGTAGTACTTTCCGGTGATGCTTTTGCCCTTTTTCACTGGCACTTTTATTGCGACTCCTTCACCAGAGAAGAAGATTGCATACAAAACCTTCTTTGTACTCAAAGAACGTATGGCAATTATTGGGCGTTTGCTGTGTTTAGTAGCTCAGATCTTATTGCTAACTTTTCTGACGGGCTCAAAATAATGGACCCAGGTTTCATCACCTGTGACGACATTGGCAAACTGCTTTTTGTCATATTTTGGAAACATTTGAAGCAGCTTTTTGGCCACTTTAACCCGGTGCCTCTTTTGCTCGTCAGTCAACAGATGTGGCACCCATCTAGCAGAAATCTTTCTGACTTTCAAATGCTTCTTCAAAATAAGGTGAACCGTTGATAGTGATATGCCTACCTTTCGTGCAATATCACGAACTGTAAATCCGGCATCTCCTTCAATGATTTCCTTTATTTTGGAAACGATTTCTTTACGAGATGCAGATTTTGGCCTACCTGATTTCGGTGCATTTTTGATGGACTCTATACCAGACTCAAATTTCTTTTTCCACCGCTGAACTGTGTCATGACACACAAGAAGGTCCAAAAGCAGTAGAAATTTCAGTCATCAGCTTCTTCAAAGAATAACCAAGTTTTGAGCGAGATTTGATGTAAGCCCGTATTTCATCTTTTTTGTCGACGCTTCTACCAACCATTTTTACTGCAGTGGTCAATGACTGCGTGTATTCAAATGGCATATTTATTGTTTTACACTTAGTCTAACATGTACATTTATACACCATTGTGTAGATATTGAATAGCCCTATACAGGTATGTATTGGTTTTTATCGTGCCCCATGTGGATATCGAGCTAGAGGACAATAAGCAATTATTTTCGAACATCCCTCGTATGATAATAATAATAACTGGAATTTTATGCTCATTGTTCGAAGCGTTGTAACCATTACACATCCGGTTCAAAATGATGTAACCACTACACTTCAATCAGATGATCAAAAAGCTTTCAATTTAGGCTAAATCAAATTTTATACTTGTACTGATTATGAATATGTCGTAGTCCAAAATGGAATTTATGCAGATTCCAGCTCTGCCTAGGCCAAATTGGAGTCTTTATATAATGGTAATTGGCCTTCATTAAGTATTTAAGAATTAGCTGTAGTACCACTGTGTATTCCTCAGAGATACGTTTTAAACTAGAAAATAATATCAACCATGGCCCAGTTGTTCAAAGCTAACGATGTCGTTAGTTAAAGATTCGTTAAAATTTACAAAGAGTGATACGCAAATATGCCGAAATTTTTTGCTGAAAAAAATGTGAGTAGCTTTTGCAGTGCAAAAGCTACTCACATTTTTTCAGCAAAAAATATCAGAATATTGTATATTGAATCCGCTAAAACAGTTAACGAAATGACCCTTAACGAGCTCGTTAAGCTAACAACGCTTTGAACAACTGGGCCCATATCTATAAGTGGGAACCTGGAACACATAATCATTGTCCTTAAATCAGTAACTGATAAAGCTTTTTTCAACAAAATCAGTATATTTTGGTTTTTTGGGTTTAATCATAAAGTTTACGTCACAAAAATCAGTAGTCACTTAAATTTTAGGCCAAAATCAGTAGTCAATAAAAAATAGGGCCATTAATCAGTAGTCAATAAACCCTATCCAGACCCTCATATATAAATTCTGGTCGTCGGTGATTAAGTCTTATAATAAAGACACAAGTTAAATTCTTTACAAAATTATATGCACTTTATTTTAGGTTGTTTTTGGTTTTTTTTTTTTTATCAGATAGACATATAATGTTAAACATAGCTACTGATAGGAGGGACGTATCATATAATTATTTTTTTTTTTTTATTTCTCCATAAAAATGCATATTGTGGGTACTCATTTGTTTGTTTGTGTTGAGGTTTTACAGCCCAGTCAATCCAATGGGGTCATGTTGAGTGTGGTCAATTTACCTAACCACACGCTGACTGGGCAGGCTTAGTCCTCTAAGCAGTTAATCAATATTGTGCACATTCTTTCGCCAGAAACTGACAACTGCCCTTCTTGAATCAGTGGAAGGGAGAGAATGACGGCAGAAAATATTTCATGATCAATCTCCACGAAAGAATGCTGCCAACCTCGGCAGGGGTCGAACCCACGACCTCCTGGTCTCCAGTCAGAAGTGCATCAAACTGAGCCTCCGAGGCCGACAGGGTACTCATTTGAGGCAACTGGGTGAGGCACTTATAATGGGTATCACAACATGTTTTCTTTGCATATCTCTAAGGAATAAACAGTGGTACTACAGCTAATTCCTAAAACTTTTATGGAGACCCATTACCATTATACAAAGATTCCATTTTGGCCTAGATCCAGAATCTGCCTTGTCAAAATGGAATTCTAGTTTGGACTAAAGATAGCTTAGACTCGCATTTTAGTAGTAATATGAGATTAATGATTAATTCATCTTTAGTAGTACTGCCTCGACAACCCCTTGTAATTATTGTTGGTCATGAACTTGAACCACAATAAAAGGTAAGAAATGATCTAAAAATTCATATATAAATACAAACATTTCTGTTTTCTGTTTGAAATAGTAGATATTAAGACATGACAATCATGAAAATATTGAGATTAATGTATGTTAGTAAAAGAAATCAGAGCAATCAGAGGCAAACATTTGATGCTATTATTAATCTTGTCATTGACAGAATTTGTTAACAGGGCTCGGGTGTAAGAGTTATTAGCTTAATAGTGATGAAATGTAATGTTCAGCAAAATGGATACACTTTCAAGGGAAACAACTCCATACAAAAATGTTGTCCCCTTTTGAGAAGGGATCTACTCTAAAAGGAAAGAATTTGCTCCCACTGGGAGCAAATTCTTTTCTTTTAGAGTAGACCACTTTCCAGAAGAGCCTTGGAGTCTTGAAGTTCATGAAAATCAACAGGAATTCACAAAAGTTAACTCCTTTGTGAAAAAAGGTGGAAAATGTACGAAGCATATCCTGTTCCCTAAAATGCTGAAGAATACATTTTCAAATAGGACAATAGTTTCCATTAAAAAAATTTAACTCTCTTGCAAAAGCAACAGTTACTCACATTTGTTGAAAACTACATGTAGTTATCCCAGCAAGTACCCACATTTTTTCAGCAGTAAGGTAATTCTCATGGGTACTCACATCTTTTTTTTTTTTTTTCTGAGAAAAATACCCATACCTCCAGGTCGAATAAATACAGCATCTTTCATGGAGCTATGCTATCTTAATATTTCATATTTCAATTATTCTGAAATTCAAAGTTTGAACTATGTAAAATCTTAAAAAAAAAAAGATTATTATAATAAAAAAAAAGAACTGCAAGAAAAGTGGGAAGATTGAAATGTAAACTTCTATAGACTGAAATGTACAGAATAAGGAATGAATAAGTCTGCAACCATAGCTCCAGATATATTGCTTTTTTTTTCAGTTTTTCAGTTAAAAAGTACTAACGTTTTTCTTATTTCTCCATGAAAATATATGTTGTGGGTACTCATTAGAAGGGCCTCACTGAGTATCACAATGAGTATCACAATACCTGTTTTTGTGGAGAAAAAAGAAAAATATGTGGATACCCCTCTTTTTCAGAACTAAGCAACAACCTGTCAAATATTTGATATTATCACCTGTTTTAAATTAGAAAGTTCCGCTTTGACTTTTTCATAAAGTTTTGTTGCATCCTGTAACTTTTTTGTAAGTGCAAGGAGGCCATTTGTATCTCTTGAACCATGATCATTATGGGATCCTGGTCTGTCTTGGGAACCATCTCTCCTTGTCTGTTGTTTCAAGATCTGGTTTTCAGTCTTAAGGAGCTGAATCTCTGACTGCATTCTTTCAAACTCATTCTGAAATGTACATGTATATTAATATTTTATATTATTACTATATCTACTCTAAGTATTGGTACAGACAGGCATGAGCAAACAGTAGAGACCCAGATCAGATGTTGCAGAAAGCAGCATCTGATCAGGGTCTGCACTGTTTGCCAATCATCCTGCAATTAAGATTGTAAAATGGACTTGTTCAAAAGTTAAAACATGTATGGTTAGGAGTCCTAATATTTAGGATAATAATAGTAATCGTTTAAAAACTAGAACAGTGTTTTCAGAGGAAAACGAATGTTCCCCGACCAGTTCGAAGTCCAAGCCATCCAATCAGTTATTGACTGTTGTACTGGTATGCTGGTAGGAATTCGGTTAATGACTTCTGAACGAAATACTGCTTTTTTATTGTGTGTGATTATGTGGGTGGAGTGGGGGTGGGTGGGGGAGGAAGGTTCAAAAGTTCTGACATTTCTTTCGCATATAGTCTTAAGGTCACTAATTCTAAACCAGTCTTTACCATGTCCCAACAACATATCTGTGCAAGTTTTGTGGAAATTCAGGCATCCCTTCAGAAAATATGGTGCAGACAAGCCATTTCCAAATCCAAACATTCTAAAACCCCATGTTACCTTGAAAATACAATCAAAGTCACCAAAATCAAATCACTTCTTTCCCACATTCCAACAATATATTAGTGCAAGTTTAGTAGAAATCCAACCATCCCTTCAAGAAATATGGTGCAGACAAGCCATTTATCAACATTCTAAGACATTGTGTGACCTTGAAAAAGGGGTCAAGGTCACCAAAATCAAATCAGATCTTGTCCATGTTGTATGTATATGTGCAAGTTTGGTCAAAATGCATCTGTTCCTTCTGGATATTGGGTATAGACAAGCCATTTTCCAACATCCTAAGACCTTGTGTGACCTTGAAAACAGGGTCATCACAAAAATTCATCAGTTCTTGTCCATGTACCAACAATATATCAGATCTGTGCAAGTTTAGTTAAAATCCATCCATTCATTCAGGAGATAGGGTGCAGATGTTGGTAAATGGCTTGTCTGCACCCAAAGAACTTGTGTGACCTTGAAAAAATAAGGTCAAGGTCACCAAAACTTGAGCAAGTGCCCAGAGGGTCACGAATACCCCCGGCCGGCACCATTTCTTAATTATAAAATATTTTAAAATTAATGACAATGATATAAGGCAAAATATAGTTTACAATGTCATTCTCTGAGTGACACTGATCTACCATCCCAAGTACATTTTTTCTGGAGTACATAGTCTTCAAGACAAGAAGCAAATTTGCTGGACCATAAAATATAGGTCACTGACCTACATATACTTGAGAAGTTAATCTGAATGATGTTAATCTATTAAATAATCTAAAAGATATTAAGCAAAATCACTAGACCATGAAATATAGGTCATGCTGATGTATATTTACTTTGAGGTCTAAGTTTGGGTCACACTGTGTCATTATATGTAAATATGACACTTAGGTATCAAATAGTGGGAGATATAAGACAATATCACAGGGCTCTGAAATATAGGTAACATAATCCCAAAATATGATAGTAATACATAAAATTGTCTTTATTGTAACATAAAATCACTAGACCATGAAATATAGGTCACAGTGACCTACATTTACTTTTAGGTCAACTGCTGGATCATACTAATTCATAATCCCAAATAATAATATTCATACATCAAATAACATTCAAGATATAAAGCAAAATTACTGGACCATGAAATATAGGTCAAGGTGACCTACATTTGTTATGATGTCAATCATGGTGTCACACAGAACCAATATTCCAAGCATCACATTAATCCATAAAATAGTCAAGATATAAGGCAAAATCACTGGAGCATGAAAATAAGGTCACAATGACCCTGACCTTATTACACTGAATGTTGATGTGACAAACATGTCTGATGCCTATCCTTTTTTATTAAGTTGTTTGTATAAACAAACTGCAATATACTACTTTATTGGAGTGTCCTAGATTTTGACCTCTAGCCCCACCCTGGGGCATGACCCAGATATTCATAGATGTAGAATGGAAGAGAACCCTCCCAGGTACCCCCACACCAAATATGAAAAGTTTTTGATCAGTGGCTGCAGAGTTATAAGAAATCAAAAAAACTTCAAAGTAAAACTTGGTTATAGAAAGGGTTAATGGATGGAATAACAGATGGACAGACGGACGGACGGACAAACGGAACTGACCAAAAAACTATATACCCCTTCGGCATACTTGTATGCCAGGGGTATAATTAAGTTCTTGTCCATGTCCTAATAATATAGCTGTGCAAAGTTGGTCAAATCCATATCTGCGTGTTTGGTCAAAATCCAACCATTCCTTCAAAACATAGGGTGCAGACAAGCCATTTTCCAACAATCTAAGCCCTCGTGTGACCTTGAAAATGGTGTCAAGGTACCAAAAATCTAATCAATTCTTGTCCATGCCCCAACAACATATCTGTTCAAATTTAGTCAAACTCCATCCATTCCTTCAAGAGATATGGGGCAGACAAGCCATTTCCAAACATTCTAAGACCTTGTGTGACCTTGAAAATGGGTCAAGGCCACCAAAATCAAATCAGTTCTTGTCCATGTCCAAACAATATAGCTGTGTGTGTTTGGTCAAAATCCATCCATTCCTTCAAGAGTCAGGATGCAGACAAGCCATTTTCCAACAATCTAAGCCCTCCTATGACCTTGAAAATGGGGTCAAGGTCCCCAAAATCTCATCAGTCTTATCCATGTTCCAACAATATATCTGTTCAAGTTTGGTCAAAATCCATCAATTCCTTTAGGAGATATGGTGCAGACATGCCATTTCCTAACATTCTAAAACCTTGTGTGACCTTGAAAATTAGGTCAATGTCACCAAAATCTATTCAGTTCTTGTCCATGTCCAAACAATATAGCTATATGCAAGCCTGGTCAAAATCCATCCATACCTTCAGGAGATAGGATGCAGACAAGCCATTTTCCAACAATCTAAGCCCTCCTGTGACCTTGAAACAGGGTCAAGGTCACCAAAATCTAATCAGCACTTTCCCCCCACCCAATGTATCTGAGTAAGATTGGTCAAAATCCATCTATTCATTCATAGAGTGCAGTCAGGAGGCTACATAGCTGTACCGGTTTATCTTGCACCCTGGGCAGCTTGCCCCTGGGGGTGAAGATGCCTCTGGGCAGCTTGCCCCCCCAGGGGTGAAGATACCCTGGGGTATCTTCACCCCACGCTGGGCAGCTTACCCCTCAGGGGTGAAGCTGCCTCTGGGCAGCTTGCCACCCCCCCCCCCCCCCCAGGGTGAAGATACCCTGGCCTGGGCAGCTTGCCCCCAATCCCCAGAAAACCTGACAGAACTTAATGCAGGAAGATATTATTTTTTAAAAATAAAAATCCTTATAATAGAAACATGGGAAAACTGATTTTTACATGTGTGTGCATATGCATCTTTTTCCTGATAGGAGGAAATTGAGGGCCAGAATATAGTGGCCTTAGAAGTTTGCACCTATGCCAGAAAACCTGGCAGACTCCATTCTAAAAGACAATTTATCACTTAATAGACTTTCCTATTAAACAGTCATTTGAATATTCATAATATTGACCATCAACTATTTTTCTATGGCTGGAGGTGAGGCGGGGGGTTAAGATACCGTGGCCTGGGCAGCTTGCCCCCCACCCCTAGAAAACCTGACAGAACTTTATTCAGAAAGATTTTATTCCTTTTAAATAAAAATCTTTATGATAGATACATGGAAAAACTAATTTTTTATGTGCATATGCATTTTTTACCTGATAGGAGGAATTTGAGGTCCAGAATATAGAGGCCTTAGAAGCTAGCAACTATGCCAGAAAACATGGTAGACTCCATTCCAAAAGATAGTTTATCACTGAATAGACTTTCCTATTGAACAGCCATTTGAATTATCATAAAATGGACCATTAACCATTCTTCTCTAAACAGAAAGGGGTGGGGGTAAGATACCGTGGCCTGGGCAGCTTGCCCCCCGGGGATAAAGATACCCTGGTCTGGGCAGCTTGCCCCCCACATCCCCTCCCTGCCTCTTCTTTTAAATAAAAATCCCAATAACAAACTTGGCAAAACTGATTTGTTTATGTAAATATGCATCTTTTACCTGATAGGAGGCAATTGAGAGACTAAGAAGCTTGCACCTATGCCAGAAAACCTGAGAGACTCCATTCGAAAAGATAATTTATCACTTAACAGACTTTCCTATTGAAGTCATTTAAATATTCATAATATCGACCATTAACCATTTTTCTCTAAACAGGAAGGGTTGGGGGGTAAGATACCGTGGCCTGGGCAGCTTGCCACAGCATTTTGGCCCCAATCCCTTCTTGTAAAGTGAAAAAATAGGTAAAAGCAGGTACTACTACCATTCTAATGTCTGTGCATTAGAATTTTAAGTTTAAAATGATTAAATAGCTTTTCAGATCAGAGTTTGCCAAGTTTCCAGAGGTGGGGGGCAAGCTGCCCAGGCCAGGGTATCTTAATCCCCACCGCAGCCTATCTGAAGAAAGATAGAAAATAAAAAGCAATAGAAATATTCAGATGACCTGTTAAATGAGAAACTGTTTCAAAAAGATAAAAATAACATTTTGAACTTTAATTTTGTTTACAAGATTTTCTGAGCTTGGGAGGAAACTTATTGAGCCACAGTATTTTGGCCCCAATCCCTTTCTGTAAAGTGAAAAAGTAGGTAAAAGCAGGTACTACTACCATTCTAATGTCTGTGCATTAGAATTTCAAGTTTAAAATGATTAAATAGCTTTTCAGATCGGAGTTTGCCAAGTTTCCAGGGATGGGGGGCAAGCTGCCCAGACCAGGGTATCTTACCCCCCGACTTCAGCCTATCTGAAGAAAGATAGATAATAAAAAGTAATAGAAATATTCAAATGACCTGTTAAATGGGAAATTGTTTTAAAAAGATAAAAATAACATTCTGAACTTTAATTTTGTTTACAAGATTTTCTGAGCTCGGGAGGAAACTTCTTGGGCCACAGTATTTTGGCCCCAATCCCTTCCCGTAAAGTGAAAAAATAGATAAAAGCAGGTACTACTACCATTCTAATGTCTGTGCATAAGAATTTTAAGTTTAAAATTATTAAATAGCTTTCCAGACTGGAATTTGCCAAGTTTAGGGGTGGGACGGCAAGCTGCCCAGGCCAGGGTATCTTCACCCCTGGGGGGCAAGCTGCCCAGGCCGGGGTATCTTACCCCCTGCCCCTTACTGTTAGAAGAAAGATAGGTAATATCAGATACTGGGAAAACTCTAATGACCTGTTCAATGGGAAATTCTATTAAAAGTGATAAAATATCTTTCTGAACTGTGTCTGCAAGGACTTCTGAGTTTGGGAGGAAAATGCTTAGGCTACAGTATCTTAGCCCCAACCTCCTGCCATAAAGAGTAAAATAATGAAAAACATACATTACTACTGTTCTGTAATTGTGTGATATAAAATTTGTTATATAAAAAAAAAAATCATTTTGAATTGAGTTTGCCAGGCTTTCTGGGGTGGGGGCAAGCTGCCCAGGGCAGAGGGCAAGATACCCCGGGGTATCTTGTCCCCGGGGGGCAAGCTACCCAGGGGGGGCAAGATAAACTGTTACACCGTCGCCAACACAGACGCCGACAGGATCCGCTTCAGGTCAATGTGTCCTCATCGTGGTGGGGGGACATAATGATGCATCATGATGTCTGCAAAAGAACAAAATTTAACAGCCAAGAACAGGATGATTAAAAAAGTACCTTATTTTGAGCTATGCTTATTTCAGGCTACTTCTATCAAATTTTTTCACCTTTATTCCCCGCAAATCTAAAATAACCCAACTAGACATCTAAGTACATTGTATTTCATTTTTTATAACTTGCCTATGAAAATAAGAAGTCAGAAAAATATGTTACTAAAAGTAGAATTTTCCAATTAGGTGACTATATAAAAATTCTTTCCTATCATCAGTCACAATGCAATACTATCACAAGTCATATTTTATTGACACTGGTAAGACCAGTTCTAGCTCTTCTTGTGAATGCTGAGAAAAGGCATGTCTTAGGTATGGACCACCTGGGGCTCTGACCTATAACCCTATCCAAAGGTTGCGGCTCTACCAACTGTGCCACTCAGACAAGTCAAAATGTCTTGGTCAGATGAATAGATGCTAAATCATAAATACATGTATATATACCGAAAGGAAAAAGAAACGCAGGGTAAATTTTATTCCTAAATTTCATTCAAGTTTGAAAAAGTTGGTTAAATATTTTACTATGATTACAAAACGGTACATATATGGAACAAAAGTTCCAAATTTCATTGGTTTGTGATCAACAAGTCTCGAGTTATTGAAGTTCATTGGTAGCTACCCCCCAAATCTTGAAATCAAAATCAAACTTGAAAATCAATATCGGGTGTGCCCTACTCTTGCTGCCGTTGCTGCCCTAATTCTCCTTTGGATAGAGTTAACCAAAGCATTGACAGTTCGCATCGGGATGTTATTCCATTCATCGATCAACGCATTCCTTGGTTGTGCGAGAGTTGCCGGGGGGGGGGGGGGGGGGGGGGAGGAGGAAGGATTTCGGCGCTTCCTAACCCTTCTGTCCAGCTCATCCCACAAACTCGGGCAACATGTGGTCGGCCATTGTCCTGCTGCAGAATCAGATTACGTTGTTGCACGAGCAGGACTGCAACAGGACGCAAGATCATCCCTATACCTTACTGCGGTCATATTGCCCGCAACAATAATCAACTGTGATTTTATCCCGTGAGCAATGCCTCCCCAAACCATAACGGAGCCACCCCCAAACCGATCCCGTTCGACAACACAGGCGTCGGCAAAGCGTTCTCCGAGACGTCGGTACACACGACGTCGACCATCTGCGCGATAGAGAGTGAACCTAGACTCGTCCGTAAAAAGAACTCTTCTCCACTGCCTCATCGGAAATAGCCTGGGCAATATGACCGCAGTAAGGTATAGGGATGAGATCTTGCGTCTTGTTGCAGTCCCGCTTGTGCAACAACGTAATCTGATTCTGCAGCAGGACAATGGCCGACCACATGTTGCCCGAGTTTGTCAGGATTTCATGGCAAACAATAACATCGCACCACTAGCATGGCCACCGTACAGTCCAGATTTGACCCCAATAGAGCACATGTGGGATGAGCTGGACAGAAGGGTTAGGAAGCGCCGAAATCCTCCCCCCCCCCCCGCAACTCTCGCACAACAAAGGAATGCGTTGATCGATGAATGGAATAACATCCCGATGCGAACTGTCAATGCTTTGGTTAACTCTATCCAAAGGAGAATTAGGGCAGCAACGGCAGCAAGAGGGGGGCACACCCGATATTGATTTTCAGTTTGATTTTGATTTCAAGATTTGGGGGGTAGCTATCAATGAACTTCAATAACTCGAGACTTGTTGATCACAAACCAATGAAATTTGGAACTTTTGTTCCATATATGTACCGTTTTGTAATCATAGTAAAATATTTAACAAACTTTTTCAAACTTGAATGAAATTTAGGAATAAAATTTACCCTGCGTTTCTTTTTCCTTTCAGTATATATATATATATATATATTTTTTTTTTATCCTACTCACCCTATCCTACCCAAGAGTAAGGTAAAAAAGAAATTATAATTCTTGTGTGATCGATCAATGCATTATTTGTCTACTATGTCACATAACACTTTTGCTAAGCTGATGTCATTGCGATGTGACAAATGAAGTCAACTTTCAAGACGGCGTACATCAACTTCACTGCGTATCGAAGGGAGTGCTGTATTTAAAATCAATGAAAAAGATCAACAAACACAGGAAATTGAAAGGTATGCAACGAAATGAATTTATAATGGGTGTTGGATGAATACAGAAAAATGAGTCTCTCAGGATCATTGCCTGGCATCACTTGGTAAAGCCTTTTATGCCAGACACTGGCCTTTGGGATGGATTTTTATACACGCACTGAAACCCATGAAAGATTCTTATATTCTGGAGATCACGAGTCTGAAATCTGCATCTAGCAGGTTCAAACCCAGGACTTTGCGATCTGAGACTGCCAAAATGCAGAAAACAAAGCTGAATACTCTGGCCACACCAGATTTATATTTAGGTATGTCATCTCATATCCCCACAAAATCTGCCTTAGTTCTCACTAGAACCATCTTGTAGAGCTACCGGTAAGTTATTTTAGTACATGTAATATACATTTCCTAGAAGAAATGAGATAATATTTTCAGAATAATTTATCAGCAATCCTATATGACATGTAATGTTACCTCATATTCTTTATACAGCAGGTCAAACCTGGCCTTCCTCAGGTCTGGATTGGTTAGTTTGTCAGGATTGTCTTCATGCTGGCTCAAACCACCTGACAAAAGACATTCATGAAGTGACTTTTCAAAATGATCATAGTACAAGCATATCATATTTGGCAAATGTTTCTTGATTAAAAAACTGTTGTTGCTTCTGGACAAAATGTGTGTGTGTGTGTTGTTACGACCAAGCACTCCTACCTTCGATTATCTGCCATGGCAGATTACGCATAGCTTCTAAGTATATATTCAATCTCTGACAACTGCGTCAGGGAGTCGACTCTTTGGCTCAGTGGTTAGAGCATTGGATTTTTAACCGGGAGGACCGATTCCCACGAGAGGGGGAATGTTTTTTCAGCTATGCTTCATTCCTTTGTTACGACTATCATGTCGTAAGATGGGGGCTCGTCCGGGATAGGACTTTATACGCCGAAAATCGCTTCACGTCATCATAAATGATGACTTCCTTGAAAAGGGGGAGTGTTAAGACCGAGCACTCCTGCCTTGGATTATCTGCCTTGGCAGATTACGCATAGCTTCTAAGTATCTATTCAATCTCTGACAACTGCGTCAGGGAGTCGACTCTTTGGCTCAGTGGTTAGAGCATTGGATTTTTAACTGGGAGGACCGGGTTCGAATCCCATGAAAGGCGGAATATGTTTTCAGCTATGCTTCATTCCTTTGTTACGGCTTTCATGTCGTAAGAGTGTGTGTGTGTGTGTGTGTGTTTTCATATTTATTTTTCAATGGAAACATATTCTGTGGCAATTCACTTGAATGACCTAAGTATTAGCACAAATTTCTTGGCACATAGTGTAGACCCAGATCAGACACCACAGAATGCCACATCTGATGTAGGATGCCACATCTGATGTAGGATGCCACATCTGATGTAGGTCTAGGTTGGCATCTGCCTCGGGGAGTGGGGTGGGTAACTTCCTATATATGGCATAGTACAGATGTGCGTGCCAAATGGCCGTCTTTTTCAGCACTGCCAGGTATATGATTGACCCCCTTTTTTCCACAAAAAGTATATGAATGACCGATTTTTCTGGATTCCTATGTGAAAGCCCCCACTTTTCTGACATCCTGGTATATGCACATATTTTTCACTCAGAGATTTTTCGAGGCTCTTGTTCTCTTGGTATTCACTGAATTAAGTGCAATATTTATCTATCAGCAATTGTCTTCATGCTGTCAGGATTGTCTTCATGCTGACTCAAACCACCTGACAAGACATTCATGAAGTGACTTTTCAAAATGATCATAGTAATCATATCATATTTGGCAAATGTTTCTTGATTAAAAAACTGTTGTTGCTTCTGACAAAATGTGTGTGCGTGTGTGTGTGTGTGCGTGTGTGTGTGTGTGCTCATATTTATTTTTCAATGGAAACATATTCTGTGGCAATTCATTTGAATGACCTAAGTATTAGCACAAATGTCTTGGCACAGAGTGTAGACCCAGATCAGACACCACAGAATGCCGCATTTGATGTAGGATGCCGCATCTGCCTGGAGGGGGGGGGGGGGGGGGGGGGGGGGTTGGGGAATGTCAGAAAAGGCCCCAATTTTCTGACATCCTGGTATATGCACATATTTTTCACTCAGAGATTTTTTCGAGGCTGCTTGTTCTCTTGGTATTCACTGAATTAAGTGCAATATTTGTCTAACTATCAGCTATGAATGGGTAAAAAAATCAAAGGGCAGTATATGAATAGGTCAACATTTCGGATGATCCAGTATAAGAATGTCCGGTTTTTCAAAGGCTAGATATATGAATGGGGTAGGTTTTGAAATACTCAGGGTGGCCACACATTTTTAGCAATCAAATTCCCTGATTTTTCCCTGATTTGATTTGATTTTCCCTGATTAAAAACCTTAATATTATCGCAATGGCCCCTACTTTTAGAAGTCATATACTGATTCAAATGCTGTCAAATGACATGTTTATACACAATGCTGTCACAATATTCTTAATTAAATGAAAATTTATCTAAAGTATGATGTACATGTGCTAATTTACTTTCATGGTAGTCAAAATCAAAACTGGTAAAATATATGGCCTCCAACCTCCCCTTGTAGCCACACCTTCACCTCCAATTTATTAAAACAGTAAGGGTTTTTTGTTCTGTTTTTTTTTTTTTTTTTTTTTTTTTGGTTACATGGTAGACTGTCTAAGGCCATTCTTAAAAATTGCTTGTTTGCAATTACCTATTCAGGTGTTCAAGGAATGGATAGACAGGTTGGGATTTTCTTTTTTCATGTGTTCAAGGGATGGGTATGAAGACTAGAATTTTCAAATTGGGAACAAGTCTTGATATCAATTGATTATGCAACAGTAATTAGCAATACGCATACTCATATGTCAGTTTAAAGCAAATTTTGCTTTATATTAGATTTTAAATGATACAGCTATGAAGAAAGAAAACTTGTTCTGGAAAAGCAAAATAATAATTTGAGTAGGAGCAAAATGTGTGGGTAGGTTGGCAATTGCGAACTAACAATTTTTTATTGTAGGCTTACAAGTTTTGTCATTTCGTCTATAAGCTTCGTGTGTGCTGACCCATTGAAAAATTAAAATAACCAAATGGGTTCCTCATGTAACATGCTAATATGCAGAACACTGAAGCAGTGATGCTATATTCTCTAAATAACACGTTACTAAGAAAACAAGTGCATATAAAGTTTAGAAATGACACTGAAAGCATGATCAGTGACATATCTGGTCAAATTTCAGTTTGAAAAACAGCATGAAAACAGTCATTTGGTGTCAATTTATGGCCATTTGACAATCTACCATAGATAATGTAATATATTTTATTCAAACATTTATGTAAATTAACACTGTTGTAGCATCAATTGAAACTTGTGGCTTAAATTATGTACAAAACTCTTCACTACTTATTGTGACAACTTTGCAAAAATAGCAATGTGCAGATTAATAGCAAAGCATGTTAGTAGTTGTTTAAAGCAAGCAATGAAACTCATATCAGTATAACATGTCTCAAGTTCATTCAGAAAAACATGCACTGTGGAACTAAGCATACATTCAGAAAAGCATGCAACACTGAACATTGGAACATAATAAAGTGCATACATGACCAACACCAACATTAACTTGACATTTTGCTTCAATTCAGTCTGTTTTTCAGTTCAAGTACTCCACCTAACATTTTAGTACTCCACCTTTAAGTAAGATTAGATCTGCAGGTATTTTATGCATATGGCAGAAAGAAACCACCAGTAGCCACATCTGAACAGCTATAAAATTTGAATATTTTGACCTTACAAAGATAAGATTTTTTGAAATTCCCTGATTTTTCCCTGATTTTCAGCAAAATTTCAAAGTCCCTGATTTTTCCCTGCAGGGAATTTTTTTCCACCATTTTCCCTGTTTTCCAGAATGCGTGGCCACCCTGATACTGGCTCACACACCCGTACCACAATTACCACCAAGTTACCCGCCCCCACCCCACGAGGCATCTGCCAAGGGTCTGCATCTGCAAAGGGTCTATATTTAGCCCAGTCAACAATGTTAAGGTCACGTCAAGCTGATCAATTAAGCAGATGAAATTTTTATTTATCAGGCTCTGGCCAAATCCTGTTCAGCATTTTTTTTTTTTTTAAATATACATATATCATATTAAGGTTACTAACTTACCAAGAATTTTTCTAGGACTTGTCATTGCTACTCTGCAGGCTGGACACTGTTTGTTCTTCTGTAGCCATATATCCATACATATAGAACAGAACACATGGTTGTTTGGACACAACACTGGGGCTTTCACCTGTAATAGTATACTATAATTGTGCAAGGGCACAGCATTTCCTTAAAGAATGCATGTGTGCTAAACCAAGACTCAAATCAGCTGTACATCCATGCTGTGTGCCTGAAGCTATTTAGGAAAGGCTTTGGATCCTTGGCTGTCCACATAGTGCCCTGCAAAGACTTAGCAGACTGCATGGATGCACAGGCTGATCTGAGTCTTCGCTGAGTCCACATGTAGTCTTGTAGGATATCCTATGCCCCAGCTCATATAAATGTACATGTATAAATGGAAAGCATTATATTTCTAAGGTGTTTTCTTGATTACTTTAAACAAATATAGACAAAACTTCAGTGACCCCCTCCCCCCACCCCCATCCCACAAAAGTAATGTTTATTTCAGGTAGAAGAAATTAATATAGGAATTTTATCAAAGTTTTAAAAATACCAGTATAAAATTGTATGAGGAGTTATGATCACAAGGTACCCACTGTCTATACATATGAGGTCAGAAAATGACAAAGTTCTCAAAGTAGAAAAAATAGATCAAACTTGCCTCCCCACCCACCCCCAGCCCCCATCCAAAAAGTAATGTTTATTTCAGGTAGAAGAAATTAATATAGGAATTTCATCAAATGCACATGCATATTCTCAAATGATGCATGAGAAGTTGCGCTCAAAAGGTACCCACTGTTTATACAATTCCTGAAAATGATAAAGTTGACAAAGTGGAAAAAGTGACAAAAATAAATTTAAGAATTACATCCAAACCACATGAACATCTGCAGACCCTGGAGAAAATATGTGCAAAGTTTCAAAAAGACTGGTATAAAATTGTATGAGGAGTTGTAATCACAAGGCACCCACTGTCTATACATCTGCGGTCAGAAAATGACAAAGTTCACAAAGTAGAAAAAGGGACAAAAATTAATGCAAGGATTATATCAAAAGCACATGCACTCTTCAGACTATGGAGAAAACATGAGCAAAGCTTTAAAAAGACTGAAATAAAACACTCACGAAGTACTCACTGTCTATATACTGAGGGTGAATTGATTGATTGTATTGGGGTTTAATGCAGGGCTCTGGAAATTTTGAAATCTGAATCGGTCCAGCCGATGACAATGACGTCATCAATGAGCCCATTTCCAAAAAAAAATAATATGTATATATCACCTGTTACGAAAACTAATGACAATTGGCAGTCCTATAACTCCTTTTAAATAATACACCTCAACTCCGTTATATGACGGAAGTCCGGGTATAACGAGCATGATCAAAGCTGGCGTCATCAATAAATACAGTCAGGTATCTCGGATGGGTCCGAGCAGGTATGTAAAAAGAAAGAAAAACAAAAAAAAAAACAAAAAAAACTGTTTTGTTCTTATTTCCCCTTCAGCAGGGTTTTCCAAAACTATTTTTAAACAACTGATTCCCGTCTTGTATAAGCGCGAAGACGGCGGGAAACAGGAGAGACGGAACGAAACGACTTTCATGGACCTAATTAGGTCTAATAAAAAAAGCCTGCGCCACGGGCGGTTTTGCAGTTTTCAATGTTTCAAGATTTGATCAGGCTGCTTAAATTTTAAGCACTGACCAATCTTGTCTAGCGCAAGTGGTGCATTACTTATTCTTACCGTGAAATCTACCTTGAATTATACTCGCATGTTACGGCAATCAACAACAACAACAAAAAAAAAAGCAATCAATAATACCCAGATCAGACTCCGTTGTATGCGACATCTGATAGGAAGTACACGGTTTGGGAATTCATTTATCGAATCTGGGACCGACAAACCGTGTTGATCAAAACAAAAAAGAAGAGGAAGAAAACGGGTGCGTTCAAGTGGTGCATTCTTTTATCTCTCTAAGTAAAGCGACCTTTGATCTTTTGGACACGCCGACTGCACTTGGATGTTTTGCAGTCTCAGTGTATTCACACGTGTCACACAAACGGATTAATTATCAGACTACCGTTACTGATGATTCGTGTTAATCGCTTGTTTACCGCACAAAGGTCAGTGAAGTGTTGATTTTTTGACAATGTTTGGATAATGACGTAATTAATTTGTGCTGCGGTAGGTTGCCGTTATTCAGCTGTCTCTCCAATACACATGTCAAATGACCGTTTAGAGCCTTTTAACTACCATAATATCGCATTTAAAAGGTGCGCGGACGTTGTCAGTTTGGGAAGACTTGACCGTTTGTGATTTTTTAGACATCATTGATTCGTGAAAATTGGTTGGTTGGGGAAAAATGGGGTTCAAGGCACAAACCTGTTGGACCGATTTATTAGCGTTTTGGGGTGTTTGAAATCGGTCCAGAATTCTTAATTTCGGTCCAGACCGGCTATTTTTCCGGTTTTCCCGAGCCCTGGTTTAATGACACGTCAACCATTGTGGGTCATTTTGTATCGTCTCCCAGAGAAATGGAGAAATATTGCAAGTGAAAAATGACTAAGTTCACAAGGTGGTAAAAGTGATAAAAAAAATAATCTAACAATTATATCCAAACCATATGCATATCCACATTCCATGAAAAAAACACATGCAAAGTTTCAAGAGGATCAGTACAAAACTATAAGAGGAGTTGCGCTCACAAGAGGTACCCACTGTCTATATATTGAGGGTGAAAAATGATAAGTTCACAAGGTGGAACTAGAGCAAGTGCCCAGAGGGTCACGAATACCCTCAGCAGGCACCATTTCTTAATTATAAAACATTTTTAAGTCAATGAAAATGATATAAGGCAAAATCAATGGACCATGAAATATAGGTCACTGACCCACATATAGTTCACAAGGTCAATCTCTGAGTGACACTGATAGAATTATCATCAAGTACCTTTTCCCAATAGCAGTGATTTATTTACAATTTTATACCTATGCGTCCCAGGATTCGCTTGGGCTATATAAAGTGAGTCCTACTAGAAAATCATTGCGTCCATTACAGAATTTTCCACTATAGCCTGGGACTCGCTGAGATTTAAAATGTGAGTCCCAAAGCAAAAATGTGAGTACAGGACTCGGGATGCGCAGGTAAAAAAATCACTGCAATAGTCTTCAAGACATGAAGCAAAATCGCTGGACCATAAAATATAGGTCACTGACCTACATATACTTCAGGTCAATCTGTTGTGTCACATTGATCCATTATGTACCAACTATGATGTTACTTCATTACATACAATGTAATCTAGAAGATATTAAGCAAAATCACTAGATCATGAAATATATGCTGACTTATATTTAGTTTGAGGTCAAAGTTTGGGTCACACTGTGTCATTATCTGTAAATATGACACTTAGGCAAAAGTGGGAGATACAGGACAGATATCACAGGGTTATGAAATATAGGTCACAAAGACCTACATTTATTTTGAGGTAAAATGCTGTGTCATACTGACCCATAATCCCAAAGTATGATAATCGTACATCAAGTTGTCTTTAAGATGTAAGATGAAATCACAGGACCATGAAATATAGTTCACAGTGACCTACATTTACTTTTAGGTCAACTGTTGGATCATAATGAATCAAAATCCCAAATAATGATGTTCATACATGAAATAAAATTCAAGATATAAGGCTAAATCATTGAACCATGAAATATAGGTCAAGGTGACCTATATTTATTATGATGTCAATCATAGTGTCACATAGAATCAATATCCCAAGTATCACATCAATCCATGGAATATTCTTCAAGATATAAAGTAAAATCACTACAGCATAAAAATTACGTCACAATGACCTTGACCTGGTTACCGTGAATGTTGATGTGATAAAAACGCATGTCTGATGCCCATCCTTCTTTATTAAGAAGTTGTTTGTATAAACAAACTGCAATATATTACTTTATTGAGGGGCCCTATAATTTTGACCTCTAGCTCCGCCCGGGGGCATGACCCAGGGGTCCATAGATTAGAATGGAAGAGAACCCTCCAAGGTAACCCCATACCAAATAGGCACAGTTTCTGATAATTGGCTGCAGAGATATACGTAATCTAAAAATCTTCTAAGTAAAACTTGGTTATAACAGGTGTTAACGGACAGAATCATGGACTGATGGAAGGAAGTACAGAAGGATGGACGGAAGGACAGACAGACAAATAAAGAGAACCGACGAAAACTATATATCCCTTCAGCATACTTTGTATGGCGTTTCGTATGCCAGGCGTATAATAAATGAAACAAAATGATCTAACAAGTATATCCAAACTACAAGCACATCCTTATACCCTGAAGAAAACACATGCAAAGTTTCAAAACGATCGGTACAAAACTGTAAGAGGAGCTGCGCTCACAAGACTCCCAGGGTAAATGTTGATGAACAGACAGACAGAAACTTGCATACCAGGGTCACCTATGCTAAAGCAGGTGCGATAACAAATCTAGACAATGGTCAAAAAAGCCCGCCACTGCAGGTTCATCAAGCAAGTGCCATAACTCTGTCAAAAATAAAATTAAAGGGAAGGTGCATTAGTCTTTCCCTAAATATTATCAATATTGATGCATGTACATAATTAATTTTAGCTATGTTCAATGTTCAAAGGACAAAAGTAGGCAAACCAGGGTTATGGTTCATGTGTTTTGAAAGTTGTCTTGTAGTGCTTTACAGTTGTGTGAAGATTCGTGAAAATATAGAGCGGACATGAGCACATAGTAGAAATGGCTATTTTTAATATCTACTATGTTCAAAGGGCCACAACTTCAAAAGTAGGTTAACCAGAGTTACGTATTTTTTGTGTTCTGAATGTTCTCATGGTACTTTACATTTTTGAGAAATGGTAGAAATGGTAATAATATCTTGAACGGTTTTCAACTTACAGAGCAGACACGAGTACTTGGTAGAAAAGGCTATGTTCAATGGTCAAAAGGCAATAACTCCAAAAGTAGGCAGACCAGAGTTACGATTCATGTGTTCTGCACGCCATCTCATAGTGCTTTATATTTATGTGAAGTTTCGTGAAAATATCTCGGCCAGTATCAGAGCTATGGAGCGGACCTGAAAGATGGAAGAGCTGACCAAAGGACAGACACTCAAAATTTCGGAGGATATAACATAATACTCTTGCCACTTTTTGTGGCGGAGCATAAAAATGACATTCCAGGATTAGGTCCCTCTTAGGAGGGCTGTGGAAATACCATGCAAGATGTCCAATATATCCATTTTCCCTGGGGATACATAAACAGTTTCAATTTACTTGTCCTAGGATAAGGGCTTTATGGCTCTACTAAGAAGAGTTAAGCCAGATTGCGAGGTACATATATTTTTCTTATTTAAATCCTTGCCTGCAAAAAAAGGTAGTGTAATCCAGTTCTGATGATTGTAGGTCATACTGTAATATAGTTAATCTGAATTGGCGGTGAACATTAGGGTTAAATTAAAAAAAAAAAAAAAAAAAGAGTCATTCAATCATGATTGGGCAAAGGTTACAAAATAAATTAACATTGTGTTTGAGTCTCTTAGAGAGAAAACACATGTATGCCAGTGATTTTCCTAACCTGAATTTGGGGTCAGATATCAGACCCAATTTTTCCCAGTTTAGAGACAAAATTCCCAATTTCTCCTTCATCATCATTTAGAGTAAAATAAGCCTCACCATTATAATATTTATTAGTTTATTAATTGCTAAGTAATTCTCTGAATACCAACATTGAAAAACACTTTACAGAAATATGTTCTTAGTGGATTTGAAATTTTCTATAGATTTTGGGAATATTTTGTAGATTATGATAGATGAAGATGAGCTAAAATCAGGTTAAAACAACAGCTATTAAATCAAAGCCTGGAGTTGCAGCCCAATGACTGCGACCTTGAAAGATTCTAGGTCTGGTGAACATACAGCATTCTCAGGTAGGGCATTCCACTAGGACTATCATGTTTAAACATGTAGTGGGAGCATTTGTGTCTGTTCTGTAAAGGTTTACAAAACTGACTGCCATTTACACGAACACAACTTACGCATGATCAAACAAATGGCAGTATGAAAATTTTACATCATTATAATCATCATTTCCTTTGATTTTGCGCTCTTTCATTTATAATCCTAAATATTTCCAATCCCCAGTTTGGTACGATTTTACTGTTGTTGACAATTAAGGCAAGAAGGAAGTTTCATATTTCGGAGACAGCACCTGAACTATGTCAAAACAAAAATGATTTAAAGTTAAATAAACGTTTTTTTTACTGAATTTAAATGAAGTATTTAAAGGCATTGTTTGGATGTAAAATTCCATGTTTTATTGAGCTTCTTTTCCTTTTATCGAACTATTCGCACTTCAATTCTGACTATTATGCAATCATAAAATGTTTTCTGAGACGTCCCCTTAATATGTGCTCCAATCAGAAATGGGTAAATCCAATACACAGTACAGAGGTATCTTCAAAGCAATTGGCATACATAGCTGGCTGTGTAACGTTTTGATGCTACCTCTTCAGGATTTTCTTGAAATGCAATGACTGAATGCTACACCAAGTCGGGCGGAAGCATATCCTCCCATGATGGAAATTTATCAAAACAAGTAAATCAAAGTGGAGCGCTGTGGTGCAGTGGTAAAGCATCAGACTCGAGATCGAGAGGTACCGGGTTCGATCCCCACTAACTGCAAGTGTTGTTTCCTTGAGCAAGAGACTTTATCCACATTGCTTAGTACTGGTTTCTACCCAGGAAAAAAGAGGGCCACATGGAAGATTAGTACTAGATTACTAAATGTGTTACCCTCTATAAATAAGGTCGATTATTATTATTATTATTATTAATTAGCATTAAATAACACCCGTTCATGCTTTTATTTTGTAAAATGATTTCAAAACTGTTTTGTGTACATAGAATCATTTAGTGTATGACCTGTGTAAACGTTTACAAATTTTAGTAAATGTGACAGCCCTACATTCCACTGGACAACAGCCAGTAGAAAAAGGAGTACTTGTAATAGAGGACATTTGCAGTTGACGAAAAGCCATGGAGTAACAGTGCCTGAAGTTAATGGAAAATAGTTGTATATAATCAGGTAGAGGCACTGCCACCAGACCGTAGACAATTTTGTAAAAGAGGCAGAGGCGCACTTCAGCCCGCCTCTGCTCTAGGGTCCATTATCCAAGGCTCTCCATCAGTGGCAGTCACATCTGACCTGTCATCATAACTGCTGGTGGTCCAGTGTGCTGCTCTACACTTAACTTTTTCCAGCTAGAGTATTTTCTGTTTAGTGTATATATATATATATATATATATAATCGGATTTTTGATTAACGTGCAGGTACAGGGGCAACATCCACATCAGTGGGCCCCCTTCCAGACAGCTGGCTTGCTGCACGCATGGCAGATCTCACACCTGATCTCCAGGTACTTCTATTATGAGGGTTGATAGCCGAGAGCTTCCACTCTCTGCAATCCCTCTGTCAGCTGCTTCCATTTGGGGCCTCCCAGGCCCACGCTTTCCATCAACCTGTATGTCAAAGACTGTCTTGAATGCACCACTGGAGCGTTCCACATGTCCATACCTTCGAAGTCTTCTCTCCTTCAGAATGAGGTCCAGATCCTCAATGCCAAGCCGCACAAGTAGCTCATTGGACCTGGTGGTGACAATGTCTTGTGGCCTGACATTGCAGATCTGTCTGATCATTGCCCTGTCATTTCGCTGCAGACGCTGGAGGTTTGGCTTTGTCAATGGCCAAGTCTCGCAGGCATGGAGCATTGCGCTCCGCACACAAGAGCTGCACACATGGCCTCGTGTTTTGAAAGAGAGGTGGCGTGAAGAGAGGACTGGTAGTAGATCCTTGAACTTCTTCCATGCGGTTTTCACACATGTTGTGGTTGGAAGTTCACAGCCACCTGCTGCTGAGAGCATGTCTCCTAGGTAGCAAAAGGAAGCTACCACCTCAAGCTTGTCAGGTCCGACCTGGACTTCCTTCTGTGGTCTGCCATCCAAGGGGCGTGAAGTTCCCTGACACCGTGTACATCAATAGTCAGGGTCCTTTTTCAAGCGCTTGAGCCCACTGCATTTCTTGTGCACCCAGTGCTTGCAGCCATTGCAGAAGATGCTGTTGCTGCCTACACCAGTGCGACAGACAGCACATGGAAACTCGCCTGAACTCTGCAGGAGGTCCAGTCCCGTACCGCAGATCATGATCTTTGTCTTTCCTGCATTTACTCTCTGTCCTTTCTTCTCCATTGCTTCTTTCCAAGTCAAGAGCCTCCTGACACATTCCTCAAGCGATTCAGCAATGATAACAAGGTCATCGGCATAGAGGTTCTCCCAGGGGACCCCAGAGTGGAACTCTCGTGATAAGGCTTCAAGCACAATGATGAAGAGCAGTGGGCTGAGTACTGATCCTTGGTGAACACCAACCTTCACTTCAAACTCTTCACTGTACCCCTCACCAACATGGACACGGCTCCGTGCATTTGCATACATCCCCTGCACTAGTCGCACAATCCACTTCTCCACACCAAGTTTTCTCAGCGCCCACCAGATGACCTTCCGAGGTACTCGATCAAACGCCTTCTCCAGGTCTACGAAAGCCATGTAGAGTCTCTTATTGGTAGCTAGATACTCCTCTTGCTGCCTGACAACAAAGATTGCGTCTGTAGTGCCTCTGCCTGGGACGAAGCCAAACTGGGAATCGTCGATTGATACCAACTGTCTGATGAGGCCGTCCACAATCCTCTCCAGGATTTTCATAACCTGCTCTGTCAGCTTGAGACCGCAGCAGTTGCCCCTTTCCAATGCGTCCCCTTTTCCTTTGTAGAGGCAGACAATGAAACTCTGCTCCCAGTCAGAGGGTACCTTGCCATCACGAATGATTGCAACTGCGAGGTCACGGATCATGGAGGCGCCCATGTCACCGGCCGCTCTTATCATCTCCACCACTATGCCTGATGAGCCCGGTGCTTTGCCTGCCCTCATCTGTGAGATAGCCTTCTTAACCATATCAATGGTGATTGGGATGGGCGGGCCTTCCACTGGTGATTGATATGACAGGTGGTCTGGGTCCCAGTCAAACTCAACATTAAGAAGCCTTTGGTAGTGCTCCAGCCAGGCCTTCTGCTTTGAGTCTTCGCTCATTGACATCTCTCCTGCATCATTCTTCACAGGTTTGTCACCAACAACATCAGTGTTCTCTCTTCTAAACAGGTTAGCAAGGCGGTAGACTTCTGAAGACTTTGGGTCAATATTCTCGTAGACCTTCTTGTCGGCTTCTTGACGAGCATGGTGCACTGCATGTCTGGCATTTTGTTTGGCTGCATCGTATGATGCCCTAGTGCCTTTACCAGCCTTCCAGGCCTTGAAAGCTGTCCGCTTGGCAGCAATGGCCTTTTCCACATGTTTGTTCCACCACCAGGTTTCACGATGCCAATGGTGTGGCCGAGTTGTGCCACATACCTTCTCAGTTGTCTTGAGCAGTCCAGTCTTGATGTTGTTCCAGATATCCTCAGTGGCCCCATCAGCTACACCTGCAGATGTGCTCACATGCAAGTTGAAGACCTCCTGGAAATGATTGCTTGTCTGAGGGTCTTAAAGCTTCCAAACTTTGAGGCGAGGGGTGAACTTGCGCTTGGAATTTGGAGGCACATCAATCCTCATGTCACATACAAGAAGCTGATGTTGCAGAGCTACTTCCTCACCAGGGATCACTTTTACATCTGTGACAAGTTTGCGCATGGTCCTACGGAAAAGGATGAAGTCTATCTGTGTGGCTGTGTTTCCAGACTTGTATGTGATGAGATGGCTGTCACGTTTCTTGAAATATATGTTCCCAAGAAGCAGGTCAAATGCTAGGGCATACTCTAGGATTCTCTCACCCTCAACATCTGGTTCTGGCCTGCCATACCCCATCCCACCATGCACTTCCCTGTATCCAGTGCCTGCACGGTCAACATGGCCGTTCCAATCTCCACATGGGATCAGAAATTCTGATGCTGGGATCCTGGCAGTCACAGCGCGCAGCTGATCAAAGAACAGGTCCTTTACCTCATCACTTAGACCACCCTGTGGGGCATACACAGACAGAAAGTTAACCAAACGCTGGCCTACTATGAGTTTCACTAAAATAATTCTGTCGGAGACTCTCTGAACCTCAAAAACTTTCTCTATCCACTCTTCTGCCACAAACACTCCTACCCCAACAGTGCCTTTGTCATTTCCTGACCAGTAGAGCTTGTACCTGGTGTCCTTGCCCTTGATTGTGCGGCAGCTGCCACCACGGTATCTGGCCTCCTGAATGCAGCAGACATCCACTTTCCTGCAGGACACTGATAATTATATCATGAGCAATACCTTTTAACCCTTTCAACCCTGTAAACAGAACCGATTATTAGTACAGATACCTCTGCTGGGTCAATCCAGAATTTTGGAAAAGTGTGTTCAACACTGCTAAAGGGGTTTTAAATCTTTGTTGTTGTTTTTTAACCCCCATGAAAACACAAAAAATTGGACAAAGTGGCATATATATTATAAGCTACTTTTTTGACACACTACTGTTTATTTTCCTTCCAGTATTTTGAAAAAAAAAATTGTTTTCCTATCCTAAGCTTACTGGAAAAAGGGGTTATGTCCACCCACGTTCTAAGGGGGTTTTGTCCTCCCCTGTCAAAATGTGAAAAGAGTTTTGTCCTCCCCTGTCAAAAGGTGAAGGGAGGTTTGTCCATCCCAATCAAAACAAGAAGGGTGTTTCGTCCTCCAAGTTAGAAATCACTGAAGGGGGTTTTGTCCCGGACTCTAAAGGGGCGTTGTGTTGAATGGCTTTTATTTCATTTGAAGCTTAGATGTGGCTGCACGCTTCGAAATAAACTACCACTATGTGCTCAGCCTGGCTTGTAAGGGCACAGCCATATTGGAAATAAATAAATGAATGATGAAGACTTAAAATATCCCGTCCAATTTCGGTACACACAAATTTATGTAACGAACGTTATAAAAAGCGGGACTGTACGGGGTCGCCAACTTTTTTTTTCGTCATCCTCCATTACGGGAGTATCATACAGCACTCCAGCTGGTGCTGCATCTGGACTTTAATATAGTATTACTGTCAGCCATATCATGAAGCTTTGTTAGGATTAGATGCAAACTTAGTTAGGATATATGGAAAGTGGTTCCTTGGTGGTGAATACCGAGTGAAATTGCAGATTATAATTATCAGCTTTCTCACTCGCACCAGTGGCTAGTTTGGATCCCTGTTGGAGAGGAGGCCTGCCTGACTGGTCTGGCTTACAGCTATTCAGAAAGGAAGATAGCTTTTTGTACAGTTTTTCATCATTAGCCCAAGAAGACCCGAGACAGTTTTGACAGTCCTGAAAACAATTACACAAAAATGTAGTCAATACAGACAGAACTTTGGGTTGAGTGGCCATTCTACAGGTTTTATGGGTCTGGATCAAACTGTCTAGAAAACAATGCGAAAGGTGACAGTATGTTCGGTTGGTATAGTCCTCTTAATAAATGCTGGGTGGGGTAACGTCCAAAGAGTCCATAGATACCAGAGAATAAAGTAGTCAAAACACATAATAGAATGAATGCACAATTTGTTGATTAAGTGAGTTTACATATTTGAATATTGTTTTCCATTTTAAGTACCTTTCCAAGACAAATTTGGCAAGATATTGGTAAAGTGAAAGCAATTGTCGCTTGCTTGTTGTGTCTTGCATTCACGTCAGCCGCCATACTTATGTTTTGATGTTTTCATTCGCGTAAAGAAAGTATTAATCTTATGGTTTCAAAATAACTGCAACATAATCCGATGATTTTGCTAAGAAAACATCAAACAATATATTGCACTGTAACAATAAAAGAATTTATCAAAAAGCTGTCGAAAGCAATAAAATATTTTGAACTATTTTTTATACGGGTTCCTACAAAATAGCTGTTGCTAGGCACTTCCGGTGTAAACGTGTTGCCCATAGTCCAACGTTGAGCTGTCAGAATCAGAATGATTTTGTATTGATTTCATAATTTTTTTACAGCTGACAATGTTTTCGTTTATCAGAAGGAACTGGTTTTTGATTGGTGTTGTAATTGTTATTACTTTAGCAAAATTATCTCCAGAGATAGGAGCTAAAGGAGGTGAGTAAAATTTCTGAAGCAGGGAAGCCAGTGGAAATCTGCATACTGGTAAATAAAAAAGCACTGGTGGTGGCTGCAACGCTCCGGAGTCGGCTTTTTAACACACTGGAGTGGGCGAAAAATGGCGGAACAGGTAAACTAAAGATATACCTGTTCTTGTTATATATTTTTTATCTGAGCTTAATTAGGTTTTATTTTTAAGGGCATTGGGTGCATGGAACACTGAAAAAACTGCAGTTTATGATTATGTAAGACATTTGGAGATTTATTTTATCGTTTAGCCGGCAAATCAGGTGCAAGTTTAGCTCGTGTTCTTGCGATGTCAAGATTTCACCTGTAATTTCGTAAAATGCTACTAAAATAAGCATTTTCGACACTGTTATTGTTCCATTCCTATGGTATTACAATGGAAAACATGATTTCTACATGCCAAATTTTTCACGATGATTTTCTTGTACTTTTATTGTCCATTTTCTATTACAACACATTGTGCGCATTTTTTGAAGCATCGCTACAACGCACCGGCTGTGGCACACACATTTTGTGGCTGTTTGTTTATCCCATGTAGGACTTTTATAACGCACTGCAAGCAGTTGAAACCCAGGCATACAGATAATATTTTTATCATTGAATAGTATTTAATATAAAACGTCACGACAATGACATTTTTTTTTAAATGTATTGTAACTGAATAGATATAAATATCACTTCTACAGCCTCGCTGTGGAAGCCGGCTTTTATGGCGACACTGGTAGAGTGATTGGCTTTTTTACGAAGTTAAGCAACGGAGATTGTGGTTAGTACCTGGATGGGTGACTGCGGTGCTTGGCTTCATAGAGGACCCGGTTTCACACTATATTGGTGGCAGCAGTAGGATGGAAGACAGTGTCCTTAGTGTGTTTCATAGCCTCAGATTTGCCTAGTGAGACGTGTGTGACTTCGGGACGAAGTCAAGAGATGAGAGGGAGAAATGTAACGGAATAGTATATATATCACTTTTACAGCCTCGCTGTGGAAGCCGGCTTTTATGGCGACACTGGTAGAGCGATTGGCTTTTTTATGAAGTTAAGCAATGGAGGTCACGGTTAGTACCTTGATTGGTGACCAAGGTGCTTGACTTCGTAGGAGACCCGGTTTCATGCTACATTGGTGGCAGCGGTGGGATGGAAGACATTGTCCTTAGCGTGTGTTGCATAGACTCCGCCCTCGGATTCGTCTAGTGAGGTATGTGTGCCTAGTGAGGCGTGTGCGACTTCGGGACAAAGTCAAGAGAGAGGGGGAGATATGTAACGGATTTGTTTTATATATCACTTCTACAGCCTCGCTGTAGAAGCCGGCTTTTATGGCGACACTGGTAGAGTGATTGGCTTTTTTACGAAGTTAAGCAACGGAGATCGCAGTTAGTACCTGGATTGGTGACCGTGGTGCTTGACTCCGTAGAAGACCCTGTTTCACACTACAGTATTCTAATTTGTTGGCGGGACTGTGTTGGGATGACCTCGTGTTCGATGCAGCAGACGACAACTGTCGTCACGTAGGCAATACAAACCGAGTATAAGTTGTACGGGTGCAGAACAACCTCATCCCACATAAAACTCTCCCCAAAACATCTTGCCCAGATAAAATGCCCCAAGATAACTCGCCTCAGATTCATAAGACAACTCGCCCCACGCTGGTAATATGTGTTGTTCGTCTGTCATTACTGACAATGACCAATCCTAATCAACTGTGTGATGTGTTATTATTTGTGTGTTCTATAATTGTAATAGCAGAATTTCGTTCATTTAGCAGACGATATTTTGAAATATTTTTTCTTACTCTTTTCAGAAAATAGGCTTTGATATTGTTGTAACTTACTTACTGTTACCTTTACATCAATTCAAGCATCACCCCTGCCAAAGAAGACAAAGACTGTTCCATCAGCTGGGAAGGTTATGCCATATGGCCTTAGTTTGTTAGGATGCTGATGGTATTCTTTTGGTAGATTATCTCCAAAAGGGGCAAACAATCAATGGAACATAATGCCATATTATGCTTCACATCTTTGCAAGTTAAGAGAAAATATGAAGGTCAATTGCCATGGGAAACTGAAGTAAATGTGTGTTGTTTCACCAGGACAATACTTCAGCTCACACGTCTGTCATTGCTATGGCTGCCATTAATGATTGTGACTTTGAATTGATTCAACATCCCCCTTACTCACCTGAACAGGCTCCATATGACCCATTTATTCCCAAAGTTGAATAAGGCCATTTCTGGTACCCATTTTCACTCAGATGATGACATCATACATGCGGTGGAGGACTTCCTCCTGGACAGTCAAGAAAAGGCCCTTCAACACTGCTGGCAAAAGTGTAGGATTATGTTGAAAAATAATACAATACATATATGTTTCCCAAAAGTCAAATTTTAATATGTGAGGCTCACAATATTTCAATCATCCCTTGTATATATAAATCCTTAATGTTTTAGACAAATTTAATTTTAGGGCAGATTAATTATCTCCCAAGATACCTGCCTGTGAATGTTGAAAATAAACGAGTGTGTGTATGTGTGTTTGACTGTTTGTGTATGTGTGTCAAAGGAAATATTTTAAAAAACTTTAAGGTGATTCTTTTCTGAGCCCCTACAGTGTCAGTTTTGTGGCAAATATAAAGAGAAAACTGTCTACAGAATCATTATATTTTGCAGGTATACTGAAACCAGAAATCACTGTGAAGTACATTGCTGTTTTTATCATATTTTTCAATGGTGGGATTTCTTTAAAAAGTGAGGTAAGAAGAAAAGAGCTGGTTGCCCTGTTTCACCCACCAATATCTTTAAGAAACTGGACTGTTTAGTTTTGAATTTGGACAAGTCTAGTTTTTCAAATAGAAAATGTTTTTCAAATGATTATATAAATAGATTGTTAAACAGTTAGGTCCAGATGAAATGGTGTATTTGTAACTATGTCTTGATAATCCAGAAAATATAAAAAATAAAAATTATAGGTTACATGTAAGTTTGTTAGGTTAGCTCCAAAAGATGTGTTGTTGGTACTCTTTGGAACTGCCTCTCTGAGTCAGTTCCATTGAGTGTCCACAAGTAAATTTGCTTCTGAATATTCCCTTTATTGAGACACTGTGTTTACTTAACCCATTTATGCCAAGTGAACTCTTCCTCAGCTGTTTGGACTGGTCCATTTCCAACTGGTTAGGTTTTATTATTACAATGTTTTATGGATATTGCTAAAGTTAATGCAAACAATTTAGACCTTGATAAGATGCCACGTTCTGTGGAGTCTGGTCTGGGTTTACATTGTTTGCCTTTGTCCCTTTTATAGGATGCTAGGCATAGATTGGTTAAGGAAAACATACTACAGTATTCAGCCTTATTACCACACATACCCCTATACATGCACAGTCAAGCAATTCCGTATATAGTTGTCAGATTACAGCCAGTGTACTTTTTGTCTTTTTTTTTTATAAAGGCATATATTGTGGGTATCCATTTGAGTTGCATCGACTTGAATATGCAATTCAAATGGGTACCCACAACATACACTTTTATAAAGAAAATAAGAATTACAAAAACACACACAAACATCGTATATGCATCATTGGATAAGACCTTCTCTGATCTATTTTTATGTGTACCCTTAGTATAAGTTGACACATATTTTACCACAAGTTTTTCTCAGTAATTTTGAAAAATCTAAGCGCACGTAATTAGGTAGAATATGGTATTTGAATATTTATCAGAGAACTGAAAGGTTTATATCTAACTTTTTAAGTGAAAGTGAATTTGCTTTAATGGTATATTAATCATTTCTTAAAAAGGGTATTCTTCTCTTTGCATGCTGGGTAAATTTGCGTGCTTTTTAGTCGTCTGTGGATTTTTTTTTTAAAATCAATGTTTTCAAAAAAATCTTCCAGGAATACCTTCAGAGTGTCAAACAGTTTGGATCCAGATCAGGGCAGATGTTTTGTTGGGTCTGATGGGTCCAGACTGTTTGCAGAGTTCATCAGCAGATGACAAAAGTCGCCACCAGTGTGGAAAGAGTTAAAGGAAAGAATTTGCTTCCACAAGTGGAGCAGATTGTTTCCTTAAAGACTTGACTCCATTTAGAAGGGTGGCACATACTTTTAGTTTGGAATGATCCCCCTTGGCAGTGTATTGCACACATTAAATTGAGTAGCTACAACTGAAGATTTTTGACTTAGTTTTCAAAGGGAGAACTTTTGCAGACAGGAATTTAATTTCTTTATACTTAAATTCTGTTCAATAGGGGACTACCCTTAACTTTCTTATCTTTTAGAGTAGCCTCCTTTGAGAAGGAAGGCTTACAATTCCAGGTCATAGTGAGCTCCTTTGCCAATACACTACAACCGCATTATAACATGGTTCGTTATAACACAGTTTTGGATATAACACGGTTCAAAGATGGATCTCAAAATTGTATATACGAGGGATGTTCGAAATGAATTGCTTATTTCTATCTGGAGACTTCAAATTTCAAGTTAGCCCAAAAGTACTCATTTCATGCCCTCGAAGTACTCCCCGTGGCTAGAAATGCAAAGTTTCAGCCGATGTATCCACTTCTTGAAGGCGTCACAGTATGCTGATTTGGGCACAGTAATAAGGTACTGATGAATGGCAGATCCAAGTGCCTGTCGGGACTGGTATTTCCGCCCAGCAAGGAATGCTTTCAATTTCAGAAACAAAAAGAAATCACATGGGGCAAGGTCTGGGGAATACGGGGGGTGAGGCAAAACAGTTACTTTTTCTTTCTTCAAAAATGCCGTAACTATTGCAGAGGTATGAGCTGGGGCATTGTCATGTTTAAAACCAGTGGCAGGGCGTCGTTTCTGATAATACTTTTTCAGTTTCTTCAGTACTACGTCTTTGTAGTACTTTCCGGTGATGCTTTTGCCCTTTTTCACTGGCACTTTTATTGCGACTCCTTCACCAGAGAAGAAGATTGCATACAAAACCTTCTTTGTAATCAAAGAACGTTTGGCAATTATTGGGCGTTTGCTGTGTTTAGTGGCCCAGATCTTATTGCTAACCTTTCTGACGGGCTCAAAATAATGGACCCAGGTTTCATCACCTGTGACGACATTGGCAAACTGCTTTTTGTCATATTTTGGAAATATTTGAAGCAGCTTTTTGGCCACTTTAACCCGTTGCCTCTTTTGCTCGTCAGTCAACAGATGTGGCACCCATCTAGCAGAAATCTTTCTGACTTTCTTTCAAATGCTTCTTCAAAATAAGGTGAACCGTTGATAGTGATATGCCTACCTTTCGTGCAATATCACGAACTGTAAATCTGGCATCTCCTTCAATGATTTCCTTTATTTTGGAAACGATTTCTTTATGAGATGCAGATTTTGGCCTACCTGATTTCGGTGCATTTTTTATGGACTCTACACCAGACTCAGATTTCTTTTTCCACCGCCAAACTGTGTCATAAGACACACAAGAAGGTCCAAAAGCAGTAGAAATTTCAGTCATCAGCTTCTTCAAAGAACAACCAAGTTTTGAGCGAGCTTTGATGTAAGCCCGTATTTCATCTTTTTTGTCGACGCTTCTACCAATCATTTTTACTGCAGTGGTCAATGACTGCGTGTATTCAAATGTCAAATTTTATGTCTTACACTTAGTCTAACATGTACATTTATACACCATTGTGTAGATATTGAATAGCCCTATACAGGTATGTATTGGTTTTTATCGTGCCCCACGTGGATATCGAACTAGAGGACAATAAGCAATTCATTTCGAACATCCCTCGTATTATATTGAAAAATGACCATAAATGGTCATTTTTCAATATAATCTATACATTTTTGTTTGGATATAACACGGTTGTTTAACTAACATGGTTTATGCTATGGACCCCAACAGGAGTGTTATAAAGAGGTTGTGGTGTATACTCATTTATCTTGTGGTGAATACACTTGAAGACTTTGCTGCCCTTTTTCAATGGGAGACAACATTAATTTGCAGACAGGAATTTCATTCCCTAGTGCTTGAATTCTTCAAAATATGGGGTCCAGAGTGAGCAAATTCATACCTATAAGAGCAGGCCCCAAGAAGGGAGGAAAATATTTCCATATCAGAATTATTCCCCTTGAAGGTGTGTCCATTCATCTTCAGCTACGATTTGGTGAACACCACTCATTAACTAATCAGAGCCAGAGTAACAACAACAGACCTGAGATGATTGATATGAAGTGTAAATTTGTGAAACCCTGTTTAGAAAATAATAAAAAAATAAAAGTTTATGTCTGCAACTACTAGTACATGTACTTAACACTTAAATTTTCAGCAGGCGACATATTGAAATATATTTCTTAATTTCTCCAGGAAACAGGATGACATTTCATGGAAATTGTATCTGATGGAAACAATTTGCATGAATTGTCAAATCCTGTTTTGTGGGAAAAGTAAGAAAAATATCACCAATTAGCCCAAAGAGTGGTAAAGATTAAATTCAATTTGTAAAGAGTTAATTATCTTCTTTTTGATTTCAGGATCTTGGAAAAGCACTTCGGCAGGTCAGAGTTCATCTCTTTATCCAATGTTTCACATTTATTTGCTTTCCAATTCTCATTTACTGCCTTGTATCCATTCTTGGCCATGGAGTAGTTGGTGCTAATATTTTGGAAGGGTAAGTAGAGCAAATTTATTTCTCAATCATTATATTGTTCAATGATTTTGCTATTATTATTATTCTAAGATGAAAGTATTAACCCTAGTCCTGCTGAACACGTATATGTCCTGCTCTTGCAAACAGTGAAGATCCAGATCAGTTGGCTTCTGAAGAAGCCAACTGATCTGGATCTGCACTGTTTGCCATTAAGTATGTGATTTATATCAACAATCTGGATCAAGTACAAAGGTCCTGCAAAAAGTTCTTCACTAATAGGCTTCCAAAGTTTTATCCCAGGTATATTTTAAAATGCTTCACTGTACTTGAATGGTCTGTTGAATAGGTAACAATACTCGTTTATTTTGTGCAAATTGCTTTCCAACTGACCGAGTTATTTCAAATTGAAATAGATGCAGTCATATACACTGATCAATTTACTTGTTACATTGGAAAATGGACCAAGCAAAGGATGGTCAGGAGTCCACCTTTTACATGACACACCTCCTTTCATAAGTGTGAGGTTGTTAAGTCTTTTTTGGCTTCTGAAAGGGTGAAAGTTTTAAACCATCCACCTTATTCACCGTCCCTGTGACTTCTTTTTATTTCCAAGGCTTAAGAAAATGCTTAATAGTATATGAACTGCCAAATCAGCAATTCTGTGTTAAATGACAAAGTTTTTACTGTTTCAATGGGATTGTTATATACTGATAGAGCTGCCAATGAGAATAAGTTTGCCAAAAACCACATCAAAACATTCCAACCCATTGCAAAGTTATGCCAGTTGATAGTCAAACAGGACATTTTTCAACCCCCCCCCCCCCCCCCCCCCCCCCCCAAAAAAAAAAACTTCATTGCTATAAATAGAAATATAACCTACAATGCTATATTTATATCCCACAATGCAACATTCTGAGTTTTTGAAATTTTTTATTAAAACTTAAAAACACAAAATATGTATTTTTTTTTCTGGAATTTGCAGTTTTATGATATATAACAATGTAACTTTGATTGACAGTGCAATAAATAATGTTTTATAGTTTCAAACTATATTGTAGTTTAAACTATATTGCACGGTTGAAATTTGAATTTTTTTAAAAAATTAAATTTTTTTAAAAACCACATTATAGCTAGTTTAAAAGTATAGCATTTACACCAAATATAGATGTTTACATATACATTTAAGTGAAATTGTAAGCCACTTTTAAGAAATTTTGTCAAATTAAATCACAATATCAAATTTATTCTTTTTTTTTTTTTAAATAGAATTTAAATCGCAAGTATTATGGTTCCTATATAAAACTTTGATTATTTTTCTCATAAAATAAAAGAAGATACAGGTCTTTAACTTGATGATAAACTGTCTCAACTGACACTTTAAAGGACATAAATCCAAGTTTTAATATTTCAAATTATTTTCAATGAAAAAATAAATGACCACTATGATGTCATAAAAGCCTCATTAATATTCATGAGCTGTTTGAAAACTGTTTGGAAAGAATATCAAAACTGCTCAAGTTCAAATTGGGATTAGTTGGAAGTTTTGCATGTGGTTTTCTGCATCATGATCCTAAATCCTTGAAACAATGCCTTTAAGGCTACAATGGAGAAACAGGAATATAACTTTGTCATTTGAACTTTAAGTGTGTATCACTAACAATTTAAAATATTTCATTGGAAGGTGTTTTACCTGCTTAAGTTAGTAATCCTTTATTTCTGTGTATTTTCAGATTGACAATCTTGAGTTGTATGCCCCCACCAGTTTCTTCAGCTGTAATCCTAACAAAAGCTGTTGGAGGAAATGAGGTAAACTTGTCAAATAAAATGTTACCTTATTCACCCTAAGTAGTCAGATGGATAGGGATGCATAAACAATGTAGACCCAGCACAGGTGATGTAGAACACAGCATCTGATCAAGGTGTACACTGTTTCCCACCAAAACATCATCAAATAGTAAAATAACCTCAAATTTTAGAACAAGTATGGTAAAGAGTAAATTGTCCCAATATATTTAGGGTAAAAATGGTCTGATTCTTGACTATCCAAAGAATACCTTGCAAGACTCTGATCAAACTGCTCGCTCAAATGTGAAGGCTGATCTTAGTCTTTGCTGGTTTGAAAGGTAAATTTTTTCATGTTGTGGCATGTATACCGGTAATTATGCACTAAACATTTAAGATAGTAACCAAAGGGACATACCATTTTTGGTCCAGATTCTATTAGTATTGGCATCACAGAATAGTTTCTTGTGTGCATGGTATTTTTTAACCAGGTTGGGGAGGGGAATTTTCATTAACCTTACTGGGATACAAATAAACTTTAGAGCTGGTGGCCAGCACAGAACAACTAGTGCCAAATTCATGTCAGTTTTTTGAGTGCACAGTATATTTTGAGTCTGTTCGCAGACTTTAATCAGATGCATGGATACATCATTGGGACAAGCTTCAGAGCTTGTGGCTCAGTTGGATGTGCCTCTGACTGGTGATCAGGAAGCTGCGGGTTCCCCCCCACCGGGTCGGAAGTATTCTTTCGTGGAGATTTGATCATGAAATATTTTCTTCTGTCATTCTAGCCCTTCCGCTGATTCAAGAAGGGCAGTTGTCAATTTCTGGTGAAAGAATGTGCACAATACTGATTATCCATTTAAAGGACTAAGCCTGCCCAGTAAAAGTGTGGTTAGGTAAACTAACCATGCTTGACATGACCCCAGTTGGTTGACTTGGCCGTAAAACCTCAACACAACTTCAGAGCTACCTAAACACAACTTCAAAGCTTGTTACAGTTTGGTGACCTTTTCAAGGTCAGCATGTGACAGATTATGAGATAGTATCAGATTTAAGTCAGTTTCTTGTATGCATGATATCTCTTGAACTGGTTGACAGAGTTTTGTTAAACTTGCAGGGATACATCATTGGCACAAGCTTTAGAGCTGTTTAGATTTTGGTGACCTAGACCTCATTTTCAAGGTCAGAACATGACTAATACAAATGTCCAATTTATGTAGTACCAAATTTTTGTGGTGGGGTTCATCATTTTTTGTCCCCCGCCTTTTCGAAGAAAAGTGAGGGGACATAGTATTTGGCTTTCCATGGTGCGTGGTGCATGGTTCCGAGTTTATAGTAGGTACCTTGTGAGCGCAACTCCTCCTACAGTTTTTAACCAATCCTTCTGAAATTTTACAGGTGTCTTCATCATGGTCTGAAGATGTGCATGTGGTTTTTACAGAATCCTTAAATTATCTTTTTCATTTTTTTCACATTTTTAATAGACTTTTTTCATGCTTCAATACTATGAAAGTGTATATGTAGTAGGTACCTTGTGAGCGCAACCCCTTTCACAGTTTTGGACTGATCCTTTTGAAACTTTACAGGTGTTTTAATCATGGTCTGAAGATTTGCATGTGTTTTTTACAGAATCCTTAAATTATTTTTTTTTACTTTTTTTTACATTTTTAACTTAGACTTTTTTTTGCATGGTTCTGAGTTTGTATTGGGGACCTTGTGAGCGCAACTCCTCCTACAGTTTTATACCAATCCTTCTGAAACTTCACAGGTATATTAATCATGGTCTGAAGATATGCATGCGGTTTTTACAGAATCTTGATGTAATTTTTTTCAAATTTTTCACATTTTTAACTTAGACTTTTTTTCATGCTTCAATATTATGAAAGTGTATATGTAGTAGGTACCTTGTGAGTGCAGCTCCTCCTACAGTTTTATACCAACAGATGTTTTAACCATAGTCTGAAGGTATGCATATGTTTTTTACAGAATCTTGGTTACTTTTTTTTTGTACTTTTTTCACATTTTTAACTTTTAACGTAGACTTTTTTCATGCTTCAATACTATGAAAGTGCATATAGTAGTAGGTACCTTGTGAGCACAACTCCTCCCACAGCTTTAAGCAAATGCTTCTGAAACTTTACAGGCATTTTGCTTGTGGTCTGAGGATATAGGTGTGCTCTTGGAATCTTGAAATTTTGTTTTTTAATTTTTTTTGGGATATTTTTTCCATATTTTTAGCTTCAATTTTTTTCCTGCTTCAATACTTAGGTAAGTGATACAGGACCAATGGTCCTGTGGTTAACCTACTCATTTTTAACAGCTCAAATAAAAATAAGGCGGGGGACATAAATTCCCTATGGAATTTGCTTGTTTTTTCTAAAAATATGTGTCTAGTGAACTTGTTGTTGTTTTTTTCTGCATGCAGAATATTAGATGTTATGTAAATATTTTATTTTGAAAAGCATGTTGGGTAATTAGAAAGCACAGATATTATGGAATTAATCTGTAATATCAGCCAATTTTAGGCTTTTTTATATACCGGTAATAACTTTTAAAAGAAAAGCAAAAAGAAACACTGAAAATGTTATGAATTAATTACCATACTGCAAACAGGAGTAAACTACCATGTATCCGTGATCTACTATTAAAGAGGAATACGATTAAGCTAAATTATTTTTCATAATAATCATAAGTATTGGGACAGACAGGTCTGAGCAGAATGCGGCGTCTGAACAAGGTTTACACTGTTTTCCTCTCATCCAGCAGTCTTTAGACATATCAGCAAATACAGTCGACTCTCGTTATCTCGAACTCGCTTATCTCGAATAACCGCTTTTCTCGAAGTGAAAATGTGGTCCCTGTTATAACACAGAGATCTACCAACAGGCAACAAAATATTGTGGAGAAGAGGAGAAATTGCTCCTTAGGAGCAATTTCTCCTCTTTTCCACAATATTTTCAGTATATCTCTAACTTGTAGGAGTCAAATTACATATTCATTCTGTAAAAGGTGGTTGTTCGTTTAAATGTTTTCTCAGTTCCGCAAATCTGATATGTCGAAGTACGGATATCTCGAAGTGTTTCATAGAATCCCTTGGAGTTCGAGATAACGAGAGTCGACTGTAGTAAAACAGGACTTGTTGAAATTTTAGGATGTTAGGTAAGGAGCTTGTTCCACATGTTCCAGTAAACACTTGTCAAAACCAAAGCTTTTCAGTTATGCTTGGTATGAATGTTATCGAATTAACCTGTATATACTTGAAAGAAAGACGAAAGACAAACTTACAGACAAACCTTTCAAACCTTTCAAACTTTATTTGTTTGAATTATGACAAACACACTTTTAGAAGGAATCACTTCCTTTAGGTTGATTTTGCTGGGTAGGATTATTCTTAGCAGGGATATATCTGGCTCAAAATTAGTAGGGCCCATTAGAAAGGTGTAATGGCCCATTTCCTATTCATTTTTATGCAATTTTCAAAATTTTGATGAGCCATTAGAAAATTTGATGGGCCCTTGGGAAAATGGATGGGCCAGAGAATCCTTAATACCCATGCTAGAGCAAAATAAACACCAGTGCCCAGTTGTTTTCAAAGCATTGTTAGCTTAATGAGCTCATTAATGGTCAAAATGTTAACTGTTCTAGTAAGTACAATATCTAATTACAGGTATTTTTGCTGAAAAAACGGGAGCTACTCTCATTTTTCAGCAAAAATTAGCATATATGCCATATTTAATGATCAAAATTTTAACGATACATGTACATTAACTAATGCTATAGTTAGTTTTGAACAACTGGGCTCAGACTGCTTAGACTACTTATGATAGAGGCCCAGCCAAAAATATAAACAGATTCATTCTACCACCGTTAGTTTACTCACAAAACAGGTTGAGGCCCATCCCAGAACCATGCCTGCATCAGTATTTACATTGTATGTACAACATGTTTTTGTAGAAAATAACAAAATGTCATCCGAAATTATCATTTACATGTACCAACATTATCATCATGCATGGAACTCTGTTTTGCTTGTGTTTCTTTTGTTGTTGTTGGTATACATGTACATGTAACAATTTATTTACTTATGATAGAAGTATTGCAGATGCTTGCTTACTTTACAGGCTGCAGCTATATTTAATTCAGCATTTGGAAGTTTCCTGGTAAGTACAGTGAATCTTCTGCATAGCTTCAGATAAGAAGGGGGTATCAGTTAGATGTTTTATTATTTCTTCTCAAAAACATATGTTGTGGGAACTTCTAATAGCTACCCCAAATATGTTTTGGTGCCTTATCTAAAGCTATGTTCTACATAAATTAATAAAGTAGTAGCTGTAAGTAAAATTAACAGGGTTCAGTTGTTCAAAGCATTGTTAGCTAAACAAATCTGTGAATGACAAACTCGTTAACTGTTGTAGGTAAGGTATTTTTAGCTCACAGAGCTATGCTCAGGATGAGCTATATTGATCACTTTTTGTCGGTCATCTGTCCGTCCTTCCATCTGTCAGTCTGTTAATATTTTCAAACAACTTCTCCTCTGAAGCTGCTGAGCCAATTTGGCTCATATTTTATATGGAGCCTCCTTAGGTTGGGGGAACAAAAGATTGCTAAAATAGTCACGGTCCGTTGACCAAGATGGTCACCATGCCCATACATGGTAAAAACCTTTAAAAATCTTCTTATCCAGAACTGTGGATGCCTTGGGGCTGAATCTTTGCACAAATCATCAGTGACAGGAGGTCTATCAAACTTGCTAAAATAATGGTTGTACATTGACATTTGACCTTTTTATGTTGAGGTCAAGTTTGCTTCCATATGCATTTGTATTGGCCCCATACACCTGTATGGAAAAAATGTTGATAATTTCAGATGACCTCCTCTGAAGCCTCTCGGCCAATGTTTCTCAAATTTCGAGTGGCGCCTCCTTTGGGCAGGGGAATGGGGAATGAAAGATTGACATTTGAACTTTTTACATTGACATTTGACCTTTTTACTGCTTCTGTATGCATTTGTATGGGCATCATACATTTGTATGGACAAAATGTTGTGAATTTCAAACGACCTCCTCTGAAGCCTCTGGGCCAATGTTGCTCAAATGTGGAGCCTCTTTAGGGCAGGGGAATGAAAGATTGCTAAAATGGTTGCGGTCCACAGACCTAGATGGCCGCCATGCTCATATATGGTAAAACCTTTAAAAATCTTCTTCTCCAGAACAGAGGGCTGAATCTTTGCAAAAATCGTCAGGAAAGGGAGGTCTACCAAATTTGCTAAAATGACATTCGTGTATTGACAGTTGACCTTTTTAAGGCGAGGTCAAGTTTGTTTCCATATGCATTTGTACTGGCCCCATACATTTGTATGGAAAAAATGTTGATAATTTCAAATGACTTCTCCTCTGTAGCCTCTGGGCCAATGTTGCTCAAATTTCATGTGGAGCCTCCTTTGAGCAGGGGAATAGGGAATGAAAGATTGCTAAAATGGTCAGGGTCCATTGACCAAGATGGCTGCCAGGCCCATATATGGTAAATACCTTTAAAAATCTTCTTCTCCAGAACATAATAAGCCCTGGGGCCTGATCTTTGCACAAATCATCAGGGACAGGAGATCTACTAATATTGCTAAAATGGTGGTCCTACATTGACTTTGACCTTTTTACGGCAAAGTCAAATTTGCTTCCCCATGCATTTTTATGGGCCCTGTACATTTATATGGGAAAAATGTTGAGAATTCATATTTTGGACATCTCCTCTATAATCCAGCTGAATTGAAACTTGATGATGAGCATTATGGCACTAAGTAGACACAATTTAGCTAAATGAGCCGGTAGAAAATCCAAGCTGGCCCCAACAGCTGCCATCTTGAAAATGAATTTTCCACATCTCTGCCCAAACCTTTGGTTGCTTTGAGTCGAAACTTGCTCTGTAGCAACAGGATGACTTCTGGATCGAAACCAGCTAAAATTAGGTCAATCAGAAATCCAAGATGGCTGCAATGGTTCCGCTCCATTTAACAAGATGGCCACCAGAGCTAAAAAAGGAAAATCCTCAAACGACATCTCGTCCTTGGCCAATGGCCTGATTTCAAAATATTTGCACAGAAGTGTTTCTCCAATGGCCCTCTACCAAAATTGCTAAACTGGTTCTGCTTGGCTGAACAGAATGGCGGCCAGAGCTAAAAGTAGAAAAACCTTTAAAAGACATCTCGCAGCCAGTGTCCCAATTTCAAAGTAATTTTACATAAGTGTTCCTCTTATGGTCCTTTACCATAATTGCTAAAAAAGTTCCGTTCTGCTGAACAAAATGGCAACCAGAGCTAAAAATAGAAAAAACCTTTAAACAAAATCTCCTTCTTGGCCAGTGGCCTGATTTCAAAATGATTTCACAGAAATGTTTCTCTTATCCCCCTTTACCAGAATTGCCAAAATGGTTCTCCTCTGCTGAACAAAATGGTCACCAGAGCTAAAAATAGAAAAACATTTAAACCACATCTCCATGGCCAGTGGCTGGATTTCAAAATAAATTTCACATCAATGTTCCCATTATGCCCTTTTGCCAAAATCGCTAAAATGGTTTTGCTCGGCTGAACAAAATGGTTGCCAGAGCTAAAAATAGGAAGAAAATCTTTAAAGGACATGATTAGTAGATGAACCAATTAACTTCGAAAAAAAAAAAAGAACTTTTTTTTTTTACCTATAGGCCTTTGAAAATTTCAGCATTTTAACCTTCTAAGCAAGATATCTCAACTGTTTAAGCCATTGCCTTGAAACTTGATGGGCAAATAGGGAATGATGAGTAAATGACCTGATTAACTTACAGCAGTTAACTCAGGTGAGTGTTGTGGCCCATGGGCCTCTTGTTAAATACATTGATACATTCCAAATTGTGAGTAGCTTTTGCAGTGCATCTGGGTAGGTAAATTAAAGGCAGATTTTCAACAAGTTCTGTTTGTTCAATCTTTTAAGAAATTTTCACAATACTCTTGTGAAACATCAGTAAAAAAGAAAAATTGGCAAAGAGAAGTAAAAATATTTTTAGATAAAAATTTAAAAATACTACTGTACTATAGAAAGTGCATAGGTCAGACCAAGTTTTGGCTGCAAATTTAATTTTAGGGTTTTTACTAGACATTAAAACACAGAAACAGAATGTGACTTACAGTCTCAAAACTGTTAAATGGGTAGATATATTCCATCTAAGTGAATGTTATGTTACACAATTTTTATGCTCTCGCCAATCAAAGAAGGTGGAAAGGGCATATAGTGTCTATCCGTCCATCTCCGTCCTCATCTGGCATTAGCAATTTGCGTTAAAGTTTTTCAGTCTGGGGCATCCATGTCCTTTGGACACATTTCTAGTTGTTTTATGTGAAGCCACAGTGAAGGTCACATAAGAAAGAGTCTCATAACTGCATCAGTTGTCATACAAAAAGTCATTAGAAAGGAGTCTGTCAGTCAGTCGTGGAATCTCCTCCGAAACCATTGGTAGGAATTAATCAAACTTGCTATGTGACTTCCCCACATGGTAAGTGTGTACGAGCAATATTGTTTTTCCATCTGTCTGCCTGTTTGTCATGTTATTAGCAACATTAGCACAGAGCATGGGAATTTTGTGATGGCATGCCATTTACTGTGCAATCTAGTTTTTCTTTAATAGTAGATCACAGATATCAAAATGACAGTAATGTTGTTGGCAAATTTTCCCAGTAAGGGGATTTGATATACTTGTTAGATTGTTAGCTGTTTTGTACAAGGAAGACCTTTTGTGACTTCCTGGGCCCAGTTGGTTAAAACTTAACAAAGGGCCTTGTTTGCTTTCCTGCACACTTCGTCTATTCTGAAAGGGGTCTATGCTAAAAGGAATGAATTCGCTCCCATGGAGAGCAAATTCTTTCCCTTTAGAATTGACAATTTTCCAAATGGAGGCAAAATAATTTTGTCCCTTGAAAGTGTGTCCATTCCCCTTAAAGTGTTTTATCAGATACACTTAGAACACTTCTGGTATTGGTGGCACTTTATTCTTGAAACTGAGAAAGAGTGTTTTTAACAAATTGAGTATTGTAAGTGATCTTTTGTCACTAGTATGTTTCTTGAAATATGCAACTTCAGAAACAAGCATCTTGTTGAAAATTTGATCAAAATCTGTTTCAAAATAAGAAATTTATTGTAGTTTTAACCCTTATCCTGCGGAACACGACAACCCCTACCTTTGCAAGCAGTGTAGATCCATATCAGATGGCTTCTGAAGAAGTTTTTGAAATGAATGAATACATTATATTAAGTAATCTGATTATTGGATAGTCATAAATGGGTGTGGCTAAATTAATTGATTCAGCAGGATAAAGGTTAAGGTTTTATAATTATGAGCAGGATGCCACCATTTTGAATATATAATAGGCTATTTATGTTTTAAGACACAAACCACACAAAATGACCCACAAGGGTTGACGTGTCGTTAAACCCCAACACAATCAATTTTAAGACACAAATCAAAGCTGTCTGTTGACAGGAACATGCTGTCATTACAAGCTGCTTGATAGTATATTTGCTAGTCCACATGTAGATAACAATATATTTTCAGACATGATTTGTTTCATTTTTGCTCTTTAAATTAGGTGGTTATGTCATCACTAACTCACAAAAATAGCATCTTTCATGACAGCATTTTCAAGTCCAATAACTTTCTTATAACTCGACAGATTTTTATGAATTTTTCACCAAAAAAAATCACCTTATTTTCCTACTTGTAAGTTTGTTATTTGATGTACGATTTCCTTTAATAGACATAGTGATAAATTTATAAACACTTATTGTGTATTTCAGGGAATATGTGTGACGCCAGCCTTGATATTATTTTCAGTAAGTAAACATATTCAGCTATGATTTACATATTCCAAACCTCTAGATAAGGATGACATTTGGGTGATTTTTTTTTCTTGGATTTTTTCCATAAAGACATATTGTGGATACACATTAGAAGCACCTTGGTTGTATGGTCACAACATATTCAAAGGACTTTTTTAATGACAAGTATTTGATGATAATTCTAGGATATTTTTACCATACCACCACAAACACATATGTTATGGTACTCACTAGAGGCACCTTGCCAAAGCCCTTTTACAAGTACCCATAACATATGTTTTATGAAGAAATACTGGTAAGTGAAATTTATCCCAGACTTATCTAAGTGAGTCTTCTGATGTATGTTTTTTTTTGTTTTTTTTTTTGCAGGAAGAAATATATAACATACGAGTACATTTTGTACTTTTTGTTTACTGAATTTACTTTGTCTAGAGCAACTTGAGACATGTAAAGAGGAAAAATGACTTTGTGGCATGTGAATATTTGCAATTATTAGTAATTTGAGATTTATTAGCAGGAGAAATTTGATGCTTAGCTGGGTTCAGCATGTTTTGAGCACTCATTAGAAGTGCCTTAAGTAGTTAGGTGCTTCTAATGAGTATCCACAACACATTTTTTTGTGAAAGGATAAGAAAACTATTCACTATATTTTGGTTGAAAAAAGTGCTTTATCTGGAGCTGTGCACATAACAATGTTCATGGTGCAATTCAGATAATGCACAGTGTGAGAAAAGGGCCCTTATATGAATAGTGAATGCCAACATTAGCCTACACAGCCACATGGCCTGGATGTCTGGGGTAGTCTGTGTATTTTACAGTATCCAGTGGGCTGTTTGCTAGCAATGAATACCCTAATAGTACTGCATAAATACACAGTCTGATCTTGGACTTTTAGTTTAAACAATATTTATTTCTTCATTTTAAAACTACACTGTAAAACTATACTTTCAGCAGCAGCAACTGGTTCAAGAAAGAGGATGCTTATCCTCATTGGCCTCTGCTGGCTCCATAGCATGGTGGTGCAGATCCAGGGGCTGCAAGTTCAAATCCTAGCTCTGTCACATAACTTTTATGGAAATTGATTGTCATTAAGAAAACATGCCTATTCAAATATACTGAAAATTTTACCACCAAAAAAATGAAAATTTTCAGATAAAAATTCTATTGTTTTTCACATTTCTGCTCAAAATATAGATTGTGGGTACTCGTTGATGAGTACCCACAATCTATGTTTTGAGCAGAAATCAGAAAAATAATGTATACCCCTGTAAACCCCAGTTTTACTATATAAAAGTGGGGTTTAAGGGGGTCAACTTTATATAGCCATGTTTTCGTGATGGAAATCATTTCTACAGTCATTCTGTCCCTTTCACTGATACAAGAAAGGCAGTTGTCAGTTACCAGCAAAAGTGTGTGTACAAGGACTGGTTAACTGCTTAGAGGACTAAGTCTGCCTGGTAAAAGTGTGAGTAGGTTACTAACCAGATTGACATGACTTTAACAGTATTAACTGGGCCATAACACTCGAAATCAAATCAAATCATTGGGCTTTGTTGTGCACATATTGCACTCAAGCCCTTTTTTATCGCACCTGCTTGTAGCAGGGTGCGATATAAGCGTCCGATTTTCTGTCCGTCCATCCGTCCGTCAGTCCGTCCGTGCGTCAGTCCGTCCGTCTGTCAACATTGATGTCGACGTTCGACATTTATGTCAAAGTTAGTATTCTAATCAACTACAAGACTAAACAACCATCAAACCTTGCATGAAACATCTCCCTGACCTCCTGACTTTGCAACATAGGTGTCCGCTTTCCCGTATGTCTGTCCATTCGTCCGTCCGTCTGTCAACATTTATGTCGAAGTTCGACATTTATGTCAAAGTTAGTATTTTAATCAACTACACGACTAAACAACCATCAAACCTTGCATGAAACATCTCCCTGACCTCCCGACTTTGCGATATAGGTGCCCACTTTTCCATTCGTCTGTCTGTTCATCTGTCAGTCTGTCCATCTCTTAACAGTTCTGTTATGTCGAAGTTCGACATTTATGTCAAAGTTAGTATTCTAATCAACTACAAGACTAAACAACCATCAAACCTTGTATGAAATATCTCTCTGACCTCCTGACTTTGTGACATAGGTGCCCGCTTTTCCATTCGTCTGTCTGTTCGTCCGTCCGTCTGTCTCTTAACAGTTCTGTTATGTCAAAGTTCGACATTTACGTCAAAGTTAGTATTCTGATCAACTACAATTCTACAACAACCATCATTCCTTGCATGACACATCTCCTTGACCTCCTGACTTGGCAGATATGTTGACCCAGTGACCTTGATCTATATTTTGCGCTCCATTGACTTTGACACAATTTACGTTGACGTTCCAGATCTTCTCAACTATAAAGCGTACAACTACCAAACCTTGCATAGTGCTTATTCTAGATGTACAGACTTGGCAGGTACCTTGACCTGGTGACCTTGACCTATATTTTGCGCTCCAGTGACTTTGACATATTTTGCGTCGACGTTCGATATCTCCTCAACTATAAGGCCTACAACCATCAAACCTTGCAAAGTGCTTCTCCTCAATGAACTGACTTAGCAGATACCTTGACCTGGTGACCTTGACCTATATTTTGGCTGCAGTGACTTTGACATAATTTACATCAACGTTCCAGATCTCCTCAAGTGTAAGACCTCTAGCCACCAAACCTTGCATAGTGCTTCTCCTATATGTACTGACTTGGCAGGTATCTTGACCCGGTGACCTTGACCTATATTTTGAGCTCCAGTGCCTTTTACACATTTTACATCAACGTTCAATATCTCCTCAACTATAAGGCCTACAACCATCAAACCTTGCATAGTGCTTCTCCTCAATGTACGGACTGCAGGTACCTTGACTGGGTGACCTTGACCTATATTTCACGCTCCGTTGACTTTTACACCTTTTACATCATGTCCTCATTACCTTGACCTATATTGTGCACTCCAGTGACTGACACATTTTATATTGATGTTTGGTATCTCCTCAAATATAAGACCTACAACCACTAAACCTTGCATAGTGCTTCACCTCATTGCCCTGGCTTGGCAGGTACCTTGACCCAGTGACCTTGACCTATATTTGACACATGTTACGTTGATGTTTGATAACTCCTCAACTATAAGGCATACAGCCACCATACCTTGCATTGTGCTTCTCCTTGATGTATTGAATTAGCAGGTACCTTGACCCGTGACCTTGACCTATATTTTATGCTCCAGTGACTTTTACACATTTTACGTCAACGTTCCATTATCATTGGGCTGTATGATACGAAAAGTCAGTGCTGAAGATATAGCCATTAGAGGGAATGGGACTGGCCTGGAATATATGTGCCCCACTAGGCACTTTGTCTACATTTTTTTCAACCCAGTTTTCCAAGTAAGCACTGCTAAGAATGAAATAAACTTATTTAATAACCACATTCTGATTGTGGCTCCTGTGACTTTTGCGCCAGCAGGTGCGATGACGCCTTCTGCGGAATTCTTGTTTTGGTTGTGCATCAAATGATTTTCTCTTTTGTCAGGTTGGTTCTAAAGCATCAGTCCCAGTAGCAAATATATTCCTCCAGTTGTCAGCAACAGTTGTTCTGCCATTGCTTTTAGGACAGTGGTTGAGACAGATATTGATCAGTAGATTAGAGATCAAGAGAATTCCTTGGGGTCAGATTGGAAGGTGAGACATGCCCTTTCTAGGAGTACATATTATGCCACATGTGATGCACACGAAAAGGGCCCTTATGCCATTTGTGGACAATGCAAGCCCCGATCAGCCTGCACATTTGCACAGTGCTTCATTGCCTGCATACAGAATCAATGGATACTGTAGTATATGTCAATAAACAGAGAATGTCCAGATCAGAATGCACAGATGCACACAATTCAGGATCTTCACTATTGCATAAGGGCCCTTTTCCCAGGCTGTGCAGCATGGTTTAGGCTGACACACATGGCCATGCATAGCTCTTAATAACCCTTCAAGTGACATTCTGAATAATGGCATTCTAAAATATATTTTTAATTTATTAAGAGAAAATATAATAGAAATATTTGAGAATGTAATCTGCTGCTATTGTGATTGGCACTTGAAGGGTTAAGCGTTAATAAGATATGCAGACATAAATATATACTACATACCAATTTTCTCTCATGTGCGAGAAATTTGTGCAGGGAAAGAAGAAGTCAGGAAAGTTTCTTGCTGCCAACATTAAAAAAGTTTCCATCTTTCATATTAGTATAATGGAAATAAGAGAATTATGCAAATGAACAACCACAATATACCCAATCTTTATGAAGAATGTGAAATTTTCTCACAACAAAAGAGGGTTGATTTACAGTTTTATGGATACTTATTAAACTCTCCTTGCTGAGGCAATTTTAATGATACCCACAATGTTGTTTTTAGGGATCGGAAACTTCAGGATTAATCCTGATTCCAGGATTTAGAACTTATATTTTTGCCATGAAATTTCGCTTTTACACTTGTTCACAAGACCATCCTTTTGTGTCAAAAGCAGTTCTTTGGGTTAATATATGCCTGAAATAACTTTAAAAACTAAATATTGAACTAATTATTAGTTGTATAGCTCCAGATAAGAAGGAGTATCCACATAGTAATTTTCTTATTTCTCAATAAAACATATAATGTGGTTACTCATTAGAAGTGCCTCAGTGCAGACAGACAATGGCCATTTCTATAATCCCCCATCCGCTTCGTGGCGGAGGATTAATAAGTGATCCTGAAATCTAAAGTGCAGTCCAAATACTTATATTTTCTTATAACTCAAACATATGTTGTGAGTACGCATTAGAAGTGCCATGGGGGATTATAGAAATGGCCATTGTCTGTCTGTCCATCCATAATCTGTCCGTCGATCTGTCCTTCTGTAACACTTTCTTGTCCGCTCCATATCTCCTGAACCCTTTGAATGATTTTCATTAAACTTTGGGCAAATGTTTTCCTCAGTGAGTTGATGTGCAGAACTCATAAGTCAACCATGCCAACATCAAGGTCACAGGTCAAGGTCATGGGTTTGAGCCTAGAATTTCGTGTCCGCTCCATATCTCCTATACACCTGGAAGGATTTTCTTTAAACTTTGGTCATATGCTTGCCTCGGTGAGACGATATGTAAAACTCATAACTCAACCATGCCGACACAAGGTCAAGGTCACAGTTCAAGGTCACAGATTTGAGCCTTGAATTTCATGTCCGCTCTGTATCTCCTATACCAGTGGAAGGATTTTCTTTAAACTTCGGTCAAATGTTCACCTTAGTGAGACGATGTGCAGAATTAATAACCATGCCGACTCAAGGTCAAGGTCATAGTTTAAGGTCGTGGGTTTGAGCCTTGAATTTCGTGTCTGCTCTGTATCTCCTTTACCCCTGGGAGGATTTTCTCTAAACTTTGGCCAAATGTTCACTTGTCAGACGATGTGCAGAGCCCATAACTCAGCCATGGGAACTCAAGGACAAGGTCACAATTCAAGGTCGCGAGTTTGAGACCTGAATTTTGTGTCCACTCGATATCTCCTTTACCCTTGAAAGGATTTTCTTTTAATTTTGGTCAAATGTTTGCCTCAGTGAAATGATGTGCAGAACCCATAGCTCAGCCATGCGGACTCACAAGGTCACAGTTCAAGGTCATGGGTTTGAGCCTTGAATTTTGTGTCTGCTCTATATCTCCTTCACCCTGGGAGGATTTTCTCTAAACTTTGGTCAAATGTTCACCTCAGTGGGATAATGTGCAGAACCCATAACTCAGCCCTGTGGACTTAAGGTCAAAGTCACAGTTGAAGGTCACGAGTTTGAGCCTTGAATTTGATGTTTGCTCCATATCTCCTTTACCCCTGGAAGGATTTTCTTTAAACATTGATGAAATGTTTGCCTCAATGAGGTGATGTGCAGAACCCATAACTCAGCTATGCTGACTCAAGGTCAGGGTCACAGTTGAAAGTCATCAATTTGAGCCCTGAGTTTTGAGGCTGCTGAATTGCCATTCAGACTGCCTTGTTAAATTTGGGTCAAATCTTTGCCTTAGTGAGATGATGTGTAGAACCTATAACTCAACAATGCAGACTCAAGGTCAAGGTCACAATTGAAGGTCATCCTTGTTTGCTCCTTATCTCCTGAACCCTTTGAAAGATTTTCATGAAACTTTGGTCAAATGTTTGCCTTAGTGAGGCGATGTGTAGAACCCATAACTCAAGCATGCCGACTCAAGGTCAAGGTCGCAGTTAAAGGTCAAGAGTTTGAGCCTTGAATTTCATGTTCACTCCATATCTCCTGAACTCTTTGAAAGATATTTATTAAATTCGTGTCAAATGTTGGCCTTAGTGAGATGATGTGCAGAACCTATAACTCAACAATGCAGATTGAAGGTCAAGGTCACAATTGAAGGCCACCAGTTAGAGCCTTGAATTTTGAGGCCGCTCCATTGTCATTCTGTGGCAGGGGATATAGCTGTCCTTCAGACTGCCTTGTTAGTGACTAGTCTCACCCCTGTGTTTTGGTAGGAATCAGATAGAATGATTCAATCATTACAGTTATCCATAAACTCGATTGTATGTCTTTTGCTTGAAGTCCAGTTTTATCTGGTCTGGCCTTTGGTCATTACTCAGTTTTGAAAATATTTCAACCATTCCTCTGAAAAAAAGTTTTATAAAATGTTAAGGGCAATAAATACACTTTCGGGGAAATTTGATTTTTTTTCCCTTCTTAAAAGGAGTGCACTCTAAAAGGAAAGAATTTACTCCCCTTGGATGCAGAGTATATATTTTTTAGAAGAGCTTTGGTGTGCAGGGAAGCAAACAGGAAGTCACAAAAGTTTTCTCATTTGTGAAAAATGGATGTAAGTCTGTGAAGTGTATTCAGTCTCTTAATTCAGCAGAGTAAGTTAGTCCTTGTATTCTGTTCTGCTACTTGCTGGCTTCTGTGGCTCAGTTGGATGGGTGTCCGACTGGTAATCAGGAGGTTGCAGGTTCATTCCCCGCCCGGTCGGAAACATTTTTTTGTGGAGATTGATCATGAAATATTTTCTTCAGTCATTCTCTCCCTTCTGCTGATTCAAGAATGACAGGGTTTCTGGCAAAAGAATGTGCACAATACTGGTTAATGGCTTAGAGGACTAAGCCTGCCCAGTAAAAGTGTGTTAGATAAACTGACCATGCTCGACATGACCCCAATAAGTTGACTGGGCGGTAAAATCTCAACACAAACAAACTGTTCTGCTGCAAATGTCTTAAGATGCATGAATTATTACAGATTGTCTGTAACAGCCATAGACTCACCACTCTAAACGCTCTGCTTCAGAACTCCTGAAATCTTCAGATAAAAATGAGTGATACAACTAGCAGTGACGTATAGTGACTTCTCAGTTATTTTCTATAATTCACAATGTGATGATATGGTGTCATCAGATTTGCCGGCATTGTTTTTTTTTTTTTTGGAGGGATTTCTGCATTATAGCATTTTATTTTGACATCCTCTGCTCATTAAATTAACTCAAACCAGACTAACTAAAGGTCATTGATGTTACAACATGAAACTGTTGTTGTTACATCTTGAAAGTGATGTTGAAGTTGCTATTGAGCTGGGCCCAGTTGTTCAAAGCGTTGTTAGCTTAACAACGTCGTTAAGGGTCATTTCGTTAACTTTTTAGCTGATCCAATACACAATATTCTGATATTTTTTGCTGAAAAAATGTGAGTAGCTTTTGCAGTGCAAAAGCTACTCACATTTTTTCAGCGAAAAATTTCATCATATTTGTGTATCACTCGATGAAAATTTTAACGAATCGTTAACTAACGACATCGTTAGCTTTGAACAACTGGGCCCTGGGTAACATAGCACAGTTGGTAGTGCATCTGACGGCGGATCCAGGGGTTGCAATTTCAAATCCAAGCTCGGCCACATAACTTTCTTGGAGATTGATCATAAAATCATTTCTATGTCATTCTCCCCTTCTGCTGATTCAAGAAGGGCAGTTGTCAGTTACTGACAATAGTATGTGCACAAGTACTGGTTAGCTGCTTAGATGACAGTAAAACCTGTGTAAGACAGCCACCTTTGAAATTGACTTTAGTGGTTGATGTGGAAAGGTGGATGTCTTATAAAGGTACATGTCATGTAATTTTGCTAGCAAAATTACATGACATGTACCTTTATAAGACAGACAACTTTCTCCACATCAACCACTATTTAAAATCAGTCTTGAACGTGGCTCTCTTACAAAGGTTTTACTGTACTTAGCCTGCCTAGGAAAAATATGACTACTGGTAGGTATATTTTGAGTTGGAGTATTACAGCCCAGTCAACACTGTTAAGGTAATAATGTCAAGCCCATCAGTTAGATGGGCTTGACATGACCTTAACAGTTTTGACTGGGCTGTAAAACTCCAACTCAAAGAAAAAAAAATGATATTGCTAATGAACAGACTGACTGACAGTGTATTCTGATATTGCATTTATTCTTTTTTCAGTGCTATACTTCTGGTGATAATCTATACAGCATTCTGTGATACTTTTACCCATGAAGACATTGATATTGATGCACCTAGTTTATTTTTTATAGTCACTTTAAGTAAGTATTACAGGACAGTCTGTGTGGTGGGTAAAGGCCTGCTGTGCTTGCAGCAGGTGGAGGAAGAGGACATGTTTTTATTTCTTCTGTTTCTCCATTGTCATTCACTTTTCCCTTAGTTTCATCTCTCTTTCTCTTTCATCTCTCTACTGTTTCTTTTGCCTTTTTTCTCACTGTCTCTGGGAGATAGCAAAAATGATGCACACTGGTCGATGCATCATTTAACAGTCCCTTTACTATTGGACAGTCCCTTTAGTTAACTACTACAGGACAGTCCCTTTAATTAACTACTTCAGGACAGTCCCTTTGATTAACTACATTGAACCCTCATTACAATGACAGCATTTGTTCCCAAAGTTGTTGCCATTAAAATGAATTTGCTGTTGTAAAGAATCCTTAATGGTCAGATAATGCTGTAAATTACTGAAAATTGTCTGCTACAATTTTTATGGTTTTTTTACCCATTTTAGTCTGCAGACCCCCAAATGGGTAATCGGCCAACAGTGCACACCCAGATCAGTCTAAAATGGGTGTGAAATTAATGTGGTTATTTTGTTCTATTGCAGTATTTTGCCTTCAGAGTAGTCTTCTATATTTTGTTCTCTACATCAGTAGCCGGCGGTGGATGTCATTTTCCAGAGCTGATACTGTAGCCTTAATGTTCTGCTGTACTCATAAATCATTAACTTTAGGTGAGTATATATAAGCATAGCTCCAGGTAAGGTGTTTCTTTCAACCTTGAAGTACTGGTATTTTTCTTTTTATACCCTGCCACATGATAGTGATGAGGTATTATGGTATCACATTGGCTGTCCTAGTGGCATTTGTCCATCCATATTTTCATTTCCAGACAAAAAACTTGAGTAAATATCAATGGATTTTCACCAAACTTGGGCCGGCCTCGGTAGCTCAGTTGGATGCGCATCTGACGAGACCAGGAGGTCGCGAGTTTGACCCCTGCCAAGCTCGGCAACATTCTTTCATGGAGATTGATCATGCAATATTTTCTAGGGTCATTCTTTCCCTTCCGCTGATTCCAGAAGGGCAGTTGTCAGTTTCTGGTGAAAGAATATGCACAATACTGGTTAACCGCTTAGAGGACTAAACCTGCCCAGTAAACGTGTGGTTAGGTAAATTGACCATGCTCGACATGACCCCATTGGGTTGACTGGCCATAAAACTTCAACACAGACAAACAAATCACCAAACGGTGTGTGCATTGATATTGCGGAGATCTAGTTTTGGATTGCTAATGGGCAAATTTTGTCTATTTTTGACAGAGTTATCTGCCCGCTGCATGTCAGTATTTTCATTTCCGGATGATAACTTTAGTGAATATCAATGGATTTTGTTTTTCACCAAACTTTGTGTGTGCATTGATATAATGGAAATCTGGTGTGGGATTGCTGATTTGCAAATTTCGTCAATTTTTGACAGTTATCTGCCCCCAACATGTCCCCATTTTCATTTCCAGACAATAACCTTAGTAAATATCAATGGATATTCACCAAACTTGGTATTTGCATTAATATGGTGGAGATCTAGTTTGGGATTGCTGATGGGCAAATTTTGTCAATTTTTGACAGACATCTGCCCATGACACATTGATATTTTCATTGAGTAAATCTGCGCTTGAGTAGCAATGGATTTTCACCCAGTTTGATATGTGGAATGATATTGTGGGATTGCTAATGGGCAAATTCCATCAATTTTTGTCTGAGCGATCTGCCCACACTACACTCATATTTTAGTTTCAGGACAACAACTTGAGTAAATCTTAAGGGATTTTCACCAAATTTGATATTTGCATTGATATTGTGTGAGATCTCGTTTGGGATTGCTCATTCACAGATTTCATCAATTTTTGATTGAGTTATCTGCCCACAATATGATAATGGCAGGATATTATTGTTTCACATTTTTATTTCTAGACGAAAACATACAGTTCATCTTGGTGTACCAGTATACACTTATTTGGAGTGGGTCTACTCTATATGCTCAAGAAACTAATAAATAAATTATCACCTTATCTGAAGCTGAGACCAAGCATTAGCACTGGTAATAGCATTCAAGACAAGCAGCAATAAAAGTTTGCAGAAGTGTTAGTGGGTATTTGATAGGTTCGCTCTCCTGTTGAAATATTTGCAGGGTTAGCCCTGACATTATTGGCTTTTGGCTGGAGGGTGCTTCCTCACTTAGAGCAAGCTCAGGGGTTGGGACCTTTTTCTCATCTATCCCATGTGGCTGATGAAGTAATGTTGATTGATTGGCCCATTAAACATCAAAGTGTTTGTACAGACAAGATATACTGTTATTTCCCAGCTCTTGCTGTTTGGTATCTTATGATTCTAGATTAGAGGGTTATCCAGGTAATTATGTTTTCTTATTTCTCCACAAAAACATATGTTGGTGTGGATATTCATCAGAAACACCTTGTCATATGTTTTGTGAACAAGAAAATATCAACACTTTTTGGACAATGTCTATAGGTATTATAGCTCTAGATAAGGAGGTAATCTAGACAATTATTTTTCTTATTTCTGCACATGTTATGCAAATATGAAAATATGTAGTTGATACTGATTAGAAGCCCCTCAACACATGTTTTTGTGAAGAAATAGGACAATCAACACTTTTTACATAAAAAAAAAACCCACCTTATGTAGGGCTGATCACCCCAGACAATCTTCATCATAACAATTAAGTTTACTGGCTCAAATGTAAGTTCACAAATACTGGTTAACCACTTAAAGGACTAAGCCTGCCCAGGAAAAGCCAGAGTAGGTTAACTGACCCACTCCACATGGCTTTAACAGAGTTGACTGGGCCTTGAAACATACACAAACAGATATAACAATGATCAAGCCACATGGGTTTTGTCAGTGACTATTTTTTTAATCTTAGTAGCCAATTTAAACAAATATAACAATGATCAAGCTGCATGGTTTTGGTCAGTGACTGTTTTAATACCCCTCCACACGATAGTGGCAGGGTATTATGGTTTCACGTTGGACGTCCGTGTGTCTGTCAATCTGTCATCTGTCCGTCCTTCCGTCCATTTTTCGTTTCCGGATGATAACTTTAGTAAATATCAATGGATTATTACCAAATTTGGTATGTGCATTGATATTGTGGAGATCTGGTTTGGGATTGCTAATGGGCAAATTTTGTGAAATTTTGACGGAGTTATCTGCCGGAGACATGTCCATATTTTCATTTCCAGATGATAACTTAAATAAACGTCAATGGATTGTCACCAAATTTGGTATGTGCATTGATATTGTGGAGATCTGGTTTGGGATTGCTAATGGGCAAATTTTATGAAATTGTGACAGAGTTGTCTGCCTGAGACACGCCCGTATTTTCATTTCCAGACGATAACTTGAGTAAATATCAAGGGATTTTAACCAAACTTGGTACATGCATTGATATCAAGGAGATCTGGTTTGGGATTGCTAATGGGCAAATTTTGCCAATGTTTGACAGAATTATCTGCCCAAGACATGATAATGGCGGGGTATTATAGTTTAATGTTTTTATTTTAATCTTAGTAACTAGGTTTTTGAGAGCTTATTCACTGTGTACACCAAATTCACTGCCATATTGACTGTTTGTCTGTCAGAAATATGAGCTTCTGAAATGCCCTAGATATTCAGACACTTTGACGATTGATTTTAATACTTTATTTGACCTAATTACCACACATATACCTATAAGTGCACATTCAAGCAATTCCAGTCTTCAGATTTCAGCCCATGTACTTTTTGTCTGCTTCTTTATAAAAGCATATTTTGTGGATACCTATTTGAATTGTATGCTTTTATAAAGAAAATCAGAAAAAAAAATCTCATAAGCATCATCAAATAAGTCCTTTGCTGATCTTTTTTTAAAGTGTACCCATAATAGGCAGATACATATTTTACCACAGGTTTCCCAGTAATTTTGAAAAACCTAAGCATGCAGTGTGGTAATTAGGTCAAATAGGGTATTCATTTATGGTTATAGTTTGAGCATATCTGGTCAGTTATACAACAAACAAAATGGGTATGGGGTTAAAATTTTTGGTAATGAACAGAGGTAATGGACATGTTTGGTGCAGCATTGTGGCACTCATTTTAAATTTGGCATCAATCAGTACAAATGATACAGTTGCAACTGTGTACATATTATCATGTTCATAGGCTTAGCACTCATTATGCAAATTATGCATGCACCTTACATCCATAAAAAAATATTTGCAATGAGGAGACATTGACTAAGATAAAATATTTTTCTCCTTTACCATTGGGACTGCTCTTAAAGGAAAAAAAATATTGCTTCCAAAATAGTTGCTACTCTTAAAGGAAAGAATTTGCTGTCTCTGGGAACAAATTCTTCCCTTTCAGATAGCCCCTATTTTGGAATTGATGCAAGCAAGAACTCTCAAGATTTTTTCTGGATGTGTGTAAAAATAATTCTGTTCCAGCTATGCCACTGATGTTGATGATATACATGTACTCATAGTTTCTTGCATGTTTGATTTTGTGATTCTTATTGCAGGAATTCCAATAATCAAGATAATATTTGCCGACTATCCTGGTATGTCCCTGATCTCAATACCCTTACTAGTCTATCACCCAACACAGATACTCCTTGGAGGGACCCTTGTACCTTACATCAGAAAATGGATGCTGGAGGGTAAAGGGTAGGTACATATGAATAAGTTGAGAAATGTTGAAACTTGCTTACATGTACAGTCAAACCTGTCTTAAGCAGCCACCCATGGGAAGCTTAAAATGTGGCTGCTGAAGGCAGGTGGCTGCTTAATACAGTTCAAATATATAAGTCTATGGATTTTCGGGCAACTTTCCTCTGGCTGCTTAATACAGGTTGGCTGCTTAATAGAGGTGACCACTAACACAGGTTTGACTGTAGTTCCATATGGAAAAAGCCAAGACACTGACCAACCTGTGGCTCTAGACAGTCTTGGCAGGAAGTTAGCTGTTTGCTCTAAATCATCTGGGCCCAGTTGTTCAAAGTGTTGTTAGCTTAATGAGCTCTTTAGTGGTCAAAATGTTAACTGTTTTAGTATGTACAATACCAAATTCACAGGTATTTTTGCTGAAAAAATGTGAGTAGCTTTTGCAAAAGCTACTCACATTTTTTCAGCAAAAATATTAGTGTATATGCTATATTTAATGATCAAAATTTTAACGATATGTTAACTAACGACATCGTTAGTTTAGAACAACTGGGCCCCGGGAAGTTACCACATGGTCAAGTGGTTAACACTTCCAACTTCAGATAACAAGGTCCTAGGTTTGAATCCCACTGGAGGCAGAATTCAGCTCATGACTGTACCATGCTTCAATGCACAGAGCTTTTCTTTATCACCTTTCCATTTTCTTGATATCACTTAACCTACGGTCATTCTCTCCCTTCCGCTGATTCAAGAAGGGCAGTTATCAGTTTCTGGCGAAAGAATGTGCACAATACTGGTTAACCGCTTAGAGGACTAAGCCTGCCCAGTAAACGTGTGGTTAGGTAAACTGACCGCGCTTGACATGATCCCATTGGGTTGACTGGGCCATAAAACCTCAACACAAACAAAACTTAACCTTTACCATTCTCTTAGAAAATAAATTCAGCAGATGACAAATTGATGAGATTTTTCTTATTTTCCCAGAAAGTAGGCATTGGCCTATGTAAATTATGTAAATTTTCTCCTAAGGAGACAATTTGCATGAAACCTCAAAGCCATTTTTTCTGGGAAAAAGTAAGAAAAATATTTCAAAACATCTTCTGCTGCATTTTTTACCCAGCATGCTAAGAGTTAAATAATGACATAAATGTTGAAAGGGATGGAAAACACCATATCATCATCATGATCATCATCATGATCATCATTATTGTGTAATCATCTGGACCAAGTATTCTTAGTTTCAGTGGAATGGATACCCATGGACGATTTTGCCACCATTTTGAAAAGGGAGACAACTTTTGCAGACAGGAAATGTTGTCTCCTTAGTATTTGAAACTTTTCATGAATAAAGACTACTCTTAAAGGAAAGAATTTTCTCCCTACCTGGAGGGAGAATATTCTTACCTTAAAGGGTAGCTTCGTATGAGAAGTGATGCAAATGTTTTTGTACCGTATTTAATATTTTACAAAACACAATAATAATAATGCACTGTCAGATATTTTTTAGCCGGTCCAGGTGACTCAGTTGGATGCGCCGTCCGACTGGAGACCAGGAGGTCGCGGGTTCAACCCCTGCCGAGGTTGGCAACATTCTTTCGTGGAGATTGATCATGAAATATTTTCTACGGTCATTCTCTCCCTTCTGCTGATTCAAGAAGGGCAGTTGTCAGTTTCTGGCGAAAGAATGTGCACAATACTGGTTAACCGCTTAGAGGACTAAGCCTGCCCAGTAAATGTGTGGTTAGGTAAACTGACCGCGCTCGACATGACCCCATTGGGTTGACTGGGCCGTAAAACCTCAACACAAACAAGATATTTTTTAATGAAAATAAGAGAACATCACTGTATTGTTTTATGTTATGATATTTAAGGGGACTTGATACACTTGGCAGAATTTCTGCCATTTAGGACTAGAGAGACCATCACAAAAACATACTTGTATAATTTTGACCCCCCCTTAAACCCCACTTTTATATAGTAAAACTGGGGTTTACAGGATATACATTATTTTTCTCATTTCTGCTTAAAAATATAGATTGTGGGTACTCATTAGAACTGCCTAGGTGAGGTAGTTCTAACGAGTATCCACAATCTATGTTTTTAACAGAAATTTGAAAAGAATCAGAATTTTTATCTGAAAAGTTTCAGTTTTTGGTGGTGAAATTTTCAATATATTTGAATAGGCATGTTTTCATGATGCAACTTTTATGACTTCCGGTTTACTCTCCTACCACGCCCCTTTCGAAAAGGGGTCTACTCCAAAGGGAAAGAATTGGCTCCCTTTGGGAATTTATTTATTTACATTTCCATATTTACCTAAAAAATCAGACTCCTTATTTAAAGTGGATTGGATACACTTGGTCTATTTTCTGTGTCGAACAAGGAAGTAAATTTTTTTACCTTGTTTGCTTTCCTGCACTCCAAGCCCCTTCTGAAAAGGTGTCTACTCTCAAAGGGAAAAAGGGGAGCAAATTCTTTCCTTTTAGAGTAGACCCATCTTCTGAAGGGAAGCAAAAACAATTTTGACAAAGTTGCCTCCCCATGAAACATTCACATTACATTTCTTTCAAATCATCTCAAAAGGAGGCTACTCTGTTTGAGTGAAGTCTTAAGACCTACATGTACATGTATATTTGTCTCTCCTAAGTTTTAACCCTTTCAGCCCTGCAGACTAAAACATTATTTAAGCAAACAGTGTAGATCCTGATGAGACAGCTCATATGAGCTGTCTCTTCAGGATTTACATTGTTGCCATTCTATTTTGATTTTTGACTGAGATTCCTGTTTGAAACAATGGTTCTGACCAGATTCAAAGATGAAAGAGTCCACTACAAAAACTCATTGTTGAAAAGGTTAAGTAGGTGCAATATAATATATTGACTGTGTATTCATTTGCTCATCTGCCCAGACAAGTATTTATCCTAATTATTTGGATACTTTAATTTCTGACCATACTTGTCTGAAAATTTAAACAATTTCAACTGCAAGGTGTTTAACAAACAGTGTTGACCCAGATCAGATGTTGCATTCTGTGATATCTGATCTGGGTGCACACTGTTTACTCAGGCCTGTTTATCCAGATATTTAGGGTAATACTGTAGTATCAGAACCAACATGCACTGCCAGTTCTACCATGGACTCAACCACTACAGTATCATTTTATGACCTTGACCTATATTTCGCAGTCTAATGCTGTCATTATTTCTTTATGTGGAGCATAGGATTGAGTTTCATGTTGGATTACCTATCAGACCTACAGTCTTCAAGCCTGGTATACTCTTCCTCCCTTACATTTTTACCATTGTATCAGCTGTGTTATCAACTTCTGTCTGTTTTTTTATGACCTTGACCTATATTTCACTGTCTGAAAATTAACTTGTGTTAATCTCCATTAAAAGACTGACAGGCTAAAGCATTTTCACAGGCTGATCAGGGCCTTCTATGTCAATACATTCTGTAGTATCCACTTTGATACAGGTTTTGTTGCACTGATATTGGTGAATATTCTCCTGAGTTTGGATATTCAAAGATGCAAGCTTGCTGACGTCCTTTGATATCCCAGTATTGGGTAATTTTCAACAATATCAGTGCAATAATCCTTTTATTATATAGCTATAAATAATTTGTGTCATTTTCGGTTGTTAGTAGCCTCAAAATAGGCAGTTTATTATCTGAAGTTAAGAGCATGCAGGAAAAACAGGCATGACACGATTGACCGAAGACGTCACCAAAAGCAACGTCATGTAATGGTAACATTTAAAGGCATCTGAGAAAGTGTGTGTCACGTTTGACATGCCAATATCAAGTGATATCTGCATGCTTCTTCTTGGATTTTACCACACATTTTTAATTGTTCAATATTTATAGCTATATAATAATGAGGATGCAGTATGTTTTAGAAACTCAGAATTATGTTGTAGAAGCTCAGAATTGCCTTACCAAGGCAATTCTAGTTATAGTGAGATGATAATCCCACTTCATATTTTCATGAAAAAATAACACTCATTAGCCTAAATAATCACCTAAATTACCACCTTTCCTGGAGTAATGAGCACTGTAGTTAATGTTTAAAAATTATCACATGATGATTTGTTTATCAGCCGATATAGCAACCAGAAAACCCATTATTAGATAATGGTAGAGGTGATGACCAAAACATGATGTCATAATCTGTTTGTCACATATTTAAATCTACTTCTTACTTTCATTTAAGTCCAAAATCACCAAAAGTGATCTTAAAAAGAGATGACGACTCCAGCACAAAAGTGCATAAAGTCACATTCTATGATTCACATTATGTCACATTATGTCATGTTGTTGGCAATGGGCTTTCTCTGTCCATTCAAAATACATTCTTCCCATTTGTTAGCCCGGATCAGTGTGATAATTGCTTTCTATTCAAAATGCATTGTTTCTGGTTATCAGCCTGATTAACTATACCCTCTGATGCAGTAGCCAAATTATTTGGAACACATTATAGCATACAACAGGTAGGTTGTTATGCCAAAATATAGTAATGAATATAAGCAAGGGTACTGCAATTCCTACAAAATGACTTGTTGGGCCATGGAAGACAAACCAGTCTGCACATGTGCACAATCTGATTATAGTCATCACTGTCTGCATGAAGAAGCTTTGTGTCCCTGGCTGTCCATTCCTTGCACAGTGAGGACTGATCAGACTATTGTGATGCACAGGCTGATCGGAGTCTTTGCTGAGCACACTTGCAATCTTGTAGGAAATGCTATGCCCTGGCTCATATATGATAATAAATTGCACCTAATGGTATTTCATTTCCTAAAGAGGGGAAGAAGAAGAAGGTATGTATGTAATTTGGGAAAATAAATTGAGTGGCTGAAATTTCAAAGATAATAGAGTTATGCTGAGAGTCATTTGACTTTGGATTTATAAAGAAAAGGTAATGTTTTACATGCATGCCCAGTAAAGTCTCTGAACACATAACACACATGGGCAAAACAGGATCATACCTGATACCTAGATAAGAAAGGCTTTTCAGCCAAAACTTCTTAATCCATTGTAGTCTGGAGACCCTTAAAAGGGTAATTTGCAAACAGTGCAGACCCAGATCAGATGCAACAGAATGTGGCATCTGATCAGGGTCTCCACTGTTTGCAAATAGTTTAGCCATTTTTCTTTAGAAATATCTAAATCTCAGAGCCAACATGCCTAAGATTGAAATTGGACTCTTCCAATATATTGTGTGGGGGAGACTATTCAGACTACAATGGGTTAATATTTTTGTCCATGAAAACATACATTGTGACACTTTTAGGAGTGTCTTTCGAAGACACATCTAATGAGCAGTCTGAACTTATGTTTTGTGAATAAATAAAAGAAGTATTCGTCTGGGTATCAATTTCATTTAAAGTTATGAGGACATTCAACTATGCAGTTTGATCATAGACTTTGTTGGTCATATATAGCAGATGTTACCTTTTCTTGATTTCTGGTTCTTGCAAAAAATTGCCTACCAAAACTTAACAGGCAAACATACAGGTTGAATTAATACATCCCGCAGAGAGCACTCCAAGCTGAAAGGTTTTATACTTCCTTTTAAAAGGAAGATTACTTCAGCAGTAAAGAATTTGATTTCTTTTCAAAGGGGGCTGCTTGTAAAGGAAATTGAAAGCAAATTCTTTTCTTTACAAACAGGCCCTTTTAAGAGTGGTCCCTTTGAGAAGGAACATAAATCATTTTGGTTTGAGTGCTGTCCTTAGGAAAATGTTATGAAACTAGTGTTCTGTATATTAAAGTGAAATATGTATCCCATGGGTATACTAATGTAGATATAGTTTGTTACAGTACTAACATGTGACGTTCAACTTGAAGTATGTTTTTGTGCAAGGAACAATTATCATATTCATTCTCAATATTTGGACAGACATGACTGAACAAATAGTTCCTGATCATGAGCAAATGATGTCTGAGCTTACAGTGTAGACTTAGACCATATTCCTCTTAAAGGAGCCATTTCATCAGGGTCTGCACTGTCTGCCATTCTACCTGCTGGTTATATGAAAATTCTACCAAATAACCAATGTTCAAAATATACATATATGATAAGTATAAAAAGGTTATGAAAAAAAAAAAGGTAAGAGAAAAGTCCAGGAAGTGCCACAATCACGAACCGCAGCTCTTCCCAGACACAGAGGAAGAGGAAATCCAAATATTTGGGGTTGTTATGGTAGGTGAGTGATATAGAAATCAGCCCTAATGTCAGAAAGCCTACCTTCATACATGTGCACACAGCAAAGACTCAGATCAACCTATGCATTCCCACATTCTGATCAGAATCTTTATTGGGTACATTTTGGATAGCGAATGACGCAGTTTCTTCATGTGGACAACAACGAAGACACATATTAGACTGTGCAGATGCGCTGGGTAATTTGAGTCCTCGTTGGGTGCAAAGCATCTGGGTGGCCGAGCGGTTTGTTCTCCTGACTTTAGATCACAAAATCTCAGGTTTGCATCCCGCTGCACGCGGAATTTGACTCATGACTGTACAGTGCTTCATTGCACAGAGCCTTTCATCACATCCATCCATAATTACATTATGACTTAACACTAGTTTTGCTGAATCCAGATATACCCTGCCTTTGCAAACAGTGTAGATCCAGATCAGTTGGCTTCTGAAGAAGCCAACTGATCTGGATCTGCACTGTTTGCCATTAAGTATGTGAATTTTTAGCAACAATCTGGATCGAGTGATCTGATTGGCTGAAAATTAGAAGTGGGCGTGGCATCTTAATTTATTCAGCAGGACAAGGGTTAAATAATGTTGAAAGGGATATCAAACACCAAATCATCATCATTGTTAGGTGCATCATGTCAGAAGGTATGTTTTCTGAAGTTGTCGCTCAAATGGACTTTATGACGTGAAACCATCATAGACTCACATCAATCAAGCACATCAGCACAGTTTTAAAGTAATACACTGTTCTTTTAAAGAAGCTGATGCTCATTATGCATTATGTTTTAGTATTCAGTATAGATTCTGTATGGAGGCCAAAGCTGTTCTGGGTCTATGCTTTTGTCAGAAGTGAAATAGCTGAAATGAGAAAAAATGATATCCATCAAAAAGAATTTGAATTAGTACCTGCAAGATAGGTTTTCAAAAAGTAAGAAAAATATTCATATGAGGCAGCGCATGACAAAGCCTACAAAATAGCATGTGTGCCTAGCGAAGACTCAGATCAGACTGAGCATCTGCCCAGTCTGATCAGAGTCTTCACTGTTCATATGAAGAAAGCTTTGGTCCTTAGCTACCCATTGAGTGAACTAAAGACTTATCAGACTGGGTGGATGCCCAGGCTGATCTGAGTCTTCACTGGATGCACAATGTCGTGCCATTTTGTAGGTTTTGTCATGTGCTGGCTCATATATATTCTGAGCATTCAGACAGGTCTGAGCAAATAGTCTGAGTGCAGACCCAGATTCTGCAGCATCTGAACAGGGTCTAAACTGTTTGCCACTCATCTAGCTAAGTTTAGACACATGAACATGTAATAAAATTGACATTCAGGGCCCAGTTGTTCAAAGCTAATGACGTCGTTAGTTAACGATTCGTTAAAATTCAAATCGAATGATATGCAAATATGCTGAAATTTTTTGCTGAAAAAATGTGAGTAGCTTTTGCAGTGCAAAAGCTACTCACATTTTTTCAGCAAAAAATATCATAATATTGTATATTGAATCCGCTAAGACAGTTAACGAAATGACCCTTAACGAGCTTGTTAAGCTAACGACGCTTTGAACAACTGGGCCCAGATTTTGAGATAAGTATGCTAAGAATTTAAGTTGTCCCAATATTTAGGGTATTTATGGTATCTGGGTACTGTCTTATTTGAAGCTGTAAATCTTTTGAATTGTAGAAGACACTTCCAGGGCCCGGTTGTTCAAAGTGTCGTTAGCTTAACGAGCTCGTTAAGGGTCATTTCGTTAACTGTTTTAGCGGATTCAAGATACAATATTCTGATATTTTTTGCTGAAAAAATGTGAGTAGCTTTTGCACTGCAAAAGCTACTCACATTTTTTTAGCAAAAAATTTCAGCAAATTTGCGTAGCACTCAATGTAAATTTTAACGAATCGTTAACTAACGACATCGTTAGCTTTGAACAACTGGGCCCAGAATATTAGGCACAAAGCTTTTTTTATATTTTGTATGTTTTTTAATTTATTCTGCTCGTATTGGTGTGACGCACAGATAACAACAACTGTTTTTTTCTAATGCCTAAGGGACCTTGGCATTCTGCAGCATCTGATCATCAGGGGCTGCTCTGTTTGCCGTGACAGTAGCAATTTTGCTAGGTACTTTAAGGGTTAATACCACAGTTTGCCAAGTTTATGTAATATACATGACACATTAAAGATACATTGTTTATTCACCTAACAACCATATGCAAATTTAACTAGCCTGTATTCTTACATATAATGTCGTGCAATATTTACCCTTAAAGTACCAAGCAAAATTTGTAGCAGGCAACATTCTAAATATTGTTATATTTTTCAGAGAAAATAAGTCGAAATTTCGTGTGAATTGTCTTCTTGGCAGACAGTTCACATGAAATGTCAAGACTTATTTCCTTTGAAAAAAAAATGCTTCACTCAGAATGTCATCTGCTGCAGTTGTGATTGGCACTTTAAGTGTTAAATTGTTTCTTTTTCATTATATTCCAGATACATCTACTATAGTTCAGCAGCAGTGTAAAGTAGAAGGAATGCCAGTCTAATATGGAGCTGTACCCTAGACAGAAGGAGTATCCATGTTTAATTTAATTTTCTCTGATTTTTTTTTCCACTAAAACAGTGTGAGTACACATTAGAATTGTCTATTGATGTATTTCTAATGAGTACCCACAACTTATGTTTTTTTGTGGAAAAAAAAAAGAAACATAATATATTTTACAAAAAAAAATGGTTTATCTATGCTTCTACAGAAGATAATCTCAAGTTGATAGATCTACATCACACACAGTCCTAGATAATGTGATAATGGAGATAATTTGGAATAATATTTGTTATTTTTGCACCAAGACATACTCTGTGGGTACTCATGAAATTGCCTCTGAATGATTTGGTGCAAAAAGGCTTACCTTGTGGGTACTTATTGGCTGAGGAAATTCCAGCGAGTACCCACAAGATATGTTTTGGTGCAAAAATAAAAAAAAGTATTTATTTTTCATGTCAGCCAGCACATGACAAAACCAACAAAATGACATGTGCCCCCAGCGAAGACTCAGATCAGCCTGGGCCTGCCCAGTCTGATCAGTCTTCTCTGTCCACATGAGGAAAGCTTTGGTCCTTAGGTACCCATTGATTGCACAGCAAAGACTATGATCAGACTGGGTGGATGCCCAAGCTGATCTGAGTCTTGGTTGGGCGCACATGCCATTTTGTTGGTTTTGTAGTGTGTTGGCTCGTACTCCTTTTTCTTTTGGAGCTTTTGGACTGTGAAAACCAACCATTTTCCTGTATGGGAAATGGAAACTAAACAGCCTGGGCCCAGTTGTTCAAAGCTAACGACATCGTTAGTTAACTATTCGTTAAAATAGTTACATCGAGTGATACGCAAATATGCTGAAATTTTTTGCTGAAAAAATGTGAGTAGCTTTTGCAGTGCAAAAGCTACTCACATTTTTTCAGCAAAAAAATATCATAATATTGAGTATTGAATCCGCTAAAACAGTTAACGAAATGACCCTTAACGAGCTTGTTAAGCTAACGACACTTTGAATAACTGGGCCCTGAAATCTTTTATAAGCTGTTAATATTTTTATTTGTTGTTTACATTAAGATTGTACAAGATCATGATACAGTGAACCTTCATTACAACGACAGCATTTGTTCCGAAAAATGTTGTCATTAATGATGTTGGAGTGCTGTGGTAAACCATCAGACTGAAAATCAAGAGGTGGCAGGTTCAGTCCCTGCAAGCACCAAGTGTTGTGCCCTTGAGCAGCACTTTATTATATGCCCGCTTGAAAAACGGGGCTTATTATGTTACGGGGTATGGCGTCCGTCCGTTAGTCCGTCCCTAAACTTTTTCATTTCCGGCTAGTTTCTCCTACAGTTTACATCCAGTCAAGTTGAAACTTGGTATATAGTTAGACCATGATGTGGAGCAGGGCATATTGTTTTGGGGTTACAGTCTACCAAATGTTTGCAGAGTTATGCCCCTTTGAAAAGTTGATAAACATCATTTCCGGTTAAATTTTACATCCGATCAAGCTGAAACTTCATTTATAGTTAGACCATGATGTGGAGCAGTGCATATTGTTTCGAGGTTACAGTCTACCAAATATTAGCAGAGTAATTCCCCTTTGAAAATTTCTGTAAACTTTCCGTTTCCGGCTAACTCCTCCTACAATTTACATCCGATCAAGCTGAAACTTGATTTGTAGTTAGACCATGATGTGGAGCAGCGCATATTGTTTCAAGGTTACAGTCCACCAAATATTAGCAGAGTTATACCCCTTTGAAAATTTCTATTAATTTTTGGTTTCTGGCTAAATCCTCCAACAGTTTACATCCGATCAAGCTGAAACTTTTTAAATAGTTACACAATGATGTGGAGCAGTGCATATTATTTCACGGTTACAATCCACCAAATATTGGCAGAGTTATGCCCCTTTGAAAATTTATGTAAACTTTTCGTTTCCGGCTAACTCCTCCTACAGTTTACATCTGATTGAGCTGAAACTTGATTTGTAGTTACATCATGATGTGGAGCAGTGCATATTGTTTCAAGGTTACAGTCCACCAAATATTAGCAGAGTTAAACGCCGTTGAAAATTTCTATTAATTTTTTGTTTCCGGCTAAATCCTCCTACAGTTTACATCTGATTAAGCTGAAACTTCATAAATAGTTAGAGGATGATGTGGAGCAGTGGATATTATTTTGAGGTTACAGTGCACCAAATATTGGCAGAGTTATGCCTCTTTGAAAGTTTTTGTAAACTTTTCGCAGCATATTGTTTAGAGGTAATAGTGTGCAAATTTTATTTTATAATAGGTACACTTTTTTATTTGGTTGCAAATAACTAAAGTTATGGCCATATGGGCAAGTTATTTATTTACTTATTTCTTTTTAACATCTTCTTTTATTAGATTTGCAAGGAAATGTTGCCATTTTTGAATCTTTATAAATATATTTATTAAATGATACTGAATTAAGAAGCTTGACTAATATCAAAACTAATTTTTTTTTTTTGGTTGTTTATTTGTTTTGTTATTGTTTGGTCCGATATCGAAGTATAGGAAAAACAAATCAGCCAAAGGCTCATATGAGCTTATAATATAGCCATGCTTCTGTCGTGTGTCCTCTATCTGAAAGCACTTTTCCCTAGATGCAGCAAACCTTCCTATTTTCCTAGGAGGGAGAAGACATTCTCCCTTAATTTCTGGGCAAGTTTGGACCCTTAGGTTACAGTTCACCAAATATCAGCAGACCTATGCCCAAATGAAAATTTTTAAAAAAATTTTTTTGTAATTCCACTTACAGTTTATATCCGCAGCACTGAATTATACAGGAGCCAGTTTATGTGCTACATCTTATAACTTGCCGTGGGCGTATAATGCCCCGCTTGGCCGAGCTCTTGTTCACATTGCTAAGTACTGGTTTCTACCCAGGAAGACCTGCCTAGAATGCTTGCGAGGGCATATGGCAGTATATACGTGTATATCAAAAGACTGTTAATTTTTAGTGAGCAGAATGATACGTAAGAAAGGTCTTGTTTTATTCTTATTTGCCCTCAAAGAATATAAATTATGTTTTGGATATTTGCTAGCATTGCCTGAATGAGGTGATTCTAACAAATATCTAAAGCATGTATTTCTTTAAGGTTAAAATACAATGTTCTTGCATAATTTCTGATTTACTGTCAGCTCTTGAATGAAGGTTTTAAGCGAATTTATCATTATAGCTAATTTTGTCATTGTATTGAGTGTTAGCAGTATAAAGAGTTGACTGTATTGTGAGGGTAATTTACAATCTCTTGACTTAAGAGACTAGTCTGGGTCTACCTCCTTTTTTTTAAGTAATGTACGTAATAGTGTTGCTTTTGCCACAGTATGTGTAGTTTTTTTGAATCACGAGAGGGAATGGAATATTATATCATAAATGGTCTAGATGTTTCTGGGCTTGGCATACATACAAGCTTACATAAATCTGAACAGTCTCCCACAGTGCTCAAGCCATATTGCAAGAAAGCATAATTTTCTCATATGGACAGCGCCATGCAAAAATGTCTTCAAGCATATGTGGACAGTGAAGGCCCAGATCAGCCTGTACATTTGCATAGTCTGATCAGGGCCTTCACTGTCCACTAACAGAGTCACTGAGTACTACAGAATGTATAAATGGAGAGCAAAGGCCCTGTTGTTACATTGCACATGCGCGCAGGATGATATGGATCTGTAGGTTTTGTGCATGTTTGAAGGCACGTTTTCGCTTAATGTTGCCCATATGTGAACAGCAAAGACTTTAGGTATTCATTATATGCAGGCTTGCCTAGGTCTTTGATTGTTCCCCTTGCTCAGGGGTCTTACTATGCACAGGCTGGCCTGGGTCTTTATTGTTCCTTATGTGTAGGCTAACCTGGACTGTCATTGAATTTGTCTCAGTTGTTGGCTGTGCACAGGCTAGTCTGGTACATTCTGTACATTTTGTGCAGGCTCACCTGTGTCTTTTTTGTTCACTATGCACATGCTAGCTTGGGTCTGTGCTGTACATTATAGGCATGCTGACCTGAGATTTTGTTGTTTACTTATGCAAGCCAACTTAATTTGGTCTTTGTTCACCATACACACCCTGGCCTGGGCTTTTGTTGTTCACTAGGCACAGATTTGGCTGGGTCTTTATTATTCACTCTGCACTGATCGGCCTTCTGCTTTTCTCTATGTACTGCCAAGAAATGGGGCTACTTTAAAAGGAGAATTTGTTCCTTTAACCCTTAAAGCGCCAATCACAACTATTGTCGTCTGCTTTGTCTTCTGCCGGTTACTTTAAAAGTCATTGTTGCAAACAGTGTGGACCCAGATCAGACTGCTCCTTTAGGAGCAGTCTGATCTGGGTCCACACTGTTTGCCTATATACAAAATGTAAGTTTGAAAAGTTTGCAAGAAGATGCAGCAGACGACATAAGCAGACGACATTTTCAGATGCAGTTTTTGGCGCTTTAAGGGTTAAGAGTAGCCCCGAGTGAAGGTAATATTATCATATCCAAGTTTTTTCCCTTCAAGGTGTATCCATTCCCCTTAATTTGTGGATTTAAAAATTAGTATGTAACTGATTGATGATTTTGCATGATTATAAGCAAGATCATGGAACATAAAATACAGGTACTTACAAACATGCAGTACATTACGAATACACACCTATTCAAATATGTTGAGAATTTTACCACCAAAATATGAAAACTTTCTGATGAAAAATTGTGGTAGTTTTCATATTTCTGCTCAAAACATAGAATGTGGGTACTCGTTAGAACCGCCTTGGCGAGGTGGTTCTAACAGGTACCAACAATCTATGTTTTTGAGCAAAAATAAGAAAATTAATGTATACCCCTTTAAACCCCAGTTTTACTGTATAAAAGTGGGGTTTAAGGGGGTCAAAACTATATAGCCGTGTTCTCGTGATGATAATTTTGTGTCATAAGTTTAGGAAAAACATGGTAGAAGTTAAGGTATCTGAGTATGTATGTATGCCTTAAAATATCATTCATCTTAAGTTTCTGACAGAATGGCATATGCAGATCCAGATCAGATCAGACTGCTAGTGTCTAAACCATTGCCATTCCACAAAGCATTTTAAGAAACAACTGCATAAGAAGCAAAAGTTTAGGCTAAAGATGTATGGAGTGTTTGAAATTTTAGAACATTTACCTTAGGTCAGTGTTTTTTTTTTTTTTTATCTTCAGGTTTACAAGAGATTTCTTAAAAAGATGTTGTCGTGAGGTAGGAATAAAAAATAAACAAAAATATGAAAAAGCTTGGGTCATTTAAATAAAATAATTTTCTGTCAAAAATACATGTAAATGCAATATTTTGGCACCAAATTCAAAGGAAAGGGACTTAAAAGAAAAATAGAATTCAAAATGTATATTTTATTTTTCTGGAGGGGCTAAAATCATAGGGTAGGCTCTCCTGTAAACCTAAAAATAAAAAAGAATTCTGATCTTAAGGTAAATATTGTGCCCTGTCACTTAATCACACAACTGACAATCAATTTTTTACAAGAGGAAAATCAAATGACTGTTTTTCTGTAATAAACACCTGGGCCCAGTTGTTCAAAGCGTCGTTAGCTTAACGAGCTCGTTAAGGGTCATTTCGTTAACTGTTTTAGCGGATTCAATATACAATATTCTGATATTTTTTGCTGAAAAAATGTGAGTAGCTTTTGCACTGCAAAAGCTACTCACATTTTTTCAGCAAAAAATTTCAGCATATTTGCATATCACTCGATTAAAATTTTAACGAATCGTTAACTAACGACATCGTTAGTTTTGAACAACTGGGCCCTGTGGTATAATTATCATTCACTACCATAATTATTTACCCTAAATATTTGGACATTAACTTCTTATTGTATTTGTCCAAAAAATTGAACAACTGTCATAGCTCCAGGTAAGAGAGGGTATTCACGTTATTTTTCTTTTTCCTCCATGAAAACATATGTTATGGGTACTCATTAGAAGGGCCTCAGCCAGGCACCTCTAATGAGTAGCCACAACATATGTTTTCATGGAGAAATAAGAAAATTATCAGTACTCTTTGTTGAAAAAATGCCTTATCTAGAACTATGATGTGTACTTGACTACATTTACTTGATGATGTGTTTAAATGTGTTAATTGAATTGTAAATACTGCCAACCTCTTTTCATCTAAGTTTATATTTTTTCCTCAGGCATATCTTCAAATATTTAAGATGACCATGGTAAAGGGCATTTCTGGAAGCAGTTTCATGTACTATTATTTTGACAGTCATGAATGGTCAGCTCACTGCCAGTCAACACAATATCATATACTAAACCCACCATTGTTTATGTTCATTTACACAGGGATAAAGAAATCCCTATAAATATATTTCTTTTTATAATATATGTATCATTTCCCTGTCACTTTAGTCTGTTGTGTTCATATTAGGATTGCATTCTTAATGATTTTGATGGCTAAATGACAAGTTCATATATATATATATATATATTATATATATATAACTTGTCATTTTTTTTACAAATATAGCTCATGGTTCTTTGATAATTACAAGATGTGGTTGTATTAGTTACGTAAGACAGTGTACAATTGTGTCGTTTGAGTAAAGTGCCAAGCAATATGAGCCATGGCACAGCATTTCCTGCAGGATAGCATGTACACCCAGCTGACACAGATTAGCCTCTGCACAGTCTGATCAGTCTTCGACTGTGCACTCAGTGGATAGTCAGAGATTCAAAGTATTTTCAGGTGGACAGCAGAGATTTTTATCATACTGCACTACAACCTCTTTATAACATGGTTTGTTATAACACAGTTTTGGATATAACACAGTTCAAAGATGGACCCAAAAATGTGTAGATTTTGTTTTATGGTTGCAGTCCATTTGTTGTCAAGACTTACTGTCCTTTTGACATCTCTTGGAAAGACGTTTTTTGCTTGGCATTTTATTTTAAATGAAAATATTTTGTTCTGATTGACCATATCTTATCAGAAACCATTTGTCTTTTCTGTTTCTGTGTTTTGTTCTTAAATATTTACACTAAAATTAAATTTACAGCCAAAAGTTGGTCTGACCTATGTAATTTCTATAGTAAAGTGATTTTTTGGAATTTTTGTGTTAGAAAATATTCTTTAATTTTCGTTGCTGAATTTGAATTATTGATGTTTCACAATAATATTGTGAAAATTTCAGAAAAATTGAACAAGTGAACTTGTTTGAAATCTGGCTCCAAATTACCTTCCCTACAGATTTCTGCATGATTTGTCTTCATTTTTACAATGGGGAAAAAGTGACAATCTGTCTTTAAAAACCAATGACTAGAATAAAACTTTCTGTACTTAGGTAGTTACAACAAATGGTTTTGTATTAAATCATGACAAAAGTTTGTAAATTTACCTCTTCTGTGTAAAGTGCCAAGCAAAAAAACGAAAGCACAGTAGTCTCATTTCCTGCATGAAGAAACTTTGCATCTTTAGCTGTCTGAATTGTGCCCTGTGAAAATTCTGATCAGATGAGCAAATGTGAAGGTTAATCTGAATCTTCCCTGGGTGCACATGTCTGAAGGTATGTTTTCTGAAATTGCAGTTCATTTATTGTCAAGACTTAGGCTATCTACCTCAGTACAGGTTGTTGCTAAGACTGAAAGGGATTGATACATTTGGTTTTTCTGCCATTTTTAACCCTTGTCATGCCGAAGAAATTAAAATGCCACACCCACTTCTAATTTCCAGCCAATCAGATTACTTGATCTGGGTTTTTGATAGGAATTCACATATTTAATGACAAACAGTGCAGATCCAGATCAGAAGCCAACTGATCTGGATCTACACTGTTTGCTAAGACAGGGCAGGTCATGTTCAGCAAGAGAAGGGTTAATATGGGAAACAACCTTTGTGACCTTCTTTTAGCATTCCTGCACAAGTCCTCTTCTGCAAAGGGAGCAAATTCTTTCCTTTCAGAGTAGACCCCTTTTCAGAAAAGGACAAAATACTTTTTGATAGAGTTGCCTCCCTGAATATGTATCCACTCCCCTTAAGACTATCTACCTCAGTACCGCATTTAACTGCCATTTATAAATAGATTACTTTAGTCACTATGGTTCATAGATACTTTGGTTTTACATGCTTTAATTAATGTTTTTTGTTAATTTGTGGGAAGCTGTCTTGTGGGAATAACTTGTACATGTAGCTCCTCATGCAGAAAGGTATTGTCATGCAGAAAGGTATCATTGTGCATATGCGGACGGTGAAGGCCTAGGCCAGTCTATGCATCCATAGTCTGACAAAGGCTCTTACTGTCTGTGTACAGGATTACTAGCTCTTGTAGAATAGACAGCAAAGGGTTATTTGGTTTGAGTTGAGTTCTATGGCCCAGTCACTATGTTAAGGTCATGTTGAGGCTGTCAGTTAACCTACTCACTTTTTTTTCTGGACAGGCTTCAACCAAAGTGGTTAACGAGTATTTGTGCACATACTTTCATCAGAAGCTAACACTCTGGAATCAGCGAAAGGGAGAGAATGGCTGTAGAAATTACTTCCAGATCAATCTCACTGAAGGCTGACCCTGGTGGTTCAGTTGGATGTGTGTCTGACTGGTGATCAGGAGGTTGCAGGTTCGACCCCCGCTGGGTTGGCAACATTCTTTTGTGGAGATTGATCATGAAATATTTTCTATGGTTGTTCTCTCTCTTCCACTGATTCAAAGAGGACAGTTGTCAGTTTCTGGTAAAAGAATGTGCAAAATACTGGTAAACCACTTAGATGACAAAGCCTGCCCAGTAAAAGTGTGCTTAGGTTAACTGACCATGCTTGACATGACCCCATTGGGTTGACTGGGCCGTAAAATCTCAATACAAACAAACAATCTCACTGAAATATATATGGCTGAGCTGGGATTCAAACTAATGACCCGTGGATCTGCAATCAGATACACTACTGACTGTGCCTGCATAGTGACAACAAAGGTTAAAAATGGGGTGTTGCTAGGATGATGCACAGAATTAACCAGATTTCTAGTATGCTTAGGGACACCTTTTTGTTTGATGCTGCACATATAGATAATTTGTGGGTAATTTATGGTTTATACTGGTTGAATCAATCTATATAAAGAAATCAAAAGAGATAAAAAATGGAAAGGTAGCTTAATTGTTTTCTGATTTGTTTTTTTACATATGAACTGACTTTTGGAGCTTCTCCTGATATACAGCCATGTAGGCTAATTCTGCGCATCGGCTAATCCTGCTCATTCAAATAGTTTTGAACAAACATCAAAACCGTTTCATTTTGGTACATCATTTTAATACACTGATGGAATGGAAGTATAAAAAGCATTTTTAAATGGCAAATTCAGAATATATGTAAAATGATTACGAAAACACGTGTTTATGTGAATAATAACACAGGACTGTGTGAAAATCGCAATTTTCAACAAGACTGTTGCAAGAAAATTTGAACTTTATTATTCACATTTCATCAACTGCCCTGACCAACTCAAATGTGTTTTCGAAGAACCAGATCATAGTAGTAGTATAAAATAAGGAAGCGATTTACTCCAAGTGCGCAGAATTAGCAGAAATTTTAATGTCTCAAAAACACAACGGTAGCGACGTTTGATGGCCTACACCGACAACAAATTAAAACTAGAGATGAAAAAATGACGTCCAATTGGCTCTACATTGGCAGGGCTCTGAAGTGTCGCTAAAATGCATTTTATTTTTTTCTCCGTATTGAAATTATGACCTGCACAGTAGCTTAAGTAGAATTCATAGTGCCAGATAAGATTTATTTTATATACATCCCAGTAAGCATTCTATATAAATCTATTGTGGGACTTTATCGACCTGTCAGGCTAGCCTGACAGGCCGATAACGGCCCACTGTAGATTTATAAAGAATGCTAGCTGGGATCTGCATAACAAAATATATTATGGGTACTCATTAGAAGCACTTCAGAGAGGTGCTTCTAATTAGTACCTACAATGTAGGTTTTCATGCAGAAATAAAAAAATTACCTGATACCCCTCCTATTTTCGAGCTTTGTATTACGACTGTCTAGTTTGTCAGAAAGGAAACTAAATGTGTATATTATTAGGTTTATCAACTAAATATGGGTAATGAAAGACAAGGCAGAAAATATCCCAAACTGTTGCTGCATTTCAGCTATTAGATGCAAGTGTGTGCCAAATTTGATTGTCACTGTGAATGTTCGTGAAAAATTGGACTAAACACAAAGATGAACACAAAAAAAAAAAAAAAATAAGAAAAACTAAATCATGTACTTACATATTTTAAAGCACCTCACTTTCAAACTCATATACATGTAGAATATTGTTAGTTATACTTAAAAAAGTGACAAAACTATTTTTGTCATCCTGTTCATGTACATAAAGTCAACTTTAAAGTTATACCCTTGGGGCCAAAAATGCATTTTTGTGGAAAAATTTTAAATAAAGTTTTATTTTATTTTAATAGCCTTTGTCCTATTTTATTTACCTTCAACTCCTAAGACCTAAAGCAAAATGGCTATACAAGTTATATATTCGGCCCTTCATCTGGGACTGGTGCTTGATCCAGAAATTAGCCCCTGATCTGGGATCAGTCCATCATAAATATTTACTTTATTTACATGGTAATCACTCTATTTAATTTTCCCCAGGCAGAATACATTTTGAATCTAAAACTGGTCTGACTGAAGTAATCTTGTGCTTCTTGAATGATGAACGTACAACAAATAAACAGTTGAAGTTTTTTGCTATTATTTTTCTCTCTTTACACATGTATTTTACATTTGATTGTGCAAGTGGTAGAATGTCTGACAGAGAACTGAGGTGTTCAGAGTTGGAATTCTGTGACACATGCGGAAAAATGGATCTTAAGCACTGCCAAACAAGTGAGGGAGGAGGATAAAAGGAAAGAAGGACCTCCGACAGTAGCCATGTAAATTTGCCTACAAAAGGCCAGAAAATAATGTTTCAGTAAACTGCATCAGCTTTATTCAGTGAACCTATAATGACCCATCATTACTGTCATGAAAGCATCTTTTCTGAATGCAGTATAACTGGACACTAGATTAGGGTAAAACTGTCCACTACTGCTATTGAATTAAATCGAAAATGTTAAAGTTTTTACAAAGTAGTCTTCTTGCATCCACCCGTGCCTCAGCTTATTCTTTTGCAGGCATTTGTATATGCATATTTTACATTAATATACAAGCGGGTACCTCAGACAAGGGGTAAATGATACCATAGAGACAAAAACAAATACATCAACAACAAAACAAACTACACTGTATTTTTTCACTCAGGGGAGCAGTTTTCCTTTAAGCATGGGAAGAATTACAACTGCTTTAAACTGAAACAATTTTTTTCTGGCATAACGATTCAAGTATAGAATATAATTTATATTTCCATTGCTTTTGCTATCTTACTGACCTTTTTGGAAGAAACACGGCCTCCACTTAGTATGTTACAGATAAATAGCCTGATTTAGTAATGTGCATTTGGAGGGCAACTGTACAACACAAGACACCTGTGTATATAGTTTATATATAGCAAATGAAGTGGACTTTGTTTGTGTTGAGGTTTTACAGCCCAGTCAACCCAATGGGGTCATGTCGAGCATGTTTACTGGGTAGGCTTAGTCCCAAGCTGTTGACCTGTATTGTGCACATTCTTTCGCCAGAACTGTTGACTGCCCTTCTTGAATCAGCAGAAAGGAGAGAATATATATGTTAAATATAGGGCTCCACTAAAGAATTCAGACCTATGTTTTTTGTGTTGTTGTTTTTATTTTACTGGACAAAAATTACCCACAATCTTATTAGAATTGTCATGTAGATCCAACAAGATTCCAAAACCAAGTTGTGCATAAAAGGCAAAAACATAGTAATATTTAGCCACATAATAAAAAATTTACCTTGGGCTTCTTTCAAGTAAGTCTGTATCCAAGCCACCATGACCAAACGTTAAAATACCACAGGACTTATATGGCTGCAACACAAGTTATGACACTTTTGGTGGTTATTCTGCATTTTAACCATAACCTTACCTGTGTATTAAATATTTTGTTTGATAAATCTTCTACATTTGTCTCATCTTTTATATTTATGTAAAGCTAGCAAATACTTTTAGAGTTTGTAATCTACCTGCACGGTGACCATGACATTAACACATTTGTATGACATTCTTGCTAGATGTGTTTGTCCCCATGGATCTTCTGGCACGGTTTCAAACCTATGGATTCCTGATGTGTTGGTTGCCAGCTTTGAAATGAGCAATCTGATCAGTTTTCGCAGGTCACACTGTGGGTAGCCAAGGAACCAAAGCATCTACAGGCAGACAGCAAAGTGATCAGCCTGCAGGGAAGCAAGCTGATCTGTCTTCACTGGGCATATTTGCTATCTGGTAGGAATACTGTACCCCAGCTCAAATTATTTTGTCATTTGTCACCTGTCTGTGTGATGTTTTTAAACAGCAGTTGTGAAAGCAAAATTAATCTCAAATTAATGTGGCATTTGTAAAGCTGAAATTGTCAGGATAAACATATAAAATAACAAGAGGTTCATGTGGGCCCGACTCACCCATGTGATCACTACAGTATCAGTATACAAAAATCAATGCTTCAGGTTGTTGTCATTGTATGGCCTGGGGTTAGAAATTTATAGTTAAGGAGACAATTTGCATGCAATATCCAAACCTTCTTTCTGGGAAAAATGAGTCAAGTATGGTCACTTTGTCATCTGCTGAATTAGCCCAGACAGTGGTAAAGGCTAAAGACTATTTGAAATGTTGCAGCAGTAACCAATAAAAATGTAGCAACAGTAACCAATAAAACATTAACAAAGCAAAACAAATTTGGTAAAGTATCACCAAAGAAACTTTTCTGCAAAGTTTGGCTCAGATTGGTTCAATGGTTATGTTGAGGTTTAACCCTTGTTCAATGGTTATGTTGAGGTTTAACCCGGATATACCCTGCCTTTGCAAACAGTGCAGATCCAGATCAGTTGGCTTCTGAAGAAGCCAACTGATCTGGATCTGCACTGTTTGCCATTAAGTATGTGAATTTATATCAACAAACCGGATCAAGTAATCTGACTGGCTGTAAATTAGAATTGGGAGTGGCGTCTTAATTTATTCAGCAGGACAAGGGTTAATGCCATTGACAATCTTTTAGTCATTTTGTGACAGTGTCTGGTCATGACTGTGGCTTTTATGGTTCTGTCTCATTGTAGTATATTGACCCAGACACATTGACTAGTCACATTATACTGGAACTGGTAGGACCATTCCTAGTTCGTCTGGCTGATGTTAAGCACTGAGTGACAGAGATCATACCATTTGCTGGAAGTCTTTAGGTATGAACCAACCAGTCTGAAAGCAAATTAACTGCAATGTCAGAAAACATACCTATGGACATGTGCGCCCAGCGAAGATGCTGTTCAGTTTGCGCATTCATGCAGTCAGATCATTCTGTACCAGTATGAAAAGTCGCATAATCATTTTGCAATTTTAAGGCTAGGAATGTTATTGTTGCAATGGCTTCCTATTCTAATTTTTTTTTTTTTTTTTGATTTGGGTTTTACGGCCCTTTCAAGAATATATCACTTATATCGAGCCGATCGTTCATTGAAGGTGGGCGAAAACCGGAGAACCCGGAGAAAAACCACCTGACCATCCGTAAGCAGAACTTGGCTTTCCCACATATGACCCAAGCGAGGCTCTAACCACAGCGATGAGAAACCTAATGGATTAAGAGTCAACTCTCTTATCCACTAGGCTACGGGGGCCCGCCTCCTATTCTAAACAATCTGTCAAGTTGTGACTGTGTCTGGACATGATGAGAGAACTGAAGATGCTTATGTATACTGCCCCAGACACAGCGATATGATACTACAACCACATTATACTGACACTGGTGTAACCAGTTCTAGTGCTGAATACCAAGTGAAAGAGCAGCTAGTACCAATTTCAGATCTCCTGTATGGACCAGCTGGGTACTGAACTTACCAATCTGAAAGCACACACTCTACCAGTTGAGCCACTCCAACTGATACAGTTGCTTTATCATTTTACAGTTATAAAGGCTAGGGAAATTTCTGTTGCCACAGCCACTAAAATGTCCTGAAATGGCATAAAACATACAATCTTGAATTCCATCTAAAATGGTTACTGCCACTTGCTTCAGCAGTTTTAGAAATGCTGTATATATCCCAGGGGTGGGGGGCAAACAACCACCTGGGGACAAAATTTTGATAGTAAAATAAAACTTTGGTCACTATGTTCTCGTTAAAACACACACACACACACAAATGTTTTAGTCACTATGTTCTCAAGTTAAAACACACACACACACAGACACTTTATTTAAGACACACATAAAATGTAAAGGAAAGACAAGAATTATGTGTCTTACACCTTACATTCTGTTATTCTAAATTTCCCTTTGATTGGTTAAGTTTAGGTTTAACCCTCAAGATGCCAAGAAAAACCTACATCTGAAAATGTCATCTGTTTATTTCGTCTGCTGCATCTTCTTGCTAACTTTTCAAACATACTTTTTGCATATAAGCAAACAGTATAGACCCAGATTAGACTGCTTCTAGAGGAGAAGTCTGATCTGGGTCCACACTGTTTGCAGCAATGACTTTTAAAGTATTATTAAACTGACAGAAGACAAAGCAAACGACAACTGTTGTGTTTGACATCTTAAGGTTTAATGTCTCGGACAACATATTTCAGTCACGTTCAGAAATTGCTTAATTATGGGACCTTTTACTCCAGAGGAAAGGAATGACAAACTCAAGTCCTGCCTAGTCACTAGCTGCTCTACTACAGAGGCATCAGTTAACCAATCAACCATATTTACAAGTATTCAGACATCTTAATTCCTTATCACTTAAGGACCACAATGGAAATAATAAAAATCACTTTCTCTTTTTTTTTTTTTTTGTGTGCTATCCTTGGTACTGATTGGCAAGCCATCGGAAATTCTGTGAGATTTGCTTCATATGTATATGTTTTATATGTATATTCAATACTGTATTGTTTTATTGTATACATTTGCTAATCTGCAATACCAAAATAAATCGTCATACTTGTCCTGAAATTTAAAAAGTCCATTTTACTACTTGCTGATTTGTCTACAGACCGCCGATTTAATGCAGCAAACATTGCAGAATCTGGTTAGATGTCAAGTTCTGCAGCGTCTAATTTGAGTCTATGTTTGCTGAGACTTGACTGTCCTAACATAGGGTAAATATAAGTTGTGCCACTTGAAAAGAGCCATTACAGCATACTATTGCATAAAAAGCAGTGTCGCACGTTATTAACAGCCGTGCATTAACCGGCGAAAAGCCGTGTATTAACAAGGAAATTCACGCGCTGTTAATGCACGGTTACGCAAATTTCAATATGTTCGTTAACAGGGCCACAGATTTGCTGCCGTTACGTGATGTGTACTTCCCGGCCCTAGAAAGAGCATAGTTAGTGGAAATTTCGTTGGCGTGAAAAGGTGAAACAAAATAGTGTAAGAAATAACGCAAAATGTAGCAAAGGTTTTTCAGTTTTTAAGCAATAATAGTGATCCAACATGGTTTTTCAATGCATAAACATTCGCCAGGTCCCTAGGGAGGTGTTGAAAACCGAGGCCGGAGGCCTCGGTTTTCAACACCTCCCTCGGGACCTGGCGAATGTTAATGCATGAAAAACCATGTTTGATCCCTATATTCAAATAGCAAAAGTTCAGGCAAGCTGGCATATTAGTAAGCGGTAGGCCAAGAGGAAACCAGCCTCAAACATGAGACCTTGCTAAAGGGCTGGGTGTGCACACTGAAAGACTGATTTGACAGAGACTGAAGAATGTTTTTATCTCATGACGTGGCTCATCCTGTACTTTTAAAGGCAATACACCCCCTCAATATCTTCCAAGTTGCATGCATAAAAATGCTTGTTCTATTTGGCTTGCTTCTTCTTTGATCTGCAAAATAGCATTTTAACCCATTTTAGACTGAATAAACTCTCCCCACATTATACTGAAAGAGTTGAAATTCAAATTTATGTACCTCAGGCTATGAGATTAAGATATTCCTAGAGAAATATAGCTAACTATTTACAAACAGTGGAGATGCTGAACAGATGCCACATTCTGCAGAGTCTGATCTGGGTTTACACTGTTTGCCAATTACCTTTTTTGTGGGTCTCCAGACTAAAATGGGTTAATACATGTATGTGGCAAGATGTGTATCAGATTTGGCAACTTTCATATGGCATTCTTTCGAGGTTTTTTTTTTTTTTTTTTTTTTTTTTAATCTTTTTATTCTTTGTGGTGGCCTTTTTGCCACATCTTTTGCACCTGTACATCAAATTCATTACATACAAAGTACATCTTTATCTGACGGAACATTTTCTGTTCATTTTATTTTTTCTGTTTATTTTTTTTATTCTGTCTTCATCTTCTGTCATTTTTTTTTCTTATTAATTGTTGGATCTTTATTTTTTTCTCCGTCTTTTTTTTTTTCTTTTGGCAGTGTCTTTTTTTCTGCCTTCAATCAATATTATACTAAAAAAATTCACAATGACAATTTCTAACAAAAATATTGAATCAGTTAAATACAAACAATGGCTATTTACAATCACTTCACATCACCATATTAACTATAATTATTGGACAGGTGCATCCAAGCAAACAGTTTAGACAATAATCAAACTGCTAAGGAGCAGTTTGATCAGGGTCTGCCACTGAGCTAACATCTTTTTGGACACCTCACCAGGCAATCAAAGCATTGTTCAAACTTCAGAACAAATACATTTACTTTACAGCTGTACAGTGTCCAAATATTTATAGTAATTATGGTATGATACAATCCAACTATGAACAGGCCATAATTTGCTCCAGATAAGAGAAGAATGCAGCTGAATAATAAGCTATATTATTGCATAAAAAGCAGTGCCGCACGTTATTAAAAGCCGTGCATTAACCGGCGAAAAGCCGTGTATTAACAAGGCAATTCACGCGCTGTTAATGCATGGCTACGCAACTTTCAATATGCTCGTACCAGTGCCACAGAATTACTGCCGTCAGGAAATGTGTACTGCCTGCCCTAGAATGAGCATAGTCCGTGGAAATTACGTTCGCGAGCCATCAGTGAAAAGGCAAAACAAAATAGTGCAAGAAATAACGCGAAACTTAGCAAATGTTTTCAGTTTTTATGCAATAATAGCGATCGAACATGTTTTTTCAATGCATTAACATTCGCCAGGTCCCTTGGGAGGTGTTGAAAACCGCGGCCTTCGGCCTCGGTTTTCAACAACTCCCACGGGACCTGGTGAATGTTAATGCATCTTTGATCCCTATATTATGAGAAAAAAGTCCTCATTGCATATGCAGTTAATAAAGACCAAAATCAGTCTGCACATCCACAATATTAAATTGGGGCCTTCACTGTATGTCACTATATCCTATAGGGTGAAAAAATTTTGTAAGTGGAAAGTGAAGACCCTGATAAGGCTGTGTAGCTGTGCAGGTGTGTCTTCATGATTGTTCGGATATACCCTCAGGTCATTTTTGTCATGACACAGCTGGTTTTCTGAAAGGCACCAGATATGTTCGGCAGATTTGCTGCATATTTTACAAAGGGACTTCCTGTTTTCTTTCCTGCACTCCAATAGCCTTAAAAGGGGCCTATTTTTTTTTATTCTGAAAGGAAGCATCTACTTCCAACAGGGGTGAGGGAAGGGGATAGGTGCGAATTCTTTCCACTTGGTGGAGATACCTTCATAGAAGGAAGGCAAATAAAAGAAGAATGTTATCTTCACTATAAGTATATCCGTTTCTCATAAAAAATGAGATCATAGCTCAAGATAGGGCACTTTTTTTCAGTTGAAAACCAATGATACAGTCAAACCTCAATAGCTCGAACCTCAAAAGCTCGAACACCAATGGCTCGTTTACCATGGCTAATTCGAACTCGTTTTTGAGTGCCAACGAAATTCATCCGATAGCTCAAGAAAACAAATATTTAGGGAAATTTTCTTTTTTTATTGTGAAATTGTATGTTATGTGTACTCATTAGAATTGCCTCATCAAGGCGATTCTAATTATATTCAACATACAATTATTATGTAAAAAATAAAAAAAATATCATTAATTTTTGCCATTTGCTTCCTGACTTGGCACCATAATTAACCCTCAGTAGCTCGAACCACCCATGTCTCAAACAATTTTCTATGGTCCCAAAGATGTTCCAGCCATTGAAGTTTGACTGTATTTTTCTTATTTCTCCTTGCCAAGGTGCTTCTAATGAGTACCTACAACATTTTGTGGAGAAATAAGAACAATATTTTGGGGATACCTCCTTTTATCTGGAGTTATGAAGATGCTGAAAGACAAGTTACCTTACACACCCTAAATATTTGGACTCGCATATCTGAGCAAGCACTGTAGACTCAGATCAAACTGCTCCTAGTGGATCAGTTTGATCAGGACACTGTTTACCAGCCATTCAGCATTTTTAGATGCATTCCTACATATTGATATGGACATTTTCAAATATGGTTAATCAGGCAAATAAATGTACATTTTTAAATTTAGGACAGGTATATAAAAAGTTGCCGAGGTTGCTATTTTCTAACTTTCCAATCTTCACTTATACACTTAAAATTCCGAGACTTTCCCCAATCTTGATTTTTATAAAAATCCATCCTTAAATTTCCATGATGCTTGGGAGCCCTCGATTCACATATAAAGACATCATCTACCAGCATTCCAAACAAACTTGGCGTAACTATGTGTAAGGTCATTTTTTATACATAACTTATACCTTTAATTCTTATGGGGAACCAATATATTCAGTGGCGGCAAATGTAGCTTCCAAAACAAGATCAGCTCTCAAGGAAAATTTTGCCCCCCATGAGTAGACCTTTTTCAGAAGGAATTTGTAGTTCAGGAGAGCAAACAGGGGGTCACAAAAGTCATCTTCCTTGAAAAACAAATGTCAGAAAATCTACCAAGTGTATTTAGCCCCACTTAAAAGCTTCATATTCCTCAAAAACAGACATTTTTCATCCAAGACAGGTTTAATAAATTGATATAGAGTATAATTATTACGATCATAAAATGTGGCATCTGACAGCCTGTAAAATTTCAGTTAGTCTCTTGTTTTTGAACTGGATCAAAACTGAAATGATTTTTTATCTTATCTCTGACTTAATGTTGGCAACACAGTAGGAGCATAAAAAAGTAAGGAAAAGTAGGGCATGCTTGAAAGGCTGTAAGAGGGACCCTACAATAAAATGGCACAAAAAGCTACAAATACTTCTGGGCCCAGTTGTTCAAAGCTAACATCGTTAGTTAAAGATTCGTTAAAATTTACATCTAGTGATACACAAATATGCTGAAATTTTTTGCTGAAAAAATGTGAGTAGCTTCTCACATTTTTTTAGCAAAAAACATAAGAATATTGTGTATTGAATCTGCTGAAAGTTAACGAAATGACCCTTAACGTGCTCTTTAAGCTAACGACGCTTTGAACAACTGGGCCCTGGTGTTAAAATAACGAAAAATATTTCCTGAATACTCCTCTTATCTGATACTATGAATATATGGGAATTGTAAAACAAATTTAGTCTATCCATCTGGGTTTGTTGCATCCATTTACTTAGATGCAATACAGACATGATGAACCTTCGGATGTATCCAGTCACAGCTCAATATACTGTAATTGCCCTAAATATTCAAACAGATTGAATGAGTTCAGGTTTTACAGCCCAGTCAACCCATAAGGGTCATGAAGAGCTGGTCAGTTTACCTAACTCCACTTTTCCTGGGCAGGCTTAAACCTCAAAGCAGTTGGCCAATATTTGTGCACATTCTTTTGCCAGAAACTGACGACTACCCTCCTTGAATCAGCGGAAGCGAGAGAATTACCATAAGAAATATTTCATGATCAATCTACACAGAGAATGTTGCAGGACCCGGCACAGATCAAACCCTCCACCTCCCTATCCTTGATCACCAGTCGGATGTGCATCTAACTGAGCCACCTAGGCCAGCTAATTCAGACAGAAATAAACAGTGTAGACCAAGATCAAGCAGCACCTTGATTAGGGTCTATACTGCTTGCCATTCCATCATTAACCTTTCAGACACAAGTAGTCAAATGAACTCATATAAAATTTTGGGACAATTATGGTAAGGCATTTAGGTGTTCCAATATTTAGGATAAATACAGCTGACTCTCCTTATCTCAAACTCTCTTATCTCGAATAACCGCTTATCTCGAAGTGAAAATCTGGTCACTGCCGAAACATGAACATCTAACAACGGGCAAAAAAATATTGTGGAAAAGAGGAGAAATTGCTCCTAAGGAGCAATTTCTCCTCTTTTCCACATTTTTTTTAATATATCTCTAACTTCAGGAGTCCAATTACATATATATTTGTTAAATGCGTTTGTCCGAATAATTTTTTCCTCAATTCTGCATATCTTATATGTCGAGGTTCTGATATTGCGAAGTATTTAATAGAGTCCCTTGGAATTTGAGATAACGAGAGTCGACTGTATGCTATGACATTTTTTTCACCATTAACACTCTCTGCAAATTCAGCAGACAACATTTTTCCCAGAAAATTAAGTCTGACATTTCATGCAAACTGTCCCCCATGAAATGTCAAACCTTTCTCAGAAAACAATGCAGACAATTTACATGAAATGGAGACATTTGCCTGAGATGTCAAACCTTATCTTCTGGGAAAACTAAGAAAGTAATTTAGAATGTTGTTCGCTGAAATTTTGACCCAGAGTACTAAGCATTAACCATACAGAAGACATTTTTCTATTTATCAAAGGAATATAATTATGTCAAGGGTATTTCCAAGCATTGGAGTATGGAACCGATCTGGTTATTTTTAAATTTCAGAAAACTATGAAAATAATCTAATTCTGAGACAATACTATATTACACTTCAAGTGCCATCAAAAAACCAAAGTCTTGCATGTACAAGTATGTCCATGATTGATCTCAGTCGCACTCCAAATGGCTCAAACGTCTTCCAGACCATGGAAATTTGACCTATAAATGGGTAGTTCGAGCCAATGAGGGTTAATCATGGTGCCAGGTCAGGAGGCAAATGGGGATAATTTAGGAATGTTTTTTCCATCTTCTGTAAAATTATAGTATGTTGAGTATACTCATTAGAATTGCCTAAATGAGGCAATTCTAATGAGTACACATAACATACATTTTCATAATAAAATAAGAAAATTCCCTAAATATTTGGTTTCTTGAGTAATCGGAAAAATTTCCCAGGGACTGAATCTGCCAATGTAAACAAGCCATCAGTGTTTGAGTCATCGAAATTTTACTGTATCTATCGAGTATTGATTTGTTCATAACTAAATTTCTTTGAAATAATATGTGATCAACCTGTATGGACTGATCTGGATATAAATAACATGTGGAGTAAGACATTTTTAATACAAGGCATAATTACAACACTCCAGATAAGATTTTGACTTACAGAGCTCTAAATTAGGTGCTTTTTTAACATTGTTTTTCCCTTTTCTGCACAAAACTATGTATTGTGGATACTCATATGAAATGGAGAAATACTTAAAATGAACCGAGGCACAGCATTTCCTGCAAGTTTCTATGCGCAACCAGCAAAGACTCAGATCAGCATGTGCATCCATGCAGGCTAAAAGAGTCTTTGCTGTCTGTCTGAAGACATTTTGGATCCTTGTCCACCCACAGAGCGCCTTGTGAAGTATGATTAGACTGCACACATGTGCAGGCTGATCTGAATCTTCACTGGGCACTCATGCATTCCTGTAGGAAATGCTGTGCTCAAGTTCAAATAACAAAACAGGGCCCAGTTGTTCAAAGCATCGTTAGCTTAACCAGTTCGTTGGTGGTCAAAATGTTAACTGCTGTAGTAAGGACATATCTAATTCACAGGTATTTTTGCTGAAAAAATGTGAGTAGCTTTTGCAAATGCAAAAGCTACTCACATTTTTTTCAGCAAAAATATTAGCATATATGCCATATTTAGTGATCAAAGTTTTAACGATACACTGACAAATGTCATCGTTAGTTTTGAACAACTGGACCCAGTTTTGTTGCAAAAAAACCTTACTACAGATAGAGCTATGGTCTAAGCAGAAAGCAACTCTGTTCACAACCGGAGTGCATCATGCAGAAACATATCTTCGAGCATATGCGTACAATGAAGGCCCAGATCAGCCTGTGTGTTCATGCAGTCTGATAAGGGCCTTCAATGTCAGCGAACAAAATCAATGGATATTATAGAATGTTTCAGTGGCGAGCAAATGCCCAGACAAGTCTTTGGGTATGCACAAGATGATGTGAATCCATATATTTTGCGCATGCTTGAAGGCATTTTTTTGCATGCCGTGACCCAAACGAAAGTCTCCTAGAAACACTAGCAGTGACTATCTCCTCCAAGATCTTGTGTCTTCATTCTCATCTTCTTCTTCAGCTAACAAAGCTTCTTCATCAATTTCATCAAGACCACCCTGCAATTCATAAATGATATAACGGTAGAAAATTAAGTCTGCAATAATGTAAGACCACCCTATAAAATATAATATTGCAGTAGAAAATTATGCAAGCCAAGTCTATTGAAATGCAATGAAAGGGTAGAACTCTAAAAGACAGAGTATTCAGAAGATGCCTTCTTTAAACAGAAGACTTATTTACCTACAGAGAACCCTCGTAACAACGAAAGCATTTGTTCCCAAAAATGTTGCCATTATAATGAATTTGCTGTTGTACAGAATCCTTAATGGACAGAATGATATATAAGAAAGGCCTTGTTTTATTCTTATTTCCTCATAGAATATATGTTTTGGATATTTGTTAGAATCGCCTCTTTGAGGCGATTCTAACAAATATCCAAAACATAATGTTGCTTGAAGATTTAACACCATGTTTTTGCATAATTTCTCATTAACCGTCACCTCTTGAGCGAATGTTTCGTGACATTCAAATTGTCATTATAACGAAATTTTGTCGTTGTGTTGTCAGTATAAAGCGAATTGACTGTATTTAAGCCAAGTGAACTCTTTTACCTTAACTCTTTGGAAAGGTCCATTTCCTATAAGGGGTGTCTGGTTGGCTTTTATTATTACCATGTTTCGTAGAAATTTCTGAACTTAAAGCAAACAGTGTAGACCCTGATGAGACATCGCATTCTATTTGCCAATGTCACTTTTATGGGAAGCTAAGCCTAAATGTGTTGAACAGGAGTATTTAGTGATAAGTCAGGAATAAATGTTCTTATTTCTCCATAAAAATGTATGTTGTTGGTACTCACTAGCAGTACCTTGCCAAGGAGCTTCTAATAAGTACCCACATCAGGTTTTCATGGACACCTGGAGATAATTATCAGAGCCCAGTTGTTCAAAGCGTCGTTAGCTTAACAAGCTCGTTAAGGGTAATTTCGTTAACTGTTTTAGCAGATTCAATACACAATATTATGATATTTTTTGCTGGAAAAATATGAGTAGCTTTTGAACTGCAAAAGCTACTCACATTTCTTCAGCAAAAAATTTCAGCATATTTGCATATCACTCGATGTAAATTTTAACGAATCGTTAACTAATGACGTTGTTAGCTTTGAACAACTGGGCCCCGAGAATCATCCTTAACAAGCCCTTGGTAAATTTGCAATAAATACAACGGATTGGTCCAATTTACACAAGTACTAATTACACATGCAGACTTTTGTGCACACATAAACCATCTCACATTATCACAATTATTACCACTCTATTAAACTTTCTAGTACATGTATGTGGACAGAGGGGCTCGATTATGATAATATGGTGTTTTACTTCCCCTTCAACATTATTTAAGTCATATCAAGATAATAGAAGAACATGAGGCACATTTTTTTGGTCATGAAGAGTTGACAACTTTCCAAAATATTTCTTCAATAAAACATACTTTATGGGTACTCATTAGAAGTGCCTCACAGAGGCACTTCTAATGAGCATCTATAATGTATGTTTTCATATAAAAATAAAAGTAGTATATTTGAACACCCATCTTTTCTAGAATGAACAAAGCTGTATGCAGACACCACAGGCTGATTTGGTCTTTTCCAGTCCATGCCACAAAAGCCGTTTAACTCATAATACATTTTGTTGTTTTTTCCCTCAACCTTAGAACCTTAGTTACTCTGATTTAAAAAAGTCTACATTTTTCTTACCTCTGTGTCGAGATCAGAGTCTGTAGAAACATGGCTTATACTGCTAGATATATCTGGTTTAGGAGTATACCATGACATTTTCAACATCTTTGTCTTGAATTTACTACCAAGCATAATTCCCTGGAGAGAAAAAAAAAAAGTTTTGACTTTAACACTGAATTTTTCAACATCTTCATCTTGAATTTACTATCACTCATAATTTGTGTGAATAAAAAAAAAACTAAAAAAAACCAATAAAAAAAACAAAACAAAAAAACAACAACACATTATGAACAGGTTTTGCACTGTACATTGAACTTCATTTCATTAACAACTAGAGCAAGTGCCCTGAGGGTCACAAATACCCCCAGCCGACACATTTCTTGATTATAAAATATTTTAAAAGTTAATGACAATGATATAAGGCAAGATATAGTTTACAATGTCAGTCTCTGAGTGACACTGATCTATCATACTAAGTACAACTTTCCTGGAGTAAATAGTCTTCAAGACATGAAGCAAATTTGCTGGGCCATAAAATATAGGTCACTGACCTACATATACTTATATAATCTAAATGATATTAAGCAAAATCACTAGACCATGAAATATAGGTCATACTGATTTATATTTACTTTGAGATGAAAGTTTGGATCACACTGTGTCATTATATGTAAATATGACATTTAGGTATCAAACAGTGGGAGATATATGACAAAATCACAGGGCCATGAAATATAGGTCACATAATTCCAAAATATGATAGTAATACATCAAATTGTCTTCAAGATGTAACATAAAAACACTTGACCATGAAATACAGGTCAAAGTGACCTACATTTACTTTTAGGTCAACTGTTGGGTCATAATCCCAAATAATGATGTTCGTACATCAATTAACATTCAAGATATGCGGCAAAATTACTGGACCATGAAATATAGGTCAAGGTGACCTACATTTGTTATGCTGTCAATCATGGTGTCACTCAGAACCAATATTCCAAATATCACATAAATCCATGAAATAGTCTTCAAGATATAAGGCAAAATTGCTGGAGCATGAAAATATGATCACAATGACCTTGACCTTATTACACTGAATGTTGATGTGATAAACATGTCTGATGCCCATCCTTCTTTAAGAAGTTGTTTGTATAAACAAACTGCAACATACTACTTTATTGAGGCATTAATCCATGAAATAGGCTTCAAAATATAAGTCAAAATCACTGAAGCATGAAAATAAGGTCACAATAACCTTGACCTTAATACACTGAATGCTGATGTGATAAACATGTCTGATGCCCATCCTTCTTTAATAAGAGGTTGTTTGTATAAACAAACTGCAATATACTACTTTATTGGGGTGCCCTAGATTTTGACCTCTAGCCCCGCCCTGGGGCATGACCCAGGGGTCCATAGATGTAGAATGGAAGAGAACCCTCCCAGATACCCCCATACCAAATATGAAAAGTTTTTGATCGGTGGCTGCAGAGTTATAAGTAATCAAAAAACTTCAAATTAAAACATGGTTATAGAAAGGGATGGACGGACAGACGAACAGACTAACGGAATGGACGAAAACTATATACCCCTTCGGCATACTTCACTTCCTGTACAGGATATTTTGGATTTATCTCAATTCTAATCAAGCACCACCCACCCAAATTTAAACTATGCTATGTCATTTGAACATCTATGACATGATTTCAAGAAAAAAAAGGAAAGAAAATACTTGAAATTATCTTACCTTGCCTCCTCAAAACATTCATGTAAGTTACAGCCTCTAATAAGAATTTCTCAAATTTTGTATTTATCCCAAGTGTTTGGACAGATAAGCCTGACCAAACAGTGTAGACCCTGATCTAATGTAGCAGAATGTTGCCACCAATTATGGTCTGCACTGTTTGCCACTCCTCCTGCAACTTTAGAGGACAAATCAACTCAAATTTCATCTGCCAAAACGAAGGGAAAAAGTAGGGATAAACTTTTTTGAAAAAGTAGCAAAAAGTAGGGATTATAAGGACAGAAGGGCGAATTTACAGTGTATACAGGATTTTCCATCAATGATAATGATCTAGTTACATATTTGATGGAATGACAATGCGAGAATCATGGACATGCTGAAAACAGTATACCCCACTAAAACGATTTGCAGGGGGTATAATGAAACTTCGAACAGACATTCTGAAAGTATAACTACAGACCAGGGCCCGGTTGTTCAAAGCATCGTTAGCTTAACGAGTTCATTAGTGGTCAAAATGTTAACTGTTCTAGTAAGCACAATATCTAATTAAGATTTATCTTGCTGCTCATCTTATCTTATCTAAATTAGTACTCATTCAACCACAGTATTAAATTTATTAGCACCAGATAAGAGGGGGTATCCACATATTTTTTTCTTATTTCTCCACAATAAAAACGTACATTGTGAGTACTCATTAGAAACACCTGGGTGAGGCGCTTCTTATGAGTACCCACAATGTATGTTTGTGTGGAGAAATAAGAAAAAAATATCAGTGCTTTTTGGTTGAAAAAAGTGCTTTATATTTAAAGCTAAAAATTTTACCTACCATTTCAGCATCTCTTCTTGTCTTAAATGTTAGTATTGCACATGGAACATCCATCTTGAAGTCCAAGTTCTCTAGTTCCTCCAATTTCTGAAACAAATTACAGATATCACAGCTCCACATAAGGCAATTTTTTAACCCCAAATTGAAGATATTTTTATTCTCCATGAAAATGTATGTTAGTATCCACAATAAACATATTCTTGCAGAAATAAGGAAAATTTTTCCTGATATCCCCTCTTATCCAGAGCAATAAATTATTAAACACAGCATTTGTCATGAAACTTTCACCTATTTTTTTTTCATACAATTTTTATGATCAATCTCTATGAGAGAATGTTGCTGGACCTGGCGGGGACTGAACCCGCGACCTGATCACCAGTTGTATGTGCATCCCACTGAGCCACAGAAGCCACACACAGAACTTCTTAAAGAGGAGTATTCAATGATATTTTTCCTCACTTTTCCAAAATAAATACGTTGTGGGTACTTATTAGAAGCACTTCAGAGAGGCAACTATATGAGTACCCACAATTATGTTTTCATGCAGAATTAAGAAAAATTATCCCAGAATTATCACAGTCTTCAGTCCAGGCATGCAAATAGACATCTTTGGGGCATATGTGAGCAGTAAATATCCAGACCAGCCAGCAAAGGTACAGAATTTGGTAAGGTTCTTTGCTTTTATACATTTGTTTGTTTGTGTTGAGGTTTTACCCAACGGGGTCATGTCGAGCATGATCAGTTTACCTAACCATACTTCTACTAGGCAGGCTTACTCCTCTAAGCGGTTAACCAGTATTATGCACATTCTTTTGCCAGATACTAAAAACGGACCATCTTGAATCAGCGGAAGGGAGAGAATGACTGCAGAAAATATTTTATGGTCAAATCTCCACAAAAGAATTATGCCAAGTACAACCCACAACCTCCTGATCACCAGTTGGAAGCCCATCAAACTAAGCCACTAAGGTTGGCTTGGTTTTGTATATCAATATAGGGATCAAACATGGTTTTTCATGCATTAACATTCCCCAGGTCCCTTGGGAGGTGCTGAAAACTGAGGCCGAAGGCCGCGGTTTTCCAACACCTCCCAAGGGACCTGGCAAATGTTAATGCATTGAAAAACCATGTTCAATTGCTATTATTGCATAAAAACTGTAAATATTTCCTACATTTTCCATTATTTCTTGCACTATTTTGTTCCGCCTTTTCATCGATGTCGGGCAAATGCTTTTTCCACGTACTATGCTTGCTCTGGGGCAGGGCAGTACACATCTTATGATGGCAGCAATTCTGTGGCCCTGGTACGATCATATTGAAATTTGTGAACCGTGCGTTAACAGCGCATGAATTGCCTTGTTAATACACAGTTTTTCGCCGGTTAATGCACCGCTGTTAATAACGTGCGGCACTGCTTTTTATGCAATAATATATTATGCAGTATCCAATAATTTTGTAAGTAGACAGTGAAGTCCATGATCTGACTGGGCAAATGAGACAGCTAATCTGGACCTTCAAATTCACTGTCCACATATGCCTTAAAAGACACATTTACACGGCTCAACTGATATGGAGCTCAGAGCAGGTTTTAAACAGATTTTCAGTTTCATTTCCACCTACTCCTGAGTTACTTGGATAGGTATGAAGGCCCTGATCAGATAGAGCAAATGTGTGGACTGATCTGGGCCTTTGTTTTCTATATATGGTCATACAGAACTGTCTTGGATTCTGCCAAGTAGTAAATTGACTTTCCTACTCAGTTTCTTCATTAACAGGAGTCAGGAGGCTAAATTGCCTTCTATACTTCCACAACAGCCTTCTACTTAAAGCCTTTTTAACCTTTACAACTCTCTAACAAATTTAGCAGATAATATAGGGATCAAACATGGTTTTTCATGCATTAACATTCGCCAGGTCCCGTGTGAGGTGTTGAAAACCCGAGGCCGAAGGCGTCGGTTTTCAACATCTCCCAAGGGACCTGGCGATTGTTAATGCATTGAAAAACCATGTTTGATCGCTATTATTGCATAAAAACTGAAAACATTTGCCACATTTCGCGTTATTTCTTGCACTATTTTGTTTCGCCATTTCACTGATGTCGTGCCGCAAATGCTATTTTCACCGGCTATGCTCGTTCTAGGGCAGGGTAGTACACATCTCGTGACGGCAGCAATTCTGTGGCCCCGGTACGAACATACTGAAAGTTGCATAGCCGTGCATTAACAGCATGTGAATTGCCTTGTTAATACACGGCTTTTCGCCGGTTAATGCACGGCTGTTAATAACGTGCGACACTGCTTTTTATGCAATAATAAGCTTTAACATTTCATGCAAATCGTCTCCACAGGATACAATTTGCTTGAATAGTCAACTGATTGTGTTGGGGTTTAACGACACATCAGCCCTTGTGGGTCATTTTGTGTCTTTTCCCAGAGAAAGGGAGAAAAGAGATTGAAGAGCTAGTAGAAGAAATGAAAGAGAGGGACAGGGAAGAAGAGAGGGACAGGGAAGAAAGAGGAACAGGAATGAAAGTGAAGAAACAGAAGAAATAAAAACATTCCCCCTCTACCTTTACCTGCTACAAGGATAGCAGGCCTTGCCCAACTGTAAGTCAATATCAGTTGGACGCCCCCGTGACGTAAGATACACGACACCTTCGCACAACCGAGCATGAATAGTCAAAGCCTATTATGTGGGAAAATAAGAAAAATAGTTCAAAATGTCATCTGCTAAAGATTCTACCCAGCATGTTGATCACTGAATGGATCATTCGTAAATCTCTATACAAGAGGACCATGATGGTCCTATATCACTCACCTGAGCAAATAGATTTGCATACTAACTGTTGAAGTTTCAGCCAAGTTCACTGCTCTAAGATTTTTGTATAAACTTTATAGCCCTGCCTCCCCCCACCCCCCCCCCCCCCACCCACCTGCATGATGACAGCTTGAACTGAATCTTGAAAGAGGATCACCAAAGGAACATTTCTGCAAAGTTATATTGAAATTGGTCCAGTGGTTTCTGACAAAAAGATTTTTAAAGTGTTTTATATAGCTATATAGGGAAAATAAGCCCCGCCCACTAACGGCCATGTATTTTGACTAATCACAACAGCTTGGACAAACTTGGTAGAGGGTCACCAAAGGAACATTCCTGCCAAGTTATATTGAAATTGGTTCAGTGGTTCCTGTTCAAGAAGATTTTTAAAGTTTTCAATTTAGATATATAGGGAAAATAAGACCCACCCCTAGCAGCCATGTTTGACGAATCATGATTACTTGAACAATCTTAGTAGAGGGTCACCAAAGCAACATTCCTGCCAAGTAATATTGAAATCAGTCAGGTGGTTTCTAACAAGAAGAATTTTAAAGTTTTCTATACAGATACATACAGAAATAAGCCCCGGCCCCTGGCCGCCATGTTTTTTGACGTATCTTGAGGGCTTGAATATTCTTGGTAGAAGGTCAACAAAGCATCATTCCTGCCAAGTTATACTGAACTCTGTCCAAGGGTTTCTTACAAGAAGATTTTTGAAGTTTTCTACATACACATAGATATATAGCGAAGATAAGCCCCACCCCCTGTCAGCCATGTTTTTGACGAATCCAAATGGCTTCAACAATATTGGTAGAGGGTCACCAAAGAAACATTCCTGCCAAGTTATATTGAAATCGGTCAACTGATTTCTGACAAGAAGATTTTTAAAGTTTTCTATATAGATACATAGGGAAAATAAGCCCAGCCCCCTGGCGGCCATGTTTTTTGACGAATCAAGATTACTTGAACAATCTTGGTAGAGGGTCACCAAGGAAATATTTCTGCCAAGTTATAATGAAAACAGTCTAGTGGTTTCTGACGAAGATTTTTAAAGTTTTCTATATAGATATATAGGGAAAATAAGCCCCCTGGTGGCCATTTTTTTGACGAATCATGATGGCTTGAACAATCTTGGTAGAGGGTTACAAAAGAAACATTCCTGTAATGTTATATTGAAATCGGTTCAGTGGTTTCTGACAAGAAGATCATTAAATTTTTCTATACAGATATATAAGGAAAATAAGCCCCGCCCCCTAGCAGCCATGTTTTTTGACAAATCATGATGGCTTGAAAAATCTTGGTAGAGGATCACCAAGGAAAGATTTCTGCCAAGTTATATTGAAATCGTGAAATCAGTCCAATAGTTTCTGACATGAAGATTTTAGAAGTTTTCTATATAGATAATAGGGAAAATAAGCCCCGCCACCTGGCGGCCATGTTTTTTGACGAATCATGACGGCTTGAACAATCTTGGTAAAGGGTTACAAAAAAAACCTGCCATGTTATATTGAAATCAGTCCAGTGGTTTCTGACAAGATTTTTGAAATTTTCTATATAGATATATAGGGAATTTATAAGCCCTGCCCCCTGTCAGCCATGTTTTTTGACCATCCAAATGGCTTGAGCAATCTTGGTAGAGGATCACCAAAGGAACATTTCTGCAAAATTATATTGAAATTGGTCCAGTGGTTTCTGACAAGAAGGGTTTTTAATTTTTTAGTTAAAAAATCTATTTTTAGCTCCTGTAACCTAGATATACAATGGACCGGACCATTTGAACAATTTTGAAAGAGGACCAACCAAGGATCAATCTTGTGGAGAATGGTCAAAATCCAATCAGTGGATTGGAGATGTTTAAAGATTGTGGACGGATGGACGGACGTCGACAAGGACAGACAATGGGTGATCACAATAGCTCACCTTGAGCCTTTGGCTCAGGTGAGCTAAAAACCTGCCCTCTACTTGTGGATTTTAGCCCAATACTACTAAACTTAATGAAAAAGCTGGCTACCGTTTAGTCATTTCCACCTACCCCTAAATGCAAGGCAATATCTTCCTTTTCCTCAGCAGTAAACCCAGTCACTTCAACCTGTTTTGGTCTCCTGTCCAGGGTTCTGGCAGCTACTGATGCTCTCCCTAGCATAGCCCCTCTTCCCCTTCCTACACCAACAGGGGGTGCTATACCACTAGCCACCCAGGTGGTAGAACCACGACCTCGACCCAGAGCACCACGTCCCCTGCCTCTTCCCAACAGGCCCATGGAATTAGCCTGGATAAACAAAATAATGTACTGTAATTACCCTAAGTACTGAGACAGATATGCCTGAGCAAACAGTGTAGACCCAGATCAGATGGTGCAAAATGCATCATCTGACCAAAATCTACACTGTTTGCCACTTATCCAGCATTTTACATACATCAATAAATTGCAAAATGGACGTTCAAATTTTATGACACCTATGGTAAGAAGGTAAGGTGTCCCAATACTTAGGATAGTTATGGTTTATGCACATGGGAAATAATTCTAACAACTGCACCACTGCCTTAGTATGCACCGTATTTACCAGTCCCAAACTATTCAGACAGACAGGTCTCAGGGACAAAGACCCAGATCAAATGCAGCATCTGTTCTGGGTCTACACTGTTTGCCACTCACCCAGCAGTTTTAAGACAAATCTCCAGGTAACGGAACAGACTTGTTCAAATTTTAAAATAAACATAATAAGGAGTTAAGGTGTCTGTATAACTAGAGTAAATATGGAATGCAACATTGATGATTTGGGCCCAGTTGTTCAAAGCTAACGACATCATTAGTTAACGATTTGTTAAAATTTACATCGAGTGATACGCAAATATGCTGAAATTTTTTGCTGAAAAAATGTGAGTAGCTTTTGCAGTGCAAAAGCTACTCACATTTTTTCAGCAAAAAATATCAGAATATTGTGTATTGAATCCGCTAAAACAGTTAACAAAATGACCCTTAACGAGTGTGTTAAGCTTACGACGCTTTGAACAACTGGGCCCTGGTATTTTACTTGTATCAAGAGGAGGAATGGCTGATAAACGAAGGGAGGGCCATGTGCAATGAAGCTCCATACAGTCAAGAGATGAACTCCATCTCAAGAGGGATTCGAACCCAGCAACTCATGATCCCACTAACCACTCAGTCACCTGGATCATTTGTATGCAAACACAGTGCTTGCACTGACTGTCAAAATCAGGAAGTCCCAGGACTTCCTAGCTCCAATATCTGGAAGTCCTGGTGATCAATTTTTTTCACTCACTTTCAGAAATTCAACCTCAATATTCTTAAACTCTCATTTATGGAGTAAAACTGCCTTGTTAAGTTAAATAACACATAAATTCATTCTAAATTTTTGCTATAAATGACTAAATATCTTTAAAAGTTGGGAGTCGCAGACTTCCTGGCATTGATTTTTGGAAGTCCCAGGGCAATTTTTGGGAGTCTGACTCCCAGACTTCCCTTAATGCAAGCACTGCAAACAATACAGACCCAGCTAAAAGAAAAGCAGAATCAAGGGCTATGAATCAATTACATTATTTTACCAATGAACAAAGAAGATCCCGATGAAAAACACTTACACAAGCAGTTTGATTTGGGTCTTCACTGTTTGCTATATCTGCCAAAATACTTCGGGTTAATATGGTACATGTAACAATATGTGGGCCCATGTGTTCAAAGCAATGTTAGCTTAACGAGCTCATTAATGACGAAATTGTTAACTGTTGTAGCTTAGGTATTTTCAAAAATACATTAATATTTTTGCTGCAAAAATGTGAGTAGATTTTTCCAGCAAAGCTATCAATGTATTTGCCATATTTCAAGATAGAAATTTTAATGAAAAGTTAGCTAAAAACTTCATTAAGTTTTGAACAACTGGGCCCTGAACTTTTAGAGCATACATGCTTTTTATAACACTGGTTTTGTAGTTACAGTGAGATGCATAACACTTCCTGCATATGCAACCAGGAAATGCCCAGAATAGGCTGGTCACCATAGCAGTCCTATCAGAGTATTTGACCCATTGTAGTCTGGAGACCCCTAAAAGTGTACTTGGCAAACAGTGCAGACCCAGATCAGATGCCACAGAATGCGGCGTCTGTTCAGGGACTCCACTGTTTGCAATAAGCACAATAATTTTTTCTCTAGGAATATCCAAATCTCATAGCCAGACGTAACTAATATTGAAGTTGGACTCTTCCAATATATAGTTTGGGGTAGTCTATTCAGGCTACAATGGACAATTTTCCACCATTTTTTTACAAGGGAGACAACTTACTTGACTTCCTGTTTGCTTTCCAGCACATCAAGCTCCTTCTAAAAAGGTCTCCACACTATAAAAAACGAATTTGCTTCGAAGACGAGCAAATTATTTTCTTTAACAGTAGACCCCTTTTCACAAGGGGGACAAAACCCATGTTCACACAGTTACCTCCCCCTTCAAAGTTAATCAATTCCCATTAAATTACATTTGTCCATTAGATTTTAAAGTATTCAACAGCTTTTTTCAACCAATGCTGAAATCACACATCCGATTGTGAAGACTACCGTGAATCTTCATTGTTTTATATACCACAATATCCCTAAGTATTGGGAAAGACAGGCCTTTGCAAACAGTTAGATCCAGATCAGATGCCGCAGTATTACAGAAAATAAGTCTTGAACTAGCAAAAAGTGAATTTATCAGTTTCCAGTGTATGGACTGATAGAATATTGTATCTAAGCTTATATTTGGACAGTCTCAGTTAAGATGCCCCAATATTTACAGCAAACTGGGTAATAGGATACTTACAACTTTTTGGAGCTCCAGAAGCTTCTTTTTCAATTCTAGAGTATCCTCCCCTTTAGTTGTCTTGGTCATTAGCTCAAGCTCTACATCAAGTATTTCTTTCTTGGCCTGTTCTGGAGACTTCACAGTTATGCCTTCTGAATCTTTCTTCACCACAATTCGACGACCCAGTTCAGTCTTTAGCTTATCTATGCTGTCTGTCAATGTCTTCAAGGTCTGAAAGAATTTAGATTTAGTACACATAGGTCCTGGCTCAAGGTAAGGCAGTTTTTTTTTGTTTTGTTTTTTCTTTTTCAATTTAAAAGTACTGACATATTTCTTATTTGTCCACGAATGTGTATGTTGTAGGTGCTCATTAGACGCACCTCACCGAGCCTCTTCTAATGAGTACCCACAACTTTTGTTTTCATGGAGATATAAGAAAAATATATACCTGATACTCTCTCTTACCTGGAGCTTTGGAGGTGTAACTATGTTGTACATACACATCAGAACTGCTTCAGCATGGTGAATCTAGTGAGCACCACAACATACTCTTTTCAAAAAAGTTTTGCATTCATTTTCATAGATTTTCATATTTTTGTAATAAATGTAAACTTCTGGATAAAAATCTTGTTTGTTATTAGTTTTTTGCTCATCATATTATTTTTTCACCAAAATGTACCTTGTGGCAATGTGATTCCAATGAGTAAACACCAGGTATGTTTTGTGCAAAAATATCACCTATCTGGAATTATGGTCTATGCCATTCACATACAGTCGACTCTCGTTATCTCGAACTTCACGGGACCTGATAAAAATGTTCGAGTTATCAGTAGTTCAAGACAACCAAATTGTGACGTCATAGGTATGACGACTGTTCGCCTCTGTTCGCCAAAACGTTCTTGGTAGGCACATGTATATGGCAGTTTATATAATTTACGCGTACTTCAGTTTGCATTGTTACTGTTTGTTTTAGGAGATGCAATAGTTCTCTTGGAATAATACCATCAATAAATGTTAATAATAATAAATTTCAAACGCCTCTTGTTGTCTTTTAATACTCCTGCAAATTTGGATTTCCATATGAGCTATAAATAAATTACTAGTTTCCGGTTAGCTATATGTTATGAACTGGTTTGGATTAGCTCCCTTCGCATAGACGACTCGATAAAGAGTTGAATGGTTTCCGCTTTTGCATAAAACCCTTATAGTGTTAAGCGGCAGCTGTAAGCTAGAGTTTGGATTATCTCCCCTGGCATAAACGAACCATCTCAGCGCGGCATTCTGTAGATCCTGCACAGAAAGCTTGTTATGAACCGTCTCATCTGGACCTACACTATTTGTGCGGGTATCCTTACCAGTCTACAGGGTCGGAAGATTAACATCGGTACCCACGTGTGATTTGTCTATTTGAGGCCGTGCACTACAACTATTAGAAGACTTTGCGAATGTCAAAGACTCCAATCAGCCTGCACGCCCACGTATTTTCCATTATACGCATGAACCTTATCTGGGCTTACCTAAGAGCACCGCTTGACCTAGGAGTAACAAGTTAAGATTCAGACTTAGCTAGCCTGATCAATACAGGCTGATCTGAGTCGGAACCTGTCGCGCACTGACTTTTCTTGAAGACGCTGTATCATTCAGACGGACAGTACTCAATAGTGAAGAGCATATCTAAACAATAAATTAAAGAAACTTCGTTGATTAATCTTCCATAACACTATTCTGGGCCGCTTTTTATCTTACAAATCAATGACACGAGACGGTGTTGAGCGCTGCATGTCAAACCCGACTCGACACGCAGGTGATTTCATAATTACGGATTTTAGACATTATTTGTGTTGTTTGTAATTACCTGGACAAAGGGGAAAATTAAAATATTGATTTATTTATCAATGGCCTATTATGATTTTCATTTACTGAGAGACGGGCGGCGCCGCATCTTACATTTTTTTCCTTCGTTATGGTCCAGGTTCAAGATACGCGGTAGTAAAAACTGTGAAAAATATATTCAGGGACTGAAAATGATGGACGAGATAGCCGAAGTGTCGACATAAAAGTAGTTCGACATACGCGAAGCTGAAATACAATAAATACATAGGGAAAATAATTGGGATTTAGAAATCAGTTCGACATAAGTGATAGGAACGAGATAAGAGGGGTCGAGATAACCTGAGTCAACTGTATATGATAAGACAAAAAGCTGCAATTATGTATTACTGCATAGCACAATAAGAGCTGCAACATCATAAAACTGAGCTGCAACGTCATAAAACTTATCTTCTGACATGTGAGCCTAACAAAATCAAATCAGCTTAGTCAACACAGATTCTTTATTGCCCGCATGAAGAAACTTTGTATCCTTATCTATCCAAAATAAGCCTCTGAAAGTTCAGATCAGATTGGCTGATCTGAAACTTTGCTGGACCCACAGGTCTCAAGATAGGTTTTCAGATGCTGCCGCTCATATGTTTGTTTGCTTGTTTTATTCGTGCTTAACGTGCTTCAACAATCTTTCAGTCATATCGCGACCGTGTCTGGATGTGGCAGGGAGCTCAATGCTCAATTTTAGAGTGCTGCCTCACTGAAATATCATGCCCCAGACACTTGACATGATATTCCACCCGGTCACATTACACTGACACTGAGCTGACCAGCTCTGATTCCTTGCTCTACTTTCTTAATGCTGAGTGCCAAGCAGAAGACCAGCTAGTACCATTTTAAAGTCTTTGGTATGACTCAGCCGGGGATCGAACCTGCAACCTCCCGGTCACAAAGCAGATGCTCCACCAACTGAGCCACTGTGCCAGTTAACGCTCATATGTACATGGCATCAACTTCTTGGTAAAAAAGTATCCTGAAATCACAAATCAAAGACCTCAGAGTACAGGGTCTAGTAGTTCAAAGCATCATTAGCTTAAAAAGCTTGTTAATGATAAACTCGTTAGCTGTTGTTGCTAAGGTATTTTCAAATACATTGTTTTTTTTTTGCTGCAAAAATGCTAGTAGCTTTTACATTGCAAAAGCTACTCATATTTTTGCATCAAAAAGTATCAATGTATTTGCAATATTTCAAGAAAGAAATTTTAATGTCAAATCTTAGAGTCAAAAAAGAAAAACACACAGAATATTTGGCTGGAGTAGCCAATTTTCCTGAGACTAATTAATTGAATTTGCTTCCTTTTGCAATATTAGTAATTTCCCTTTGGATCTCTGGTGATAACAGGTGTAATATAGGCCTCATAATTTTTCTGTACCAATTCTTAGTACATTCACCATATCCTGGAAGAAAATTGTGCATCACAACAAAAGACACCAGTTCATTCATCATAGTTCAAGCAACAGTTTAATTACACCTACCTTCATGATTAAAGCCTTCTCTTCTGCACCCATTTCTTTCTTTGCCTCTAACTTGCCTATCAATACCTGCAGTGGAGAAGATAAATGTACAACCCAAGCCACAAGAATAACAGTACAGGCTCCAGATAAAACTGAGCACGGCACAGTTTGCTACATGACTGCATTTGTGCCCAGTGAAGACTGGGATCAGCCTGCACATCTGCACATATCCAAGAGTCTTCATGCAGACAGAAATGAATCTGATCATGTGCAGGCTGATCCCTATTTTATGACACGTGCGCAATGACGACCCAGGTCAGCCTTCTTAGTAGTCTAACCAGGCTTTCCTTGCCTGCTACAATTAATATTTTTTTTTTTTTTTTTTTTGTTTGATTTAGGGTTTATGGCCCTTTCAAGAATATTTCGCTTATATCGAGCCGATCGTTCATCAAAGGTGGGCGAAAACCAGAGAACCAGTGGAAAAAACCACCTGACCATCTGTAAGCAGAACTTGGCTTTCCCACATCTGACCTGAGCGAAGCTCGAACCATAGCAGTGAGAAACCAAATGGATTAAGAGTCTGCTCTCTTATCCACTAGGCTACGGGGGCCAGCCTCTAACAATTAATACTGTAGAATATAATTATGAACAGGGAAGGCCCTGACCAGCCTGCACATGGGTGCAGGCTGATCTGGGCCTTCCCTGTTCAAAAATGACAAAGGTCCCTTTTCTCATTTAAAGCTCACATAAACATCAACAAAATTAGGTGTAGCTCCACAGCATAACACAGATGATAGCATGTCTGACTGCAAATCTCTGGGTTGCAAGTTAAAATCCCAGCTCGGCCACATCAGCTGTCATAAAGACTGATCATGAAACCATTTCTTCAGTCATTCTCCCCTTTCCACTGAATCAAGAAGGATAGATTTCTAACAATTACTAGCAAAAGTATGTGCACAAGTACTGATTAACTGCTTGAGGACTAAGACTGCCCAGGTAAAGTTTGAGTAGGTTAACTAATCGCTCAATATGACCTTTAATATCAGTGATTATGATGACAATGATGATTTGGTGTTTTACATTCTTTTCAACATTATTTAAGTTATACTGAGATGATGGAAGGATGATAATGAAAGGCTGTATGCACCGAAGCATGATTCACATCAGGGAACTTGTGATCTGAAGTTGAGAGTGCAAACCATTCGGCCACCTGGACGCTTTAACAGTGTTGACTGGGCTGTTAAAAACAAACTCAACGGAATTACCTTTTGCTGTTCTATCTGTTTCTCTAACAATTGCTGCTTATGTTTCTGTATTTCCAACTTCTTTAGAGCTGCCTCCTACAAAGTATATTTAAGAATACAAACACTACAGTATAACCTCAATGGCTCGAATGGCTCGTTTACCGTGGATGATTTGACTCTTTTTTTCAGTCCCTACAAAATTCTTCCAATAGCTCAAGAAAACAAATATTTAATGATTTTTTCTTATTTTATCATGGAATTGTATGTTGTGTGCACTCATTAGAATTGCCTCATCGAGGCAATTCTAATGAATACACACAACATACAATCATTGTATAGAAAATCAAAAAGATTTCCCTAAATTATAGCTATTTGCTTCCTGAACTGGTGCCATGATTAACCCTCAGTGGCTCGAACTACCCATGTCTCGAACGAATTTCCATGGTCCCAAAGATGTTCAAGCCATTGAGGTTCGACTGTATAAAGCTTTAACCCTTTAACCTCTGAGTTTCTGAACAAGGCCTTTTTAAAACAGGAAGGCAAACAGTGCAGATCCTGATGAAACTGCTTATTACACACCATTTCATCTGGATCTACACTGTCTGCAAAGGAATATATTTTGCTTGACGGGGTTGAAAGAGTTAATTACTAGGAATAGATGCAGAATCACTGATTCAATGCCCCAAAAAATTTGCAGACTAACTTTGTCCCTTTCACTAACAATTGCATTTTATGTTTCTGTATTTCCAACTTCTTCAGAGCTGCCTCTAAACAAAATGACTGTATTCAAAATTGCAGAAGGAGTACTAAAACATTTTTTGTTAATTCTCCAAGGAAACAGGCTTTGATATTTGATGAGATTGATCTACCTAACAGGTGAATCACATGAAACGTCAAGTTTTATTTTTCCCCCAAAAAATCTTTATTTTTAGAATGTCATCTGTTGTTGCTGTCACAAGCACTTTAAGACATGACAGAAAGTGTTATAATTTATTAATTTTATTTATTTACCCAGGTATTTTTAAGCTAACAAAAACCAGTTTGTTAACGCAAAATTGGATAAAAGGCAAAACAGATATTGACCAAAACAAATCCCTGTATGATGTAACTCTGGATACTTAAATAATGTCATGTGACACATATATACATCTGGAAAAAGTTATGCACCCCTATGAAATTTCACCGCAATTTTGAAAGCCACATCTCTCTTTGAAAGAGCTCAAAATTGAGGTAGCATTAAAATACTATTTATTGTACGTTTACCAGATAACATCTGGCAAATTAACAACTAAACCTTTTGGAAATCTTATATATTAATATTAATGGTGGTATTGCGCAAAATCAGTATTCAGATATCTTACTCATAATAATACATATAGTTTTAAAATTTGATCAGGTCCACTTTACTGGCTGCTGACATGTCTAAAAATTGGCAGATGAATGACAAACATTGTAGACCCTGATCAGGTGCTGCATTCTGCAGCACCTGATCTGGGTCTGCACTGTTTGCTCAGACCTGCCTGTCCAAATACTCAGAGTAAAATATGGTAAACATATACCTTTTTGATGGTTTCATGTTGTTTGACTGCCTCCATTCTAGAGACAAAGTCTGCTGCCTTTACAGCTGTGGGGCTTGTTAATTCGGCCTTTGCCTTCGCCTTGATAGCTGCTGGGTTGTACACTGTTTTACTGATATTTCCCATTGATGATGTATATGCTACAGCCTGAAACAAAAATAGGGAATTTATGTCCCCGGCCTTATTTTTTTTGAGCTGTTAAAAATGGGTAAGTTAACCAGAGGACCATTGGTCCTGTATCATTTACCTAAGTATTGAAGCAGGAAACCAGTGATAAAAAATAATTTCAGGATTCTGAAAAAAACCACATGCATATCTTTAGGCCATCCTAAAAGCCCATGTAAAGTTTCAAAAAGGATCGGCCAAAAACTGTGGGAGGAATTAAGGGGACAAGGTACCTACTCCCTATACACTTCTGTGATATTAGAACTCAAAAAATGTCTAAGTTAAAAATGCAGAAAGAGTGATAAAAAATTATTTCAGGATTCTGAAAAATCCACATGCATATCTTCAGGCCATCCTAAAAGCCCAAGTAAAGTTTCAAAAGGATCGGCCAAAAACTGTGGGAGGAGTTAAGGGGACAAGGTACCTACTCCCAATAGACCTGTAATATTAGAACTCATATTAGAACTCAAAAAATGTCTAAGTTCAAAATATGTAAAAAGTGATAAAAAATAATTTCAGGATTCTGAAAAAAACACATGCATATCTTCAGATCATCCTTAAAGCACCGTTAAAGTTTCAAAAGGATCGGACAAAAACTGTGGGAGGAGTTAAGGGGACCAGATACCTACTAAAAATTCGGAACCACGCACCACGCGTTACGCGCCACGCACCACGGAAAGCCGAAAACAGTGACCCTTAGCTTTTCTTCGAAAAGGCGGGGGACAATAAATTAACTTCAAAGTAAAAAAAAAATTAACCTTATGACATGCGATCAATTAAGACTGATAATCAGCCTGTATATATGCAAAACCTGATCAGTATTCACTGGGTGCTCTTGAAAAATAGAGGTTTCAAAGCATGCAAACAATGAAGATCTATCAGACTGTGCAGATGCACAGATTGATCAATACTCTCTGGGCCCATGTCAAAAGCTGCATGTTCATAAGTCTAGATAAGAGTGGGAATCTGGGCCCAGTTGTTCAAAGCTTTGTTAGCTTAACGAGCTCGTTAAGGGTCATTTCATTAACTGTTTTAGCAGATTCAATATAAAATATTCTGATATTTTTTGCTGAAAAAATGTGAGTAGCTTTTGTACTGAAAAAGCTACTGACATTTTTTTCAGCAAAAAAATTCAGCGTATTTGTGTATCACTTGATGTAAATTTTAATGAATCGTTAACTAACGACGTCATTAGCTTTGAACTAGGCCCAGGTAATTATTTTTCTTATTAGTCCACCAAAACATATGTTGTGGGTACTCATTGCCGAGGCGCTTCTAATGAGTACCCATAACGTATGTTTTCATGGAAAATAAGAAAAATATCAATATTTTTGGATTGAAACAAGAAATCCGCGGAAAGCGATGTCGCACCTGCGGGGATTGAGTCATACAAGTTCCTATTTGTATTGAAAATCTATTTTGCAGTATTCAAGAAATTGATAGGTTAGAAAAATGGACAAAGTAGAAAATTTGGAATATTGGCTTGCAAAATTTTATCTAAACCTGTCCATTATTTCACAAGATATTGATATTGAGCGGATATCATTTTTGCCCATTAATCAAGGCCAGTAACTCAGCTGAAAATTGATGAAATCCCAAGCTAGGTATTGTTAAGAACAATATGTATGCAAAATATGATCCTAATCCATCAATTCTTGCACAAGATATTGAGCGGAAACCAATTTTGGGGATAAATCAAGGACCCCTAACTCTGCTGAAATGAATCTGAGATTTATGTGCAAAAAATATGCACATCTTCAGACCATGTCCTAATCATATGTGGTTTCAAAGCTATTAGCCTAAAACTGCAGGAGGAGTTGCGCTCACGAAACACCCACTGACTATAAGGGTTTTAGGCAAAAACTGACTAAGTTAACAAAGCGAAAAAAGTTGAAAAAAAAAATCTGAGATTTATGTGCAAATAATATGCAAATCTTCAGACCCTGACCTAATCATCTGTGAAGTTTCAAAACTATTGGCCTAAAACTGCAGGAGGAGTTGCGCTCACGAGACACCCACTGACTATAAGGGTTTTAGGTAAAAACTGACTAAGTTTTAAACAAAGTTGAAAAAGTTGAAAAAAAATCTGAGAATTATGAGCAAACAATATGCGCATCTACACACCATGGCCAAAACATCTGTGAAGTTTCAAAATGATTGGCCGAAAACTGTAGGAGGAGTTGCGCTCACGAGACACCCACTGACTATTAGGGTTTTAGGTAAAAACTGACTAAGTTAACAAAGCGAAAAAAGTTATAAAAAAAAATCTGACAGTTATGAGCAAACAATATGCACATCTACACACCATGGCCAAAACATCTGTGAAGTTTCAAAATGATTGGCCAAAAACTGTAGGAGGAGTTGCGCTCACGAGACACCCACTGACTATACGGGTTTTAGGTAAAAACTGACTAAGTTAACAAAGCGGAAAAAGTTGAAAAAAAAAAATCTGAGAATTATAAGCAAACAATTTGCACATCTATACACCATGGCCAAAACATCTGTGAAGTTTCAAAATGCTTGGCCAAAAACTGTAGGAGGAGTTGCGCTCACAAGACACCCACTGACTATAAGGGTTTTAGGTAAAAAACGACTAAGTTAACAAAGCGGAAAAAGTTGAAAAAAAAAAAATCTGAGAATTATAAGCAAACAATATGCACATCTACATGCTATGGCCAAAACATCTGTGAAGTTTCAAAACGATTGGCCAAAAGCTGTAGGAGGAGTTGCGCTCACAAGTCAATTGTTGACGAACGGATAAACGGACGAACGGACGGGTCACGGCACGCCTATATCGCACCTGCGTGCTAACGCAGGTGCTACAAAAAGCACCATATCAAGAGCTATGATGTTGGTATTTTGCTTTAGATAATAATGCACAATTCAAGACAGAAGAATTCCTTTCATAGCTCTAGATAAGATGAATATTTCTTATAAATATTCATGGAAGGCTTCAGTTACACTCCCCAAGATGCATATGTGGTCCCAGTATGAACACCATCTGCCAAACAGTTACTGAGGAACCACCCTTTTGTTTTTTCCCAGTTTTACTCATTTTCAACAATCTTTCAGTCATAAGGCTGCAATGTCTGGATATGACAGAGAGCACAATGCAGTGCCGTTTCACTGAAATATCATGCCCCAGGCACAAGACATGATATTTCACCCAGACACATTATACTGATACCGGATCAACCAGTTCTTGATTCCTAGCTCTACTTTCTGAAGGCTAAATGCCCAGGGAAAGAGGGCTAGTACCTTTTTTAAAGACTTTGGTCAGACTCACCACCTTATGCCAGAGTATAGCATAAGCAGTATTGTGCTTCACAAAAGTATACTAAACTAGAAATGTGTCCACAGTACACGGATGCCCCTGCTGTGAGGTACCTGACTATAAAACTGCAAAATTCTACCTGGTACAAATGCGTTAAACTGAGTCTAACAGGATCACGTATGTATGTACGTACACACATTCATACAGGAGGACATAAATTTGTACGCACGTACCCACGTACGGAAAACCGAAAAACTATATGCCCCTGGCATCATCCGATGTGGGGGCATAAAAATTTCTTCAAAATGAACTTTCAATCTGAGATCTTGATCTCAGAAATCTTTCAGAGCCAAATTGGCTGCATGAACACTTTATACAGTATTTACCCTAAATATCTGGGCCCAGTTGTTCAAAGCATCATTAGCTTAACGAGCTTGTTAGTGGTCAAAATGTTAAATGTTCTAGTAAGTACAATATCTAATTCAAAGTTATTCTTGCTGAAAAAATGTGAGTAACTTTTGCAAATGCAAAAGCTACTCACATATTTTCAGCAAAAATATTAGCATATATGCCATATTTAATGATCAGTTTTAATGATACCTTAACTAACGACATCGTTGGTTTCGAACAGTTGAGCCCTGGACATCTTAACTCCTTACCATAGTTCTACAATTTGAAAGAGTCCATTTTACTCTTTTTTGACAGGTCTAAAAACTGTTGTATGAGTGGGACAAACAGTGTAGTACCAGATCAAATACCACATTCTGCACTATTCGTTCCGGCCTGTCTGTCCATATACAGTGAAACTGCTAACATTCAAACACCGATAGCTGGTTCGTCATGGCCGATTTGAACTTGCTTTTGAGTCCCTAGGAAATTCTTACAATAGCTCAAGGAAACAAAATTTGGGGGTATTTTAGGAAAAATCTCTGAAAACAAATGTGTATGAAAATAAGAATTGCCTCATGAAGGTGATTCTAATGAGTACATTCAATATACCATTATTTTATATAAGATCAGAAAGACATCCCTAAATCATCCACATTTGCCTTCTGACTTGGTGCTTGATTAACCCTCAGTGATTCAAACTAATCATGTCTAGAACAAATTTCCATGGTCCCAAAGATGTTTGAGTCATTTAAGTTTGACTGTACCGAGTATTTATAATACAATCTTGTGACCCTACCTTTTCAGCAGGTGCAGAAAAAGGCACTGTGGGTGTGGCAGGTGTTGGCACTTTCTTCACCATATTGTTTAGAGACATTTTACTAGCAGGCGGTAGTGGTCCCAGGCGTGTCTTTGCTGACTGTCGATTGGCATCATCTGTACCAGTGGGCGTAGTTGTTGATGTTGGTGCCTGCTCCTGTAATGTACACACATTATCAACACTTAGCACTCTGGGTAAATTTTTCAGCAGAAGACATACTGAATTTTTTTTTCTTATTTTTCCCAGAAAACAGGATTTGACATTTCATTGGTGACAATTTGCATGAAAAGTCAAATCTTGTTTTCTGGGAAAAAATGGGAAACATATCGTCAATCTGTTGTCTGATGAATTTGCCAAGAAAGTGGTAAAGGTTACTACAGTTACATAAATCTGATGTTCTCTTTCACATCAAATGAATGCACCCAGACACAGGATCACAAGAGATGCCTCCATGCCTCCATCAAGTGTGAATGAGTGATCTGGGAACAAACTTGATTAATATTCCTCTGGAAGTGTCTAGTGATTCTCTGTGGACAGCAAATGCCCTGATCAGACTGCTCAAATGAGCAGGCTGTTCTGTAACTCTTCTGTTGGCCTATGCCTTGAAGACCCTCTTTTTACCTGGGTAACTGGGTATAGCATTATACAATAATGATCTAAATCTGTTTGAGAATACAAGACTTTTAAAAACTTAGAGAAATTTTAAGCCCAAATATTAGTATCTCCAAGTAGTGGTGGTGAGTCTATAAATCTGTTGTGTTGAGGTTTTACGGCCCAGTCAACCCAATGGGGTCATGTCGAGCGCGGTCAGTTTACCTAACCACACGTTTACTGGGCAGGCTTAGTCCTCTAAGCGGTTAACCAATATCGTGCACATTGTTTCGCCAGAAACTGACAACTGCCCTTCTTGAATCAGAGGAAGGGAGAGAATGACCGTAGAAAATATTTCATGATCAATCTCCACGAAAGAATGTTGCTGACCTCAGCGGGGGTTAAACCCGCGACCTTCTGGTCTCCAGTCGGACGGCGCATCCAACTGAGCCACCGAGGCCGCCGTCCATAAATCTATAACATCAGGATAAATACGTTCAATAACAACTAGAGCAAGTGCCCAAAGGGTCACAAATACCCCGGCTGGTGCCATTTCTTAATAATAAAATATTTTAAAATTAATGACAATGATATAAGGCAAGATATAGTTTACAATGTCAGTCTCTGAGTGGCACTGATCTATCATCCCAAGTACAACTTTCCTGGAGTAAATAGTCTTCAAGACATGAAGCAAATTTGGTCACTGACCTACACATACTTGAGAATTAATCTGACGATCACTCTGATGCATTATACCAACTATGATGTTAATCTATTAAATAATCTAAAAGCTATTAAGCAAATTCACTAGACCATGAAAATTAGGTCATACTGATTTATATTTACTCTGAGGTGAAAGTTTGGGTCACACTGTGTCATTATATGTAAATATGACATTTATGTATCAAACAGTGGGAGATATAAGACAAAATCACAGGGCTATGAAATATAGGTCACATAATCCCAAAATATGATAGTAATACATCAAATTGTCTTCATGATGTAACATAAAATCACTGGACCATGAAACATAGGTCACAGTGACCTACATATTTTGTTGGATCATACTACTTCATAATCCCAAATAATGATGTTCATACATCAATTAACATTCAAGATATGCGGCAAAATTACTGGACCATGAAATAAAGGTCAAGGTGGTTATGTTGCCAATCGTGGTGTGACACAGAACCAATATTCCAAGTATCACATTAATCTATGAAATAGTCTTCAAGATATAAGGCAAAATCGCTGGAGCATGAAAATATGATCACAATGACCTTGACCTTATTACACTGAATGTTGATGTGATAAACATGTCTGATGCCCATCCTTCTTTAAGAAGTTGTTTGTATAAACAAACTGCAACATATTACTTTAATTAGGCATTAATCCATGAAATAGGCTTCAAAATATGTCAAAATCACTGAAGCATGAAAATAAGGTCATAATGACCTTGACCTTATTACACTGAATGTTGATGTGAAAAACATGTCTGATGCCCATCCTTCTTTAATAAGAGATTGTTTGTATAAACAAACTGCAATATACTACTTTATTGGGGGTGTTCTAAATTTTGACCTCTAGCCCTGCCCTGGGACATGACCCAGGGTTCCATAGATGTAGAATGGAAGAAAACCCTCACAGGTAATGCCATACCAAATATGAAAAGTTTTTGATCAGTGGCTGCTGAGTTATAAGCAAAAGACAAAAACTTCACATAAAACTTTGACGTAAACATCACACTATTTTCTAAGTCCGTGACCTTGACCTTGGGTCAGCAGCATCAGCAGAATGATGTCAGCTATTCTATAATCATCTAGTAGTAACACTAACCACACATCAACATCCTAAAGTGTAAGATTTCAAAAATATATGCAAAGGAAAAACTTTGACGCAAAATGTTAACATTCGTGACAGTAAAACCTCTTTATTCATATGCTTTACACAAACAGTCCATAAAAAAAATTAGGAGCTAGAAAGGGGATAAAATACACCACAACCTCTTTATAACACTATCGTTGGGGTCCAAAGCATAAACCGTGTTAGTTATACAACCGTGTTATATCCAAACAAAAATGTATAGATTATATAGAAAAATGACCATTTATGGTCATTTTTCTATATAATCTATACATTTTTTGGGACATTTTTGGGATCCATCTTTGAACCATGTTGTATCCAAAACCGTGTTATAACAAACCGTGTTATAGAGGTTCTCAGCTTTTAATTTTCTGCCATTTTACCAAGGGAGACAACTTTTGTGACTTTGTTTGCCTAAATGCATGCCAAGTCCCTTCTGAAAAGGGTCTACTCTAAAAGGAAAGAATTTGCTCCCAAGGGGAGGAAAAAAGAGCAGAATCTGATCTGGGTCTGCACTGTTTGCCAATTATCCTTTTACAGGTCTCCCGACTACAATGGGTTAAGGTATAGTATTCATTCATGTCAGACATGTACAGTACCTGCATAGTCGTAGTTTCTTGTTTTTCTTTATTGTGCCAGAACACCTTGATAAATCTGTTATTGAACACAGGCTCACTGCACTTGTAGCATGCGGCAGCTTCTGCATTAGTAGAGAAGGTAACCAGGGCTCCCTCTGGGTCTCCCTCAAATGATACCTGAAAAGTACAAAGTTGAGCCATGTTAGAAGAAGATGATAATGATTTGGTATTTTATGTACCTTTCAACATTGTAAAAATATTGAGATGATGGAAGTGTGATAATGAAGTCAGTGCAATGAAGTGACATAAAGTCATGAGCAGCAAATCCAGGAAGTTGTGATCTGGAGCGCTAACAAATCAGCCACCAAGACTCTTCAGATTTCAGAAATATAAGTCTTTCTATAAAATATTATCTTAGGCAATTTCTATCTTTGAGTATAATACTGTAACTGTCCTACGTACTGGGACAGACAGGCCTGAGCAAATAGTGTAGATCCTGATCAGACACCACAGAAGATGGTGTCTGATCAGTGTCTACACTGTTTGCCACTCCTCTACAAGTCTTTTAGATGCATCAACTGGAAGTAAAATTGACTAATCCAAAAGTTAGAACAAATATGGTAAGAAGTCAATGTGTTCCAATATTTAGGGTAGATTTGGTACCATTATTTTGGACTTTTCACCATGTTAGCAGAAAAGGGTCCTTATCACATATGCACACATCCTGACAGTCTTTTTGGTTGGCTGATTTGGAGTTAAATGGCCAAATCAATACTGTTACAGTCATGCTAAGCAAGTCAGTTAACCTACTCACATTAGCCTTCTAAGCAGTTAACCAGTGCTTTGCGCACATACTTTGCCAGAAGTGACAATCTGCAGAAGGGGGAAAATGACTAGAAACTATTCCATGATCAATCTCCACGAAAGTAATGGGAGGGAGCTGGGATTAGAATGTGCAACCCTTGATCTGCAATCAGATGAGCTGCCTACTGTGTTTTGGAGTCCGGCTCCAGATAGTTTGATCTGGGCCTCCATTGCCTACTTTCAAAAGCTTTGGTTACTACAGTACTGACGAAGGGAGAAGACCAAGGTCAGACCAAAAATACATGTTCTATGCTAAAAATACCAAGAAAAAAATCTTCTGAATACCTTATTTTACCTTAGAAAATGCCATTTAACAACCCTTTGATGTGTCTAAAAACTGTTGGAACAGTGGTATAAATGTACAGGTCCTGATGAGATGCCATGTTCTGCTGCATCTGATTTGGATCTACACTGTTTGCTCAAGCATGTCTGTCCTAGTATTTCAGGTGAATATGGGACTCCATTTATTGTGACCCACGGAGAAGGTAAGGTTACTGTCTCTAAATTAACCAAAGATCAAACTAGTGACAATGTTTTCAGAGAAAACAGATGTCTACTGACTGGGAATTTTCAGTTTTTCTACTCCTGTGACCTTGAAAATTAGGTCAAGGTTACCAAAACCTGATCAGTTCTTTGTTATGTCCCAATTACATATCCAAGAAAATTTGGTAAAAATCCAACCACTTGTTCACAAGATATTGTACAGACAAGAAAGTGTGACGCCCATGCCAATGCCGCCAACACCAGCTTTGATGCCAACAGGATCTGTACCAAAATCAATATGTCCCCCTTCCCTTAGGTGGTGGGGCATAACATGTATAAAGATATATATTTCTAAAGGTGTATATTAGGACAATGTTCCAAAGTAACCTTGTGTTGACTGCTGCACATATATGGTCATGGTCATATTAACCCATTATTTTCATTTCGACCTTCGGCTCTCTCACATGTATGACATTAGCAATTAACCTGGCTAGGAACTACCTGGATGCTCTTTTAAAGATTTTAAACCTGGAGTATATATGGTAATACCATGTGACTGAGCCATATATAACCAGGTATCCATTGTTCAGCACTTCATATTTAACTTAGCAAGGGACAGGTAAGGATGCTCTTTACACAGTAAAATTTGGAAATTTGTGAAATTTTTTGTTGATAATAAAGTGTTTCATTTTGTTTAGCACGTAGTGCAAGCAGTCATTTTATTTCTTCTTCAGTTGATACTGTTCTTGTATCAATTATATTGTATTATGAACAGTACTAGGCTTGGTTACACAGTGACCATGAGATAATTACTGTACAATTTTACCTTTATGACATAAAGGGTATTACACAATAAAACATGGCTGAATCTTTTTTCAAATGTTCCATGTTGACTATGAAACCACGGATTTTGTTTTCTTTACCTCACCCCCCACCCCAGGAGAAAACACATAGGAAAGCTGTTTTCTGTAAAAGCTTTGTCTTCGAGGAAGATAATGGGCTTATAAGAAATTATGTTACATAGGTTACATAGTACTGTATATGCATGTTTTATAAAAAAAAAAAAAAAAAAAAAAAAAAAAAAAAAAAAAAAAAAAAAAAACCTGTACTGGAAGTTCTTTTCTCAGTGGAGAGAACATTATGTAAAACTACATTATTTAGAGTGAATATAGAAATTATGAAATGAATTTAAGATACATTATAGTAAAGCCTCCTTCCATGTATAATAATGATATTTATAGGAAGGCTCAGCTGGGTGAGTTTTAACAAAACTTTTCTGAAAAAGCAGCAATAAATTAAAGGTCATGTAGAAAGTTTATTCATAGGGTTCCTATGAAAGAATGAATCAGTTTCTATAATGTTTACTCCATAATGCTACTGATTAATTATGCTGAAATATATATTTGCATAAGCAATTTTCATATAGAACATTAGTTCATAGAACTTTATAAGCTCAAAAAGATCTATATGGCCTCAAAAGGACCAGAACTATAGTTCAACATATGACCTTAGAAAGACAATGGTTACATGGCCTAGAAAGGACCAGAATCAGTTATATGGCCTAAAAAGGACCAATGCTAAACTGAAATTTTAAAAAATGAAGAAATCCTGCTTTAGATTTTTTTTATTTTTTTTTTTTTAAATTCTGGTTATATTTTTTCACATATTCAGGAGGTTGCTGGTGATCAAAATTTCTTTTTATTTTGGAATATTTTTTCTTTTTTGTACAAAAATTAGATATGGTCTGATAGAGGCATATCCATGCCTATATTCTGGCATATCCAGATCTATATACCAACAAAAAATAACACGAGGTGAATGTACTATATCCCATTTGAGCTTATTTTGTAGTCATGCACATTCAGTATGCATAGAATAAATTTTTTGACACCGAAGAAAAAATAAAGATGTTCAAAATAATATAGACTGTTTTAGTGGCTCTTAGACCATGATTTACAGAGCTGTTCACTTATACCTTCATAGCTATACATAATCCTATAGCTTAAACACAATCTCTTGCATCCTTAAATGTTAATTGGATTTTGCTTTTAGTTAATTGGGGGATCTTTATTTAAAAAGTCTTCATTTACATTTCACATATAAAAATTTTTTAGAGGGTCATTTAAACCCCATTTTATGTTTTGCTGTCTGATTGAAAATTTTATGTGTACCATTGATTGAGTGGTCAAATTAGGCAAAATACACTCTTATACTAAGGTATTGCTCCAAGAGCAGTTGAATATGAACAGCCAATTTATAAGAACTATCATGTCAAGTTTGATTCTGTAATCTAGCCTAACAGCATACATGCCGTCACATGGTCGTGATATATAGACTTTAACGCAACTTGATATGTATTTTATTACAATTTTTTTATGTCTTGTAGGCCACGATTATAGCTGTTTCAGTTTTCTTCACTTCACTTTACTTCAGTCCCTCAACCTTGTGGGTTGTTGGGGCTTAGTTCTCTGGATTTGGATCAATGCTGACTTCTTGTATCTCAAAACTTCGGCCAAACTTAGAGCTGTTTCTGCAGTTTTTTAAACTGTCCGAACAAGTCTTGATTCATGGACTGTTATGTGAGTAAGATTTAATTGAAGGGAGGTATCATATAACAACCAATGATTGATGAAAATTTACAGCTTGTGCTTATATAGAGTTTCAAGAATAGCTGGTTCCAATTTTATTTATCCAATAGAAAATTATGGCTAGTTCCATATATTTTTGGAGTATATTGATAAGTAAGGCACAGTTGGTACCTTTTATTTGTGCCATGCCAAATTCATGAATTAAAAGCCATTTATGGTCAATGCTGGTTATGACCATATATATATTTAGTAATAAAAGATACCTGTGGTATTTAACCTCCATATTAAAGAATCAGTAAGTGTTCATGTTCCCAAAAATATTTAAGTGAAGAACTTGATTTCTTATTTAACTGTTTGTCAGTATATTCTAATTTTCAATAGAATGATTTAGTCCTGCATAACTGAAATGATATAAGCAACAGTTGAAAATAGGTTTCGATGAGAGACCATCTGTCTGCTTTGTTTGATTGAAGTTGTAGGACAAATATGAGAGTACTGTTTTGGTAAGTATATCATCTGAAATGGGAAAATATCTAGTGTTTTGGAATAAACTCTTCATTTGGGGTAAGTAATGACTTTTTCCAATATATTCGAATTCAGTTTATCTAGTAATTATAGCCACTGAATAAGTTTAATTTCTTGACATTCACACTTTAGTACAGATGGTGTACTTCTGAGCAAGTTGATATGGCATATCCAATTTCAATCTGAGTTTGGAAATACCATACTTGTATGCTTGATTAGGTGGATTGAATTCTTAGAGTGGATATTCAAAAAGTTTGTCTTTTTTGAAGGTGTTGGTAAAAACAAAGGCAATTTTATATGGAATAAAAAGCCTTTTCCCCCATTTGAGACCTCAAAAATTTTTCTTTCCAGTAATACCAAGCATCTGATTCTTTATAGAGCTGTGACTTTTTGTGCTTAACTGGGTCAGAACATAAAACATGGTTTAAAAGTAGTACTGTCTACATCCTCATTTGTATCTACAGCCTCAGTACAACTGTTTGTTCCTTAAAGTAGAACTTTTTTATCATAAAATTTTATCATAAATATAACGTTTTATCTCCAACATTCAGAGGCCATAGTGAATGATTGTTTTCTATAACCAGTTGAGTGTCTGATCAAAGGCTTTATTAACAGGGTACTCATTAAATAATCAAGATTGAAGAAAAATTTGTTTCAGCCATCAAGTTTTATTTTTACATACAGACAATTTACTCAATTAGCCTTGAATTAATATTTTGTTGTTAGATTTTATACTCCAAATTTATTTAGATTTATTAGCATTTCTATATTGATAGTAAACTGAACCGTTTTTAGTACCATTTAGATTGGTGCTTGAGATCAAATTATCTGAATTAGAAAATTCGAATTAGAAAACTCAGTGTATAAATAATACTATAAAAAATAACTTCTTTCAGTTTTTTACCAGCAACTGTGCTTTTTAGAGGTCATTATGTGATCTTAGTAAAACTCAGATGATCTATGATCTTATCAAACGTACACCAACAGTTTTACGGAATAATTTAAAAATGAATGCTATCTTCTTATCTGTTCAAAGAACAAAATAATGCAAATTCTTATTCTGCAGATCAGTTTGCAATATCTGCAGTGCATATCAAATACTGTGTTCTACTTGATACAAATTTATTATTTATCATGAACACTTCTTTTTAGGCAGTATTTTTTTTTTTACAGTGTGTAGCCTTCTTATAAGGCAGAAAAATCATATTGCAGTGTATAGCCTTCTTATAAGGCAGAAAAATCATATTACAGTGTATAGCCTTCTTATAAGGCAGAAAAATCATATTACAGTGTATAGCCTTATATGTTCTCTTATTTAGCAGAGATTTATTTCAGCTACTGAAAAGTAATTTTATTTCAGCTCTTTTTCATAAAATTTTTCATGTTTAACTATTAGATATGTTCTGGAGAAAGAATGGTTTGTATTTTAACAGACAAAATACCAGTTAAAGTAACTAGTTTGGGAAAAAATATATACAAATAATTATCATTATATAACAACTGTGAAGGATGAAGAAGAAACTCAACTTAATTTGGAGTTTCTTGATATTGACTTGAAAGTGTATAAAAATGTGTAATAGAAAGTGTTTTTTAGCTTTCCAGCTTCCATTACTCAGCACATAATTGCATATTAGTCTCTACTATATATTTTACACTTAGTTTGGAACTTAATTCATATTTTGACATACTTCTCCATTACCATTCAAGGAAAGTTCCTCATTGAATATATTAGTTGTCTTTATATGTTCAGTTTAAGTGTTTTTTAATTTGGTATAATCATAAGTTAGTGGAATCTTTTTCATCAATTAAACCATTATATTCTGCTGGTATTTCATTATTTGTTGATTGGTTTGTTGCCTTACTTTAAAGATGCTAATGTCATACATGTGAGAGAGCCGAAGGTCGAAATGAAAATAATGACCCCTCATCCAAGCGTTCGTGAGGGATGAGGGGCATTATTGGAATGAGACCTGAGGCCTCGAGCATGTATGACCCAATCCCTTTGGTGAGATGAAAGAGTGTTTCCACAACGGAATGTATTTTGTGTGTACCCACCCATTATTCAGTTATTTACGTAAGGCAACAAAATAACTTTGAAAATATGAAGTGCTGAACAATGGATACCTGGTTATATATGGCTCAGTCACATGGTATTACCATATATACTCCAGGTTTAAAATCTTTAAAAGAGCATCCAGGTAGTTCCTAGCCAGGTTAATTGCTAATGTCATACATGCTCGAGGCCTCAGGTCTCATTCCAATAATGCCCCTCATCCCTCACGAACGCTTGGATGAGGGGTCATTTTAGTCTGATCTCAAAAGGGTTACTGGCAAACAGTGCAGACCAAGATCAGATGCCACAGAATGTAACGACCAGGGCCCAGTTGTTCAAAGCTAATGACATCGTTAGTTAACGATTCATTAAAATTTACATCGAGTGATACCCAAATATGCTGAAATTTTTTGCTGAAAAAATGTGAGTAGCTTTTGCAGTGCAAAAGCTACACACATTTTTTCAGCAAAAAATATCAGAATACTGTATATTGAATCCGCTAAAACAGTTAACGAAATGACCCTTAACGAGCTCGTTAAGCTAACAACGCTTTGAACAACTGGGCCCAGATGCCACAGAATGTGGCGACCTATCAAGGTCTCCACTGTTTGTAAATAGTTTTGCCATTTTTCTCTAAAAATATCTAAATCACATAACCTGACATACCATGATAAACCTAAGTATTAGGAAAGACAGACCTTTTCAAACAGTGTAGATCCAGATTAGATGCCGCAGAATTCGATATCTAATCAGATTCTAAACTGTTTGCCATTCACACAGCAATATTTTACACACATCAAGAGGCATTTTGAAATTTAAATTATTTACAAAAGGGCCAGGATGGCCCTATATCGCTCACCTGAGTATCATAGCACTCAAGGAGAATATTACTTAATCAGAGGATCATTTCTGCAAAATTATCTTGAAATCAGGCCATACGCCTAGGAGATGTTGTTTAAAGGTTTTTCTATTTTTAGCTCTGGTGGCCATTTTGTCAGCAGAACAGAACAATTTTAGCAATTTTGGTAAAGGGGTATTAGAGGAACATTTCTGCAAAATTAATTTGCATTCGGGCCCTTGGTCTAGGAGATGATGTTGTTTAAAGACTTTCTTTTGTTTTTTTTTTGCTCTGGATGCCATTTTGTTAGTGGAACGGCACCAATTTAGCATTTTGGTAGAGGGTCACTCAAGAAACATTCCTGTAAAATTATTTCAAAATCCATTAACCAGTTTAGGAGGAGATGTCTTTTAAGTAAATTGTTGTCAGATGCATGACAGTCTACGCCCTTTTTCTATTTTTAGCTCTGGTGGCCATTTTGTTAAGCCAAAGGGAACCATTTTAGCAATTTTGGTCAAGGGACATTAAGAGGAACATTTCTGTGAAATTATTTTGAAATCCGGTTATATGACTAAGAGGAAATGATGTTTAAAGGTTTTTTCTATTTTTAGCTCTGGTGGCCATTTTGTTCAGTGGCGCAGAACCATTTTAGCAATTTTGGTAAAGGGGCATTAGAGGAACATTTCTGTGAAATTATTTTGAAATGAGGTCATTAGCCTGGGAAGAGATGTCCTTTAAAAGTTTTTTTTTTTTTCTATTTTTAGCTCTGGCGGCCATTTTGTTCAGCCGATCAGGACCCTTTTAGCAATTTTGGTAGAGGGTCACTAAAGGAACATTCCTGTAAAATAATTTCAAAATCCATTAACCCGTTTAGGAGGAGATGTCTCTTAAGTAAATTGTTGATAGATGCATGACAGTCTATGCCCTTTTTCTTTTTTTTTTTTTTTTTTTTGCTCTAGTGGCCATTTTGTGCAGCCAAACAGAACCATTTTAGCAATGTTGGTAAAGGGTCATAAGAGGAACATTTCTGTGAAATTATTTTGAAATCCGGTCATAGGCCTAAGAGGAGATGTCGTTTAAAGGTTTTTCTACTTTTAGCTCTGATGGCCATTTTGTTTAGCAGAGTGGAACCATTTTAGCAATTTTGGTAAAGGAGCATTAGAGGAACATTTCTGTGAAATTCTTTTGAAATCGGGCCACTGGCATGGGAGATGTCGTAAAAAGGTTTTTCTTTTTTGAGCTCTGGTGGCCATTTCGTTCAGTGGAGCAGAACCATTTTTCCAATTTTGATAGAGGGTCACTCAAGGAACATTCCTGTAAAATTATAACAAAATCCATTAACCGGTTCAGGAGCAGATGTCTCTTAAGTAAATTGTTGGCAGACCCATTACACTCTACCCACTTTTTCTATTTTTTAACTCTGGTAGCCATTTTGTTCAGTGGAGCCAAACCATTTTAGCAATTTTGGTAAAGGGGCATTAGAGAAACATTTCAGTGAAATTGTTTTGAAATTGGGCCATTGGCCTATAAGATGTCGTTTAAAATGTTTTTTTCTATGTTTAGTTCTGGTGGCCATTTTGTTTTGCAGAGCAGAACCATTTTAGCAATTTTGGTAAAGGAGCATGAGAGGAACATTTCTGTGAAATTATTTTGAAATTGGGCCATTGGCTTGGGAGGAGATGTCATTTAAAGGTTTTTCTATTTTTAGCTCTGGTGGCCATTTTGTTTAGCGGAGCAGAACCACTTAGGCAATTTTGGTAGAGGGTCACTCAAGGAACATTCCTGTAAAATTATTTCAAAATCCATTAACCGGTTTAGGAGAAGATGTCTCTTAAGTAAATTGTTGACAGACGCATGACAGTCTACGCCCTTTTTCTTTTTTTTTTGCTCTGGCGACCATTTTGTTCAGCGGAGCCAAACCATTTTAGCAATTTTGGTAAAGGGGCATAAGAGGAACATTTCTGTGAAATTATTTTGAAATCGGGCCATTGGCCTGGGAGGAGATGTTGTTTAAAGGTTTTTCTATTTTTAGCTCTGGCAGCCATTTTTTTAGAGGAGCAGAACCATTTAGGCAATTTTGGTGAAGGGGCATGAGACTAACATTTCTGTGAAATTACTTTGAAATCGGGCTATCGGTCTGGGAGTTGTCGTTTAAAGGTTTTTCATTTTTTAGCTCTGGTGGCCATTTTGTTTAGCGGAGCAGAACCATTTAGGCAATTTTGGTAAAGGGGCAGGAGAGGAACATTTCTGTGAAATTATTTTGTAATCCAGCCATTGGCCTGGCAGGAGATGTCATTTAAAGGTTTTTATATTTTTAGCTCTGCAGCCATTTTGTTTAGCGGAGCAGAACCATTTAGGCAATTTTGCTAGAGGAACATTCCTGTAAATTTATTTCAAAATCCATTCACCGGTTCAGGAGGAGATGTCTTTTAAGTATATTGTTGACAAATGCACGATGCAAGACAGATGCACACCGGTCACAAAAGCTCACTTTGAGCCTTTGGCTCAGGTGAGCTAAAAACGGGCAGGTAACACCTATATTGTAACATATTAACCTGTATATTCTTTAAGGTTCCAAATTTGCCAAAATGCTCATTCAATTTTGCAATATTGTTGAATTCTGTAGGCACTTTTCTCACTTCCAGGGTACAATTAGTCTGGTCTGGTTTTCTGTAACCTGCAAGAACAATGAGATCTAGCTGTATGTATGCTTTTGTTTACCCCTCAAGCACTGAAACTTTTCCTACTGTTACATGAAAACATACACTCTGGGTGCTAACTGGAACAGCTTAAAAAAAGTCAATTCCAATGAGTATCCACAATATATGCTGTAATTAAGAAAAAATAATCATTTAGGTCAGGGCTTACTAAACTGACAAATATACATCAATCAAAACCAAGGCCCAGTTGTTCAAAGCGTCGTTAGCTTAACGAGCTCGTTTAGGGTCATTTCGTTAACTGTTTTAGCGGATTCAATACACAATAATCTGATACTTTTTGTTGAAAAAATGTGAGTAGCTTTTGCACTGCAAAAGCTACTCACATTTTTTCAGCAAAAAATTTCAGCATATTTGCGTATCACTTGATGTAAATTTTAACGAATCGTTAACTAACGACATCGTTAGCTTTGAACAACTGGGCCCAAGTCTGCTATTTCTGATAGGAATTTGCCGATCATCAGCTTCAGCTTTTTCAACGATGAGTATATTTTATACCAATATATTCCCAGCGTTTACATATTCTACTAATTTCTACCACAGCTCCAGATAAGGCGCTATTTTCAACCAAGAATTGTTGGTATTTGTCTTATTTCTCTACGAAAACATATGTTATGGGTACTCAATAGAAGCACCTCACCAAGGCTCTTCTCATGTATACCCACAATGTAATTTTTTGAGCCGTTTAACACTATTTACCGTATTCGACCTAATTATCGCACTGTGCGCTTAGGTTTTTCAAAATTACCAGGAAAACTTTTGGTAAAATATGCATATACCTACTAAGGGTACACTTTAAAAAAGATCCACAAAGTACTTATTTGCGATGTTTAGACGATTTTTGTCTGATTTTCTATATAAAATCATATGTTGTGGGTACCCATTTGAATTGCATGGACAAGTTGACGCAATCTGATGCAATTCAAAGTCCAACAGGATCATCAAAGTACCTTCAAAACATTTCTTGTTTCCACTGAAGGAGAATGGTTACACTTCCAGAGTAAGGGCCATAAATGATGTTGTGAGAACTTGTGGCACAACCACTTTGCTGCATTTGTTATTGTAATAAAATATGCTTAAACTAAACATTCAGGGGAGGCAACTGTTCAGACCTGTTTGCTTCCTTTCTGAAAAAGGGTCTACCCAAAAAGCAAAGAATTCGCTCCCCTTCCACTGGCAGCACATTCTTTCCTTTTAGAATAGACCCCTTTCAGAAAAGGCTTGGTGCTCAGGATAGTAAACAGGAACACAAAAAAGATGTCTCCCTTGTCATAAATGGACTAAACTGTGAAATTTACATGGAACAATTGGAACCATATACAAAAAAATGACTTCATTAACCCTTAAAGCGCCAAGAAAAACTGCATCTGAAAATGTCGTCTGTATATGTCGTCTGCTGAATATTCTTGCAGACTTTTCAAACCTATATTTGCATACAGGCAAACAGTGTGGACCCTGATCAGACTGCCCCTAAAGGAACAGTCTGATCTGGGTCCACACTGTTTGCAAAAATGACTTTTAAAATCACAAGCAGATGACAAAGCAGGCGACAATAGTTGTGACTGGCGCTTTAAGGGTTAACATGAAGCATGCTCAACAGATGACAAATAGACAATATTTTTCTTATATCTTTCAGAAAATTGGCTTTGACATTTTATGCAAGCTGAGTCCCTAGGAGACAATCTGCACGAAATGTCACACGCTTATTTTCTTGGAAAAACAAGAAATAATATTTCAAAATGCTATCTGCTGAAATTTTAACCCAGCATGCAGTGTTACATTAAAACAGTCCATCACCAGTATACATCCTGTACCTCCAATTCGGTTGAAATCAAACGGTTTTCTTTGGCCACCATACGGATGAAACCGTTGATGAGGTCTGAGATAAGGCTGTGGCTGGTATCCCACAGTAACAGGTGCCTGGTATCTGACAGCTGGTTCCACTTTGACAATTTCTACTGCGGGTGGTTCCTGAATACCAGGAGGCAAAGGCTCTGTACTGGATGTTGGTGTGTCATCTTTGGGAGCTATTACTGTCCTTGCTGAAGATGATGATGTAGGTTGATCATCGTCTTCTTCTTCTGCTGAAAAAAACAAGCCATCTAGACAAAAAATTCTGGTGCAGCATACATTTAACCTTTACCACTCTCTAGGCCAATTCAGCAGGAGATACACTGATGATATTTTTCTTATTTTTCCTAAGAAACAAGATTTGACATTTTATGCAAAAATCACATGAAATGTCAAAACCTGTTTTCTGGGAATCGTTTTCACAAGTCCGTCTGCATAAAATTTTACCCAGAGAGCTAAGACAGATTTGAAAAAAACAATAAGGAATTGCTAGTATGAATTGCTTATTAGATAACCCTGACTAGAATCAAAACAAGTAATGGATGGACAGATATATGGATGGACAATGTGAAAACAGTATTACACCCACACCTACGCCCACCCCCCACCCCCCATATTTACCATATTTACCCTAAATATATGACTGAACTCCAATACTTGTCCTAAAATTTGAAGAAGACTATTTGACTACCTGTTGAATGGCAAACACTACCCTGCAGCAGTGACAAGCAAGAGGTATGCCTCTATGTGATCCAGGCCTATTGGATATTTTACATGATAAGGAGTAAAAATGTCAGTACATTGTTGATGACAAACGATACAAAAAAAATATTGTATTTTAAATTTTCATGTAATAATAATTACCATCAAATAAACTTCATGATTTTGGAAACTTATCAATACTTTGAACATTACTTGGGACCTGATTTTTGTATTCAATTTTTTTCTTGTTTTGTTTTACTGTCCAGTCAACCCAGTAGGGTCATGCTGAGCCCATTAGTTTACCTAACCACACTTTTCCTGGGCAGGCTTAGACCTCAAAGGGTTTAACCAGTATATGTGCACAATTCTTTCATCAGAAACTGACAACTGCCCTTCTTAAATCAGTGGAAGGCAGAGAATGACTGTAGAAAATATTTCATGATCAATCTCCACAAAAGAATGTTGCAGCGTGGGGTCAAACCCACAATCTCCTGATCACCGGTCAGACGTGCATCCAACTGAGCCACCGAGGCCGACCCAATCTCCATGAAAGAATGTTGCCGTGACCTCCTGATCACCAGTCAGACGGGCATCTGACTGAGCAACTGAGGCCTGTTTGTTTTCAAATTCACATTCTACCGGGAACTTTGCATACACCTACCGTTTACTTCTGGCTTTGCTTCTATTACTGTGACTAGTTCTCTTGTGATTGGCACCTTTTCTACTTGAGGTGGGGGTGGGTGATGGCTGACGAAATGAGGTGGTGGGATTCCTGGACCTCCTGGCCAATAGATTGGAGGAGGAGGGACCGTTATCCCAGGGGCTTCAGGATTGTATGGCTCTTGGGGGAAATCTGAAAACAAACATGAAATAACCAAATTGCTGGTATACCACAACCTCTTAATTAACACTTTTGCTAGGACCCAAAGGCAAAGCCCATGTTAGCTGATCAACTGTATTGTATTTCAACAAAAAATATATAAATTATACAGAAAAACAAGACCTGTTGCCAGACAGGATAGCTTGCCTGATATTGCAAATTTTGTTTCTGGAAAATTCTAAGTCCATGACCTTGATGTGTGTGTGTGTGTGTGTGTGTGTGTGTGGGGGGGGGGGGGGGGGGAAGTGTGGATTGCACTGTGCAAAAATTTGGACCATTATGTATCATCAAACCAAAGATGAATCAAATCAGTGATAAGGTTAGGAAATAATGGTCTTAAAACATTTCAATGAAAACTTTAACATTTTTAAAATTCTAAGCCTGTGACCTCGACCTCAAGGTCAAGGTCATGAGTGCTGATAAAAACTTTGGACCAGTATATATCATGATACCAAATATATATTAAATCCATCGTTTCGTTTAGAAGTAATGAGGTCCTAAAAACTTTGACATAAAATTTTAACACGAAAATTTTGACATTACTGTGACCTTGACCTTAACATGAACTAGGAGGATGGGGATGGTACTGCACAAATTTTGGAGCAATATGTATCATCATACCACAGATGAATCAAATCAGTGATCAGGTTAGGAAATAATGAGGTATTAAAAACTTTAACATTTGTGGACGACGACGCCAACGCCGAGGGTAGTACAATAGCTCTCCGTGAACATTGTTCAGGCAAGGTAATGACCAAAGATGGTCATTTTTCTATATAATATATACATCTTTTGTTTATATACAATAGTTTTGGGGTACTGTGTGATATCCAAAACTGTGCTATAATGTACCATACTCTACAGAAGTTCCTATGCAGATACTAATAAGAAAAACGCCTCACAGCATTATGGACAGGTTTTTCAAAAAGGTTAACCAAAAGGTAAACTTCGGATGTCAGGGGAGATAAGTACATAACGAAGAAAGTGAGAGTTGTCTCTCTTGCATGCAACATGCCTATTGGTCCTCCTCTTCATCCTTACCAAATATGAAAGCAATCCAATCAAGAATAAAGGTAACATATAACTCTGAAAAAGGTTAACCAAAAGGTAAGACGACGACTGCCCGAAAATCACTATTTTAAAGGACAGATTTTTTGGAAAAAAAAAAAAAAAAAACATTCAAAAATAAAAAGATGTCGAGATTATGTCGAACCTGTGAACTAAAATGTGATAGCAAGCAGCCGAAGAGTGAGAATTAACATCTGTTTAAGCTCTGAGATCAGTGGAGTAAAATTAACTGTAAAGTTTAAAGTTTGTAGACTTCATTTAGGGTGGTCCCTAGGATGGATGCTAGGGTGGTCATAAAAACGCGAACAAATAACCAGATGGCTGGAAACTTGCACGTCAACATCGCCCACACTTATGCAGTTGTGACAAAAAGTACACACATGACCATCTACACTGTTATTAAGGAGGAACTAACTAACCATGCTTGTGGCATTCAAACATAAATACTCTAATCAATATTGAATGAATCAAAATACTGTGCTGACTCTAAAAATGCCTAACAGGATTATGGACAGTTTTTCCACTGTCAGAAGAATAAAGGTAACATTATTCATTTTGAAAAAAAGGTTAACCAAAAGGTAAATGCCTGACTGCCCGGACATTGCTATTTTAAAGGACAGAATTTTTTCGTGAAAAGCCTATCCAATACAATATATGTCAAAGAAATGCTGGTTACAGATGTGGTCACTGGTAAGTATATAGAAAAGGTTCAGCCACTGAAGCTACAACCTGCATAAGTGATAAAAAATCAATTTTTACCCCAAAAAGCTACAACCTGAATAAGTGAAAAAAAAAAAAAAATCAATTTTCGCTGCACAAGCTTTTGGCTTCAGGGAAGATAGGAATGTAACAAAGAAAGTCAGAGTTGTCTCTCTTGCACCCAACACACCTACTGTTCCTTATCTTGGCCACTACCAAATATTATCAAAATATTTCAAACCATTAAGAAATTATGAAGCACACAAGAAATTAGCTTAGAAATTTGTTTCGGGGAGATAGCTAGAATATAGAACAAAGCAATTATCCTTCTTATTAAATTATCTCACACAGTATGGGAATTGTGGCCTGCACACGATTTCGGTTTCTGGTGAGATAAGTACAAAATGCAGGAAGTGAGAGTTGTCTCACTTGCATATGACACCTCTTTTGGTCTTCATCTATGTCTTTACCAAATATTATCAAAATATTTCAAACCATTAAGAAGTTATGGAGTGCATAAGAATTTTGCTTAGAAATTTGTTCAGGAGATAACTTAAAAAAAAAATAACAAAGCAAGAGTTGTCCTTCTTGCATGCGACACTCCGACTTGACCTGATATATGCCCCTACCAAATATTATCAAATCATCTCAAAATATATGGGAGTTATGGCCTTCACAAGATTTGGACTTCAGGGGAGATAAGAACATAAAGAAGAAAAAGAGAGTTGTCTCTCTTGCACATGACATGCATACTGTTCCTCTTCATCATCTCTACCAAGTATGAAAGCAATCCACAGAAGAGTAACAGTAAAATTTAACTTTGAAAAAAGCTTAATCAAATGGTAAACCTGAGACGTCAGGGGAGATAAGTGCATAACAAAAAGTGAGAGTTGTCTCTCTTGCAAGCAACATGCCTACTGGTCCTCCTCTTCATCCCCACCAAATATTAAAGCAATCTACTGAAGAATAAAGGTAACATATAATTTTGAAAAAAGGTTAACCAAAAGGTAAACCACGAACGTCAGGGGAGATAAGTACAAATGAAGAAAGTGAGAGATGTTTCTCTTGCACATGACATGCCTACTAGTACGCCTCTTCATCCCTACCAAATATAAAAGCAATCCACTGAAGAATAAAGGTGATATATAATGTTGAAAAAAGGTTAACCAAAAGGAAAACCTCGGACGAGGCCCAAAGCCTGGCACCCACCCGCCCGAGTCCAATCCACCTGTACATCACTGTTTTAAAGGAAGCATTTTTTAAAAACCAGCCCGAAAATCACTGGATGCTTGAGAATCTGTCAATCTCTGCAACAAAGGTCCTAATCTGACCAAGTAACACCTTTGTTGGTTAACCTCTATCAAATAAGCTGGTGACAACTATTACTTTTCCCAGGAAACAGGAATTGAATTTTCATGTAAACTGTCTCCTCCTCAGAAGACAATTTGCATGAAAATTCAAATAAAATGTTTCAAAATGCCATCTACTGACTTTTTTCCAAGCCTGCTATTAAAGCGCAAAAATACATGTAGCACATACTCTAGACACTACTTTTCTCTAGGCATCGTGTCTCATTTTAATGCAAATCTGAAGATGTCTCCAGAACAGTTGTTAAAGAGGAGTACTGGGCCCAGTTGTTCAAAGCATTGTTTAGCTTAACGAGCTCGTTTGTGCTCAAAATGTTAACTGCTCTAATAAGTAAACTATCTAATTCACAGGTATTTTTGCTGAAAAAAAATGTGAATAGCTTTTGCAAATGCAAAAACTACTCACATTTTTTCAGCAAAAATATTAGCGTATAATTCATATTTAATGACCAAAGTTTTAACAATATGTTAACTAACAACATCATTAGTTTTGAACAACTGGGCCCTGGATGATAATTCTGTGATGTGTCCTCCTTTCCCCTTGAAAGCATATGTTGTGTGTACTTGGTGACACACTTCTAATAAGTACCCACAACAAGTTTTTATGGAGACTAAAGAAAAATCATCTCAGGATTATCACCGAATACTCCACTTTAACCCTTGGCCTCTCATACCTGGTCTTGGTCCCCGTACTACCATTCCTGGCATTCTTGGCATGAACCCTGGTGGTGGCACATTTATACCCATTGGTGGTCCTCCAGGAAGGCCTGGAGGTGGCCCAGGTGGCACTGTAAAACATTTAAAATCCTGACTTAACATTATACTCTAATGAAGATGAAATGAGAGCTATGTGAGAAACAGTTATGCTAGACCCTAGTGCCATCTTTGACAAACAGCTTAAGTAAACATTTTCAATACTGAACAAATCAAAATACTGCTTACATAATGCTTAAAAGGATGCATAATTTTTTCATTATTTTTTTTTGGGGGGGGGGGGGGGGGGGGGGGTTTACGGCCCTTTCAAGAATATTTCACTTATATCAAGCCAATCGTTCATTGAAGGTGGGCGAAAACCAGAGAACCTGGGGGAAAACCACCTAACCATCCGTAAGCAGAACTTGGCTTTCCCACATGTAACCCTAGCAAGGCTTGAACCACAGCAGTGAAAAACTAATGGATTAAGAGCCAACTCTTGTATCCAATAGGCTGTGGGGGCCCGCTAAAAGGATGCATAAATGAACAGATGATGACATTAAAGTATATCTCTAGATAAGCCACTGTTTTCATCCGCAACAGAATGATATTGTTCGTATTTCTACATGAACACATTTTGTGTGTCCTCATAAGTGCCTCATGAAGAAATAAGAAAAATATTTTCCTGATACCCCCACTTATCTGGTTGGTTGGTTCTGATTATTAACTACAATATTATCCCTTGTCATGCTGAACCCGGATATGCCCTGCCTTTGCAAACAGTGTAGATCCAGATCAGTTGGCTTCTAAAGAAGCCAACTGATCTGGATCCCAACTGTTTGTCATTCGGTTTGTGAATTTATATCAACAATATGGATTAAGTGATCTGATTTGCTGACAATTGGAGATAAGCGTGGCATCTTAGTTTATTCAGCATGACAAGGGTTAAGGTCATGTCAATGTGTGGTTTGGTGTTTCACATCCTTTTTCAACAATATTTAAGTAATACAGTGTAGCTCCAATATATCGCGGTCCTCGGGGTCTAGAGTCCGCTATCGCGATATAAACGGAGCGCGATATAAGTCCCGATATGTACCGTGCATGTATAATGGCGTGCATAACACTCGCTCTGTTTGTCGCCGTGGTAGTTTGCTGAGACATCACGGATAAATGGCATTCAGTCATGTTGTCACCATATTTCCTCATTAAAATTGGATTAGAATTGCTCAATAGAATAATTTACAATGGTATGCTATGTCTAACAAGTAATTCCAATCGAAACCAGCTGATAAACTACGTTTGAAAACAAGAAATCATCGGATTGACAAGTTAGGACGCCATTTTGGATACTCTGGTTCCCTGGAACAGTGAAGGGAAATTACTCAATTGTGCTAAGATAACTCGAGTTGCTTCCCTTTGCTTATATTGCGGGCGCAAAAAAAAAAACTGTTGTTTATCAAAGTTAATTTCTTTTTATTTAAGTTTTATTGTTTGTTTTTGTTGGGTTTTTTTTGACGCAGTTGTTTTCTTCTGAAATATTTATATCTACAGAAGTGTAAAATAAGCGGACTAAGATCTGTGTATGTAGGACAGAAACATCCTAAGACTACTGTCTTGTAAAATTTGCTAGTGTTGAAAAGGAGGTGGACCGTTTTCACCTGTTGAGCAAAATTAGATTGTGGGCATCACTGACTCATTGAGCATTGAGTAGATCTATGTAATAAATGATGATAATGATTACGACAATTACGGCGATATAATTTATTGCTTGCCAATTATAATCAACGTGTGCACTGATTAACACTAAGTTGATTGTTTGTCATATAATACCTGACTCGACTTAGCGTCGGGATAGGTGCGAAAAATCAATTACCGGAGGCGGAATGCATTTTTTTTTTCCTGAAGTTAAATAAAACAACAAACATTTTATGTTTTTCAAAATTGTTTTTTTTTTTTGCTCATGGAAAATTTGGGAGCCATGGCCTATTCGCGATATACTGGATTTTACGAAATAACGGACCGCGATGTATTGGAGCTACACTGTATCAAGATGATAGATGACCAATAATGAAAGGTTCTGTGCAATGAAGCATCATGAGCTGAATTCTGCTTCCAATGGGATTTGAACCTGAGACCTCATGATCTGAAGGCAAGTGCCCTAGCCACTCACCCATCCAGATGCTTCTAAGATCATGTTGAGCTGGGAAGGCTTAGTCCCCTAAGAGGTTAACCAGTTGCCCTACAGGTAGGAATCGAACCTGCAACCTCCTGATCACTAGTCAGACATGCATTTGACTGAAACACTGAGGCTGGCTCCTCTTATCTGGAGCTATGCATTAGACTACAGCTCATTCCACATGTTCTCCGGGAAATAATAAATCAAACATGTTTTTGTAGAGAAACAAAATATTAATATGGATATCCCATTTTATCTGGAGCTAATATGAATTTAGTAGGTGCTACCTATATCCATTCGTCCAAATTATCATCACATACTTCATAGGTCGGTTGGCCAGATCTAACTGAATTGATTTCAGACCACACTTGACTTTTGAATCCACTGCATGCATTGCTATATAATATCCAAGTCAACAATATTTCAGTAGTTTAGAGACATTGCCTCCAAATTTGAGGGATTTTTACCCGACCTGATCACATAATTCAGGTCCTGCTTAGTTCTGCCTTGGAGGCTTTAGGCAGCCCATCTATTTCACGGGCTCCGATGGGCGGGGGCCATGCTTTCCGAAAACTAGTGTATGCCGGTAGCAGGCACAACGACATACACTATCGTTCGCTACCTGAAATCCATTTTACTACTTCAGGATCTTTCCTAAAGACTTTTGACCGTTTGTGCATTTTTGTCTTTGTTTCTTTTTGGACCCCTTTTTTTTGTGAGTCTACACATTATGAAAAGCAGAAAAAAAAAACAACATAAAATAACAAAAATTTACATGATTTACAAACCGGTCGAACAAACACATTATTGGGTCGAAGTTTTTCAGATTATGCATGAAAAGAGAGTACAGTCTATGTATTATCAAAAAATCTACATCAAAGTGTACCTTATGCACAAAACGAATCATGCTTAGCTTATAAAGAGACTGAGAATGGACAGATATAAAATTCGAAGTGGAGACAAAATTCAAAATGGCGGCGATCACAAATTTTGTAGGTTGACGTCATGAGTCGTGTGATTCAACCCCCTGCAATTGGAATACTTGGCGTTATTTACTGTTTTGTTGCTATTGTCGGCATGGTCACTGTGCCAATAGTCTCTGCCAAGTCACAGAACGCTTATTGTTTTTCAGGATAAGCACCGAACCACCCAAGCGTTTGTTGGACCAGTACATTTGTGGTCACACAGTTAGTCTATAGTAATGCATCTGCACGCCGAACCGCTGTGCACTTACGAGTTACCGCAATAAGCTTATAAAATATTCATGTAGCACGGGTATGGATTTTGAATATCTCTTATGAGTATTATAAGCAGTGTTCAAGCCAGGCTGCCCCATTGAGTCATTCACACATTCACACATATTTTCACGTTTTTGTGCAGAAAAAATAAGTTCTTGCGCCATCTGGGCGTAGAAAATTTCTTGCGATATTGTTGAAAATGAGTTGAGGTCGTTTGCTTTTACTTGCAGTTCAGTTCAATTCACTTAAAAAGGCAAAGAAATTATTTTAAAATGCAAAGAAAACTGTAAAATAATGAAGACAATAGATTTAAACAGACAATCTGGTATGATTTATGCCTGTAGTTCATGCATTTTTGATGTTAATTCTAGAGTTAGTGACAGTCATTTTTTTCCTTTTTTTTTTTTTTTTTTGCTGTGACTATTGGTTCTGTGCTCATGCTGTAACTATTGGTTCAATGCTCATTTATAAATTCTGGGGTCACCTCACTGAAGGGTAGCTCCAGTGTGCACTGTTAGTACATTACTATCAGGAAGTATTACTGTTGGAAGTTTTCTTTCTTGTCACCATCTGATTGATTGAATGATTGGGTAATAATATGACTGACTGATTGTCTTACTTGTTGATTAAAAATTTAATAATGGAAAGTTATTAATTTTGGGTGAAAGTCAGTCCTGTTGAAACTAGAAGAGGACTGATGCTAAAGAGACCGCCATGCCCATCAATTTGAAGCAGTGTTCAAAAGAACTAATTCAAAATGATTTGTTATATATTTTATGTTATTTTCAGCTTATACATCTATTCACAATATCTACCGATAGTTATGTTTATTCTCTTTATCTCCACAGTATTGTCGACACTTAGAGAGGCACCTCACTTATCCAAAAAAAAAAAAAAAAAAAAGAGAAAAAAAAGAAAGAAAAAGGCAGCTCACTTATCAAAAAAAAAACACAAAACAACAAACAACCAAAAAAAACCCAAAAAAAACAATGGCAGGCCCCTTGACACCCTGCCCAATCTGTTGATTTCTTATGTTCATCAGTTGTTCTATTTCTTATTGACAACCCTGTGTTAATCTGGATTGTACATCTGTTCAGATGTTACAGGAACAGATACATTTTCTATAAAATGTTGATCTTTAATTGTACTGTCCCCAGATTTTTTCGTATGTCTCCAACTTTTTGAAGGGAAGGGGCCCCTGGGCCCCAAAACTGACATTCATGGCTTGAACAACGTATAAGTATATACCAAATTTTTTTCAAGTCATACATTATCATCTTTCAATGTCTATAAACCCATTCAGTTTAGTGATGCTTCTTCAATCCTTTGGAAGACACTGACCAAATGTGGTCTTTATTCCAAGATGAATAACTCTGGATAAATTAGGTTACATGATTTTTTTTTTCATGAGGAGTTGTTAAGGAGGAGTGTTTGACAATAATTCAAGAACGATCCAATTCTTCATCAAAACATATGCTGTGGGTACTCATTAGAAGTGCCTCGTTGGGTACCCACAATACATCTTTTATGGTGAAATAAGAAAAACTATCACCAAGTACTGCTCCTTAACCCATTTATGCTGAGTGGACTTCTACCCGAACTCTTTGGTCCAGTCAATTTCCAGTGTAAGGGGTGTCTGGTCAGTTTGATTATTGTCGTGTTTTATTGAAATGCCTGTAGTTAATGTAAATAGTGTAGACCCTGATCAGAAGCCACGATCTGAGGTGTCTGATCTGGGTCTGCACTGTTTGCCAATGTCCCATTTTAACCCCTCTACTGTTGTAAGGTGTACAGACCCAACAAATTGTTTGAAGCTCCTTCAATTTGGCCCAGACACAGATTTTGTGACAAGGGGCATAACTTTGGAAGTACTGTGTCAAATTTTTTCACATGACATCATTGTAATGATGAGTAAACCTATCAAATTTAGTGATACTCCACCTGATTTAGAAGCTATGACCGGGACAGGAATTTCATACAAATTTCTCAGTCCGAAACCTTGACCTTTAGGTCATAAGCAGGGGTGGGGTAGTGCCAAATAAAATTTTGGACCAATATCTTTTATCATACCAAATACACAGTAAATCCATGCAAGGATTTAGAAATTAAGAGATCTTAAAAACTTTGATGCAAAACTTTAACATAAAATTTCTAAGTCTGTGACCTTGACCTAGAGATCACGAGCAGGGGTGTGGATAGGGCTCAATAAAATTTTGGACCAACATCTATAACTATACTAAATATAAACTAAGTCCATCTGACTATTTAGAAAATATGAGGTCTTAAAAACTTTGGCATAAATCTTTAACATTTTTGTTAACGCCGACGCCAATGCCGATGCCAACGGTTACTACCAGTGCAAAAGCTCTTCCTGTACTTTCGTAGAGGCGAGCTAAAAGCAAGAATTCTGCCGAAGGCTGTTGCGCCACGCAAATTTACAAAGTTGGTTAACCGTGGCGTATAGGTCAAGGTCACATATGGATACTATTGTCCCAGTTGCCATCCCTGTGTGTAAGCTTATACTAAGTATCATCACTGTAGCCTTTATCTTTCTTGGGAAATGACCTTAAACATTATGGTCTAAGTTAGGGTTGACGCAAATGTTGACAGATTGATGGATGAACGAACAGACGGAAAACCGGATCCCTATATTGTGCCATGCTAAAAGCAGGCATGACAAAAACGTGGTGGAATGAGTGTAGACCCTGATCACATGCAGAGTTCTGCATCATCTGATCTGAGGCTACACTGTTTGCTCAGCCCTCTCTATCCCAATATATTATAGGGTTAATAGCAAACAAAAACTTCATACTCATGACTACTCTACGGTCAGATGGACAGCTGCACATACCTGGAGGATATTGAGGCACATTGTATTTCTCTACCACCACAGGATCAGTACCATGATCAAACATACAGAGATCTCCTTGAACACAAAACCCTTTCTCTGAAATTACACAAGAGATAAAATTAACTGTACCATGTCAATGCTAAAAATTAACTGTACCATGTCAATGCTATAAATAACACATAAGCCCCTCCAAGCAGAAAACAAATTAAAGACATATGCAACCATCACTGACAGATCACCTGTGTATACAGTCTGATCTGTGTCTGTTGCTAAAAGCATGTCAGATGTCCATAAAATAAGAGACCAGTGTAGACTCAGTCCAGATTGTGCATGATGATGATCTGGTGTTTTACGTCCCTTTCAACATTATTTATGACATACCGAAATGATGGAAGGGTGATAATAATAGGCTCTGGGCTATGAAGTACTGCACAGTAATAGCTGAATTCCACATCCAGCATTATTCGAACCCAAGACAGCATGAACGGAAGTTGGTAGCACTAACCACTTGTCCACCTGGGCCCAGTTGTTCAAAGCGTTGTTAGCTTAACGAGCTCAAGGGTCATTTCGTTAACTGTTTTAGCAGATTAAATACACAATATTCTGATATTTTTTGCTGAAAAAATGTGAGTAGCTTTTGCACTGCAAAAGCTACTCACATTTTTTCAGTAAAAAATTTCAGCATATTTGCGTATCACTCGATGTAAATTTTAACGAATCATTAACTAATGACGTCGTTAGCTTTGAACAACTGGGCCCTGGATGCTACATCAGACTGTGCAGATGTACAGGCTGGTCTAAGGCAACATTACTTGCATGTGACATATTTATAATGAATGGAGACTGTGAAGGTAGATCACTCAGATGAAATTTGAATCCCTACTTTTTAGGGGAAGCGAGACTCTTAGGGAAGGAGGTAACTCTTTTAAAATTGTTTTGCCTTCCTTCTGAAAAGTGTCAACAATGATAGACCCTAATCAACTTGACTGCCCAAATACTTTAATACACTAATTATGGTAATTTGTATCTGCAGCAAGCTAAATTCTGCAGCAAAAACTAACTTTCTGGTGAGAAATTTTATCATCAGAAGTAGATCACCCAATTTTGGGGTCAAAATTGTATTTTTCTTATTTTCAATGTGGGTACTCCTTACACAAGATTCTAACCAACAAAACAACCAACATATATGTTTTGGATAAGAATTAAGAAAACTGATCAAAGAAATTAAGTGCTTAATACAACAATGAGAAATTTCAATAACAGCAGAACAATACCTGTTGTTCTGCTGTTCACTGTTACTGAAATTCTCAAAGCTGAAGATTGACATCTGGAGGCTTTTTTTTTTTTTTTTTTTTTTTACAGAAAATACATTTACATATATATGACAATAAATCGAAGACTTGTCCAAACCCTGGCTGTTAAATGTCAGTAAGTACACTGAAACTTACCATCAAAATCCCTACATCTAAGCTTAGAACTTGGTAGTGGGGCATCCACATACCTGCCACCACTATGTGTTACCACTGATATGCTGCTGAGAGATTCTGTGGGTGCAGGATTAGTGCTGTCTGCTAGGCCATTTTCTTCTGTAGGAGTCGGCCCTCGGCTGATGTCACTATGACGTCGAACTGAAATCAACACAGTAAACTATCATATTTACCCTAAATATTAGACAACTCTCACCTCATTTGTCTTTGCATTTGGACTCATTTAAACATTTCTCTGGCAATTGCTTATTTGTTTCTATTACTTATAAAACTTCACTTACGATTTTAGCTGACAAAAATTGCAGAACAAAGCTAAAACTGGTTCTGGTAGGTACAAACAAGTCTGATAACACTTGATAATATTAGGCTAGCAAGTCATGTATTGTTTATTTGTATAGAAGAATTGGAAGTTGTGTGGCAAACACTTTTAAGAACAGGACTAATGCTGGGATCCACAGCAAAACCATCTTATAATTAAATAACTGTAATCTATACATTAGATGTGCAAGTTTCCTTCTGCATAGAAGCTTTTGTACAGTACGGATTATATTTTTGTTTGGATTACATTTTCGTTTGGATACAACAGTTTTGGGATTACATTGTATAGATAACATTTTTGTTTGGATACAACAATTTTGGGGTTATAATGTATAGATAACATTATTTTTTTTTTTTTATACAACAGCTTTGGAGTCCGACTTAAAACTGTCTTATATCCAAAACCGTCTTATAACTAACTGGCTTATAAAGAGGTTCCAGGTGTTATTTGATCAAAGGCTCTTTGCAGACAAACTGTATATCAAAATTAAAGTTCTGATTCATTTTTGCCTTCATTAACCTATTGTAGTCTGGAAACCCCTAAACGGGTAATTGGCAAACAATGCAGACCCAGATCAGAAAGCAGCGTCTGATCAGGGTCTCCACTGTTTGCAAATAGTTAACCATTTTTCTCTAGGAGTATCTAAATCTCATAGCGGGATGTGCCTAAAGTTGAAATTGGACTCTTCCAATATATAGTGTGGGTGAGTCTATTCAGTCTACAATGGGTTAATATTGTAAATGGGGTGTGAGAATTTATAAAAGCAAGACAAAATGAAAATCCATTCACTTCATTATGAACCCATTTTAAATCTTGACTGAATACCTTTTCGTGGTGGTGACAAAGATCTTGACCGTCTGGGAGACCTTGAATCTCCTCTGGATCTTGGACTTCTTGATCGAGATCTGGATAATCTGGGTGACTTATCTCCAGGTGACCTTGACCTTTTCCTTGGAGACCAGTATCTTGGAGACCTGGATCGTGATCTGGACCTAAGTCTTGGAGACCTTGACCGGAAGATTCTTGGTGGTCTCACTTCTCTTCTTGGGGACCTTGACTTTGATTTTGACCTTGGTGGGAGTGATCTTGACCTTGACCTAAATCTGTCTCTTGATCTACTTCTTGACCAAGACCTCCTAGGTGACAAACTAGGTGACAATGACTTTGACCTTGAGCGACCTCTGCCTCGACCTCGCATCCTTGGGCTCCTAGATCTCTGTATAGGTCTGAATGGAGAACGCCTCCTTACAGGTGACCTTGACCTACCCCGGCCTGTCACCCTGTGTCTGAGATCTCTAGGACTAATGGAGCGCCTTCTTGGATAGCCTCGGTCTCGATCAAATGGACGCCTATCATCATATCTCCTACGCCTACCATCACTGTGAAAATAGAATTAAGAACTGTCATGCAGTATATCAATGAATTTTATTTTTATGGATATTATCATTGTGTAAATGCTGTCTGACAAATCACTCAGAAACTGAGTGAATCCCAAAGCACTTTATGTCAAGTTTGTGAGCAACTTACCAGCATTGATCAAATCTACAAAAATAACATACATTTCTGACAATTCCAACTCGGTCATGTTTATTGAAAAGGTGAGTACAATTGTTTATTTTAGAACCAACACAGAGAAGCCAGTTCCAAGATTCCTGCTCTGGGCCCAGTTGTTCAAAACTAACAATGTCATTAGTTAACGTATCGTTAAAACTTTGATCATTAAATATGGCATATATGCTAATATTGTTGCTGAAAAATGTGAGTAGCTTTTACATTTGCAAAAGCTACTCACATTTTTTCAGCAAAAATACCTGTGAATTAGATATTGTACTAACTAGAACAGTTAAGATTTTGACCACTAACGAGCTTGTTAGGCTAAGGATGCTTTGAACAACTGGGCCCAGATGATTTATCAAAGTATAAATGACTTTCTGAATTTCTCCTTAGCATGCTGAATAAAAATTTGAGCAGAAAACATTCCGAAATATTTTCCTTATTTTTCAAAGAAAATAGGCTTTGAAATAATAAATTTATTTTCTGGAGAAAAAATATAAAGAACTTTGTTGAAGTTTATGTCGCATCTGCGTACTAAAGTGTGAAAACAAGCACCCAAAGAATGAGAGTTGTCATCCCTGTTTAGCTCAGTGAGATAAAACAATCAGAGAAGTGAAACTAACTAAGGATTTACAGACATCATTTTTGGGGGACGCTAGGGTGGACATAAGTCCACGAACGAACAAATGAACGGACAAATTGACGGAAACTTACACACCTAAGTCACCCACACTAATGCAGATGCAGCAATAAGAAAAACTGAAATAACTTGTTAAAGTTTATGTTCATCTGCATATTAAAATGTGAAAACAAGTACCAGAAGAGTGAAGGTTGTCACTTTTGTTTAGTTCAGTGAGATAAAACAATCAGTGAAGTAAAATTAACCCTTCTCTTGCTACAACATGCCCTTACATGACATGCCCTTTCTTTGCAAACAGTGTAGATCCAGATCAGTTGGCTTCTGAAGAAACCAACTGATCTGGATCTGCACTGTTTGTCATTAAATACGTGAATTTCTATCAAAAACCCAGATCAAGTAATCTGATTGGCTGGAAATTAGAAGTGGGCGTGGCATCTTAATTTATTCAGCATGAGAAGGGTTAACTAAAGTTTTACAGCTTGTAGACTTCATTAAGGGTTGTTTGGTAGGCTGGTTTGGATTATTGTTTGTTTGTGTTGAGGTTTTACGGCCCAGTCAACCCCATGGGGTCATGTCGAGCGCGGTCAGTTTACCTAACCACACGTTTACTGGGCAGGCTTAGTCCTCTAAGCGGTTAACCAGTATTGTGCACATTCTTTCACCAGAAATGGTTTGGATTATCAACATTATTAAGGTGACCTGGTCATGTCTAACTGATTAGTTGAACTAATCACACTTTTTCTGGGCAAATGTGGTCCTCTAAGCAGCTAACCAGAATGTTGTACTTGTGTATTCTTATGCCAGATACTTGCAAATGCCCTTCTTGAATCAGCGGAAAGGAGAGAACGACTGTAGAAAATCTCTAAGAAAGAATGTTGTCGAAGGGGATCCAACACACAACCTCCTGATCACCAGTCTAATGTGCATCTGACTGAGCCAACAAGGGCAGCCTACATTTAGCGTGGTCTCTAGGGTGGACGCAAGTACATGGATGAATGAATGAATGGATGGAAACTTGCATGCCTAAGTCGTGAGGGCTAACACAGGTGTGAAAACTATTAACTTGTCATCTGCTGAATTTTGCACAGAGAAGGGTAAATGTTCACTAAAACTAGAAATGTGCCCAAAGGACACAGATGCCCCCACCTGAAAAATACATAAATACAAATTGCTAATGCCTGAAAAACTTAAACACAAATTGCTAACGCCATCTTGGATGCGGACGGACATGGACGGACAGACAGGGTTAACACTATATTATGACCTTTCCACCATTCTTCAAATGGCGAGGGCATAAAGATGAACTTACTCCCTAGGTCTGTAGGTATTTCTTGGACTTCTGCTCCGGGACAATCTCCTTCTTGCCTCCTCAGCAGGGACTGGTTCATTATTCTCCTACAAATAAGAAATTCGTGGAATAACAGAGGTACCTCACTAACAATCATCTCCCTACTGCAGCTACCTTCTTTCAGCAGCCACTGAACCAATTCCTTCAAGTGTTTGCTTTGTCATATTTAACCTCTCTACAACAACCATCTCCATACAGCAGGCAGTATTAGGCCTTTCCAAATGTCAGAAGTAACAAAAGTTATCGTCTTTCAATAAACTAAAGCTTTGTACCTTTTGTCTGCATTACCATGAATGTCCACAAATTTTATACGCCAGAGTTTCTGGCAAAATGGCATATATGAACAGTGCAGACCCGAATCATACTGCTCCCATCTGATCTGTGTCTACACTGTTTGCCATTTCCATAAACTAAAGCTCTGTACATGTTCTCTGCATTACAATAAATATCCTAAAATTTTGTACACCAAAGTTTCTGATAAATCAGCATACACAAAAAGAGCAGACCCAGATCTGACTGCTTTCAAGGAAGCAGTTTGATCTGGGTCTACACTGTTTGCCATTCCACTTAATATTTTAAGAAACAACTGCAAAAAAAGCAACATTTAAACAAAAAAAAATTAAATCATATATATAAAATAATGGAGTAATTAAAGTGTTTGAAATTTTAGGACATTTACTACTCTAACCATGGTGTTGTAAAGAGCCTGTCTTGTATATTGTCTTTTACATATAAGATAAGAAATGCTACAGTTTATAAGAAGTTTTACTCATAAGAAATGCTACAGTTTATGAGAAGTTTTAATCATAAGATAGGAAATGCTACAGTTTATAAGAAGTTTTACTCATAAGATAAGAAATGCTACAGTTTATAAGAAGTTTTACTCATGAAATAAGAAATGCTACAAACCTTATAAGTACATCATGAGAAATAAGGACGGTTCGTTGGTTGGTTTGGAGTTTAATGGCTATCAACACAATTCCGATCATGTTGAGCCAGTCACACTTTTGCTGGGTAGTTTTGTCCTTAAAAACTAAGCTGTTACCCACTACTTCTTGAATCAGCAGAAGGGATAGAATGACCATAAGGTAGTTACATGGATACCTATCTCAAGAAATGCTACAAACCTTATAAGTACATCATGAGAAATAAGGAAGGTTCGTCGGTTGGTTTGGAATTTAATGGCCATCAACACAATTCAGATCATGCTGAGTCAGTCACTCTTTTGCTGGGTATTTTTGTCCTCTAAGCCTAAGCTGTTACCCACTACTTCTTGAATCAGCAGAAGGGACAGAATGACCATATAGAAAATGAAGGTAATTACATGGATACCTATCTAAAGGGGAAACTCTTAACATGGAAGTATGTCACCTCCGCTTTTTCAATCTGGGCCACTCTTAACAAACGGAATCTGGGAGCAATTGTTTTCTTATACAAACAGACCCCTTTTTGAAAAGTTTTCAGTGGTGTAAATTTTCGTACATGCATACCTGAGCAAACTGAGCACACCCACAGAAAAATGAAAAGCAGACTTGCAAAACCATATGATAAGTATGGAAAAGTGTTCAGGCATTCAAATATTTAGAGCAAAATATAGCTCCAAAAAAGGCAATAAATATCAATATCTGTCTTATTTCTCCACGGAAACGTACATGTATGTTGTAGGTACTCATTAAGAGCCATTGGTTAAGGTGCTTCTAATGACATGTATATACCTCTTGATACAGTGCTCCAGCTAGCCCTATGTAGAGGGGCGGGTCACCCACTCTTGCCCTCTCCTGCCACACCTCTGAAGCTGCCCTCTGCCTTATTTTAACTTCAGACATAAAACCCTACATTTTGCTGAAAATTGCATGAAAATCGGACAAACATTTAAGAAGTTATCAATGTGTAAAGGTCAGTTTTATGTGTATTCTAGTCCGAGGCATTTATTGTGGGATGGGATTATATTTTGTAACATGCCATGATACTTAGCATATGACATGACACATGGTGCCCTCATTCTTGTATGAAAGTGCAGAAAGTGCCCTACCTGGCACCCCTCTGCCCTAAAATCCTAGCTGGAGCACTGTGATAAGATGTTGTTTTTTTTCAATCTAAAGGTATTGATATTTTTCTTACTTCTCCACGGAAACGTATGCCGTGGGTGCTCATTAGAAGCACCTCAATAAGGCACTCCTAATGAGTACCTACAGGATATGTTTTTGTGAAGAAATAAGAAAAAATATTCACCTAATACATGCTCTTATCTAGACCTCTGTAATGAGTACCTACATGTTTTCGTGTAGAAATAAGAAAAATATTTCTCTGGTTTCTCCTTGTTTCTCTCACACTTAAAGTTATGGTAAATATGATACCTCTTTTATCTGAAGTGTTGTTTCTGTTCCCTCCTCCCCAGTTCTTATCTCATCCTCAATCGGTGTCAGGACTGTTGGCTGGATCTCAGCTTCTACCGGTACTAACTCAGGAAGGGGATCAGTTGTGTCTGGCAGGGGAACCGGCTTTGGTTCTTCTGGTTTGATGTAGGATTTGGTGGTAAGCACTTCAAACAGTGTCTCCACAAAGTCTTTGGTTTCTGCAGCAATAAAATACATGTATGCCAATACCATATTTACAGGGACTGGATACAACTGATAGATTTTTGCTTTTTTGTACAAAGGACACAACTTTTGTGACTTTCTATTTCCAGGCCCCTTCTGAAAAGGGGTCTGGTCTAAAAGGAAAGAAAACAAGACCTGTCGCCAGACAGGATAGCTCGCCTGAACATGCGCTTGTCAATGAAATAAAATAAGACATATATAAGTCTTGTATGTCTGATCACACATCTCTCTATAAATTTTAATGCAAATATATTGGTATACATGGAACACTTACCAAGATATATTTTGAGGTTGATTATTGCATCACATGGAGCTAATGTTCCTGGTATGAAATTTCTCCATAAAACAGTCTTCCAGTTATTAGGCAAAATCAGTGAATAATGAAATATAGGTCACACTGAGTCACACTGACCTAGATGTATTTTTATGTCAATCAATAGGTCACATGGAAGTTAAAATCTAGGTATGACATTTCTCCATCCAACAGTCTTTGCATTCTAAGACAAAAACCATTAAGGCGTGAAATATAGGTCACACTGACCTAGATATATTTTGAGGTCAGTATTTGGTGGATTGTGACCTTGAACCAATATGCACAGCTCCACATCATGGACTAACTATAATGCAAGTTTCAGGTGGATCTAATGTAAACTGTAGGCGGAGTTAGCCGGAAACAAAAAGTTTACTGAAATTTTCAAAGGGGCATACCTCTATTAACATTTAGTGGACTGCAACCTTGAAACAATATGCGCTGCTCATTGACTGTGTTGGGGTTTAACGACATGTTAACCCTTGTGGGTCATTTTGTGTCATCTCCCAGAGAAAGGGAGAAAAGAGATAGTAGAAGAGATGAAAGAGAGGAACAGGGAAGAATGAGGAACAGGAATGAAAGTGAAGAAACAGAAGAAATAAAAAGATTCCCCCTCTATCCTTACCTGCTAGAAGGATAGCAGGCCTTGCCCAACTGTAAGCCAATATCAGTTGGAGGCCCCGGTGACGTAAGATACACAACATCTTCGCACCACCCAACCACCCCCATGCACTGCACCACATCATGCTCTAACTATAAATCAAGTTTCAGCTTGATCGAATGTAATCTAAATGTATAGGAGGAGTTAGCTGGAAACGAATTGTTTACAAAAATTTTCAAAGGGGCATAACTCTTTTAATATTTGGTGGACTACACCCTCGAGATAACACGCTCTGCTCACATCATGGTCTAACTATATATCAAGTTTCAGCTTGACTGGATGTAAACTGTAGGAGGAGTAAGCTGGAAATGAAATGTTTATAAAACTTTTCAAAGAAGCATAACTCTGTTAATATTTGAAGGACTGTAACCTCGAAACAATATGTGATGCTCCACATCATGGTCTAATTATACATCAAGTTTATTCCAAAAGAAAAGTTTACAGACAGACGGACGGCAGACGGATGCCGATGGACATAACATAATTCGTCCCATTTCAAACAGACGTATAAAAATGACTGAATCCTCAACATCTATTTTGTTGTTCTGATCCAAAATGATCGCATCGATTGGCTAGCAAAAGATAATTCAAAATATAGTTTACCATAACAATTACACGCGAAATACACTACTAAGAGAGAGAAAGAATCTCAACAACTGATGAGCTATTCATGTAACTAAAACTGGATACACTCGTGCATTTCGAAAACAGGTAGAAGAAAAAATTGTTCAGATGCTCCCACAGCAGAATAGAACAAATCTTTTTGGAAGGGAGCTGAACCTTGTTCTAGGAATAAAATTAGTAATTCAAACACTTTCTGGCATTTTTAGTAATAACATGTACATGTATATAATGAATACTTATGCATTTCTCAACTGACATAGCTGCAATTTTCTCTGATCAAGTGGTCTTGGTCAGATTGGGATTTTTTTATCTGGAATTGGGGAGAAAAAAAAACAACACCAATTTAGCAGGAATTTGGTAGAATTTCAGCCCCAAATTTCGGTGATCAAGAGCTCTGTTCCCTTTAGAACAGATTCCCCTCTGAAAATGAGGCAACAACAATTTTGACAGTTGCCTCCCTCACACAAAAGTATCCATTCCCATTCAAGTAAATATTCAGAAGCTATCCCAGCGATCATATGTTTATACAACGTCGCAGTAACATCGGTGCAACATGATCAGATGCTGCATTTACTACCCCATTGTAGAATAAATGAACTCCACAATACTATATATTGGAAGATTCTAATTTAGATTTTAGGTATGTAAAGCTATGTGATTTAGATATTCTTAGATATTCTCATATCTTCAAAAAGAAAAAAATACATTTCATATATATATGTATGTATATATGAGTACTTCTTTATGGATGAATAATTACAGCATAAGTTCAAGAACCAGTGTTTGAAAAAAATATCTGTAATAAATTTAAACATTCAAATTCAGGACTAAAGGTGACACTGTATTCTTGAGTCTAATGCTGTAATTAATAGGTCTGAACAGTGTAAGTTTGTAACTGCAGCTTTGAAAAGCTAAAATTATTCAGTTTTAAAGATAACAGATAAAATTACTTCAGATGCTTCCTGGTAGCAGCAGGGGTATCTGAGGTCATTGAAACATCCTCCTGGGCAAGGCTGCAGAAAATTATGCTTTCTGTATTTTGTAATGCTAAGAAACATGGCCCAGATTTGGCTACAATTCAAAATTGGCACACAAAAAAAAAAAAAAAAAAAAAAAATCAAACCAGTGAAATTGGTGACCAAAGAAAATTATTCCTAAAGTAAACCCTGTGGTCAGTCAGAACAGAATATTTTCATTTTGCTATGCCCTGTCTTAGCAAACAGTGTAGATCCAGATCAGTTGGCTTCTGAAGAAGCCAACTGATCTGGATTTGCACTGTTTGTCATTAAATATGCAAATTTCTATCAAAAACCTGGATCAAGTAATCTGATTGGCTGGAAATTAGAAGTGGGTGTGGCATCTTAATTTATTCAGCATGACAAGAGTTAAAATCAAAGCTCTGTGAAAAGTGTCATCCACCACCTAAATTTGATTTCCTTGTTGAAATTAAAAAAAAATGCAACATGTATTCGCTCCTCTCTCAGCCTCACAATGCCGTACAGTATTATTTTCAATGCTGATTTACTAAATATCTATGTGAATGCAGGAACTACCCTTTATTCTTTCTTATCTAGTCCTCTGCTCACTGGAAGAGTCTTCGTAAGATGAATAAATGTGCCTTCCTGACACATGCGGACAGCAATGGCCCAGAGCAGCATGCCTATCTGCACAGCCTGATCAGGGCCCTGGCTGTCTGCTTACAGAATCACTGGATACTGTAGATGCAGTGATTTTTTAGGCGTGCGTCCTGTACGCATAATTTCGCCAGAGGAGGACGCAAAAAATTAGCCTCGGCGAGTCCAGTGGACTCATAAAATTCTCGAATGTACGCATGTTTTGCTTCTTGAAATCTACTTTCATTTTCGAAAAAAGCGAATGCGCAAGCGGTGTTTCAGTACCGTGTTTGGTAAAAGTCAATACTGAAAGGCGTTGTATCTCTACGGTACACCGATTCTACCTATACAGTCAAAAATCAATACCAAGTTGTCCAGTACCGGAGGAAACCGTAGGGGACACTAAAGTATTGGTTTTTAGTCTGTTGAGAACTTTTATCGTAACGCCGACATTGACATTGCAATTGTCAACAGGAAACAGTGATCGTTTTTTGTTTCTTTTTTTTTTTTTTTTTTTGAAAGAAGAAAAAGATGCACCCTAAAAAGATAATAAAACAATAAAACTAGACCCCTTACAGCAAACGCTGTTCGGTCTGCTACGTCAGCAAATCAGACTGGCACGGACAACAAAGTCTGTGACTGCCGATGATGGCGATCTCGATAACGGAAACCCCCAGTTCCAAACTGAACCCACAAAGCAACAGACAAAAAAAGTCTCTGCTTTGTATTACAGTCTGGTCAAAACAGACAAAATGTCTGCCCTTAATTATGTATCACAGGTAAATGATCATCTGTCAAAAAAACTGAAGTTTTATAAAAACATTTTCATAAACCTGTAGGTGAAAACATTTTCTTAACACTTCTGTTTTAATAGACAGTGGTACTATAGTTTCATATTTCTCAGGAAGTTTTCTGGAAAGAATTAAAGCAACTCAGTCACCACTATTTACTTTTATTGCACATCTAATTAAAATACTAAGAAAGTAATTATAAAACACTGTTACACAAGTTTAAATGAAAAGTCTAGGACGCAACAAAATATTTCACCACGAGTCCCAGGCTGGATGCATAGTTTGAGTTTGGGATGCATGAATTCTGGACCTAGCGAGTGCCAGAACCCATAAAGGCAAAATTGTAAAAAAAATCACTGTAGATGGTAGCATTATGTATCAGGGCCCAGCTGTTCAAAACTAATGATGTCGCTAGTTAACATATCATTAAAATTTTGATCAGTATTAACCCTTAAAGCGCCAAGAAAAATTGCATCTGAAAATGTCGTCTGTTTATGTTGTCTGCTGAATATTCTTGCAGACTTTTCAAACCTATTTTTGCATACAGGCAAACAGTGTGGACCCTGATCACTGCTCCTAAAGGAGCAGTCTGATCTGGATCCATACTGTTTGCAAAAATGACTTTTAAAATCACAAGTAGATGACAAAGCAGACGACAATAGTTGTGATTGGCGCTTTAAGGGTTAAATAAGGCAATGTGAAAAGGTACTCATATTTTTTCAGCAAAAATACCTGTGAATTAGATACTGTACTTACAAGAACAGTTAACATTTTGACCACTAACAAGCTTGTTAAGCTAATGATGCTTTGAACAACTCAGCCCAGAGCTGTAGATTAATTAATTGTGTTGGGGTTTAACGACATGTCAACCCTTGTGGGTCATTTTGTGTTGTCTCCCACAGAAAGGGAGAAAAGAGATAAGAGATAGTAGAGAAGATGAGAGTAACAGGAAAGAAAGTGGAACAGGAATGAAAGTGAGGAAACAGAAGAAATAAAATATTCCCCCTCTACCCTTACCTGCTAAAAGGATAGCAGGTCTTGCCCAACTGTAAGCCGATATCAGTTGGACTTCCCAGTGACGCAAGATACATGACACCTTCGCCACAGCCGATCACCCCCTCAGGGCTGTAGATAAGAGGAGTTATCAGGTAAATATATTTCTTAATTCTCCATAAAAACATGTTGTGGATGACATTAGCAGCAACACACCGAGGCACTTTTAATGAAAACGTATGCACAGAAACATGGGTACCCAATGGAAGCACCTCGGTGACATGTTGTGGGTACTCATTAAAAGTGAATCACTCATGCACTTCTAATGCTATCCACACCATGTTTTCATGGAAAAACAAGAATAATATATAGAGTTTATTCATTCTCCTATTTTAAATATGGGATTTATAAACCGAGGGAGGTAAAAAAAAATCTGATAAAGAAACGAGTGCAAAGCACGTTTCTTTATCGGATTTTTTTTACCTCCCGAGGTTTATAAATCCCATATTTAAAATAGGAGAAATGAATAAACTGCATATTACATGCATTTCACCGCAACAGAGTATACCATTTAAGAGGCTTTTGTGGCAAGTCTAGTCTGCCAGTTTGTTTACGCTGTCTTTTCTATTTTGGGTTGGCGTAGTAATAAATAATATATTTAGGATAGCTTTTGTTTTTATCCTAAATGGTATTGACAGCAGGGTCAAACTCTCGGCTGTTCATATGTTAAGTTAAAGAGATTTATTTCCCCGGCTAAGAGGAAATATTTCTTCTTAGAAAACAAGGAAAATATCAGTTTTATGTTTGGTAGAAATCATGGTATTTCTTGGTTATGCATGTAATATTTACTTGATACCTGTTCTAATCTGGAGCTATATAAATGTATCTGAACTTACTTGCTTGTAAGAAAACATCTAACTGGTCAACACAACTTTCCTTGAGCTCAGCCAATGTCCTATCCTTTTTCACCAAAGCTACAACATATCTTGCCAGAGCGCCAGAATCAGCTTCACATCTGAAAAACAAAATTTTGAATTCCAGAGAAAATAGTTTTACTGTTTATGTTTTAAACGATACATCGAAAAATTAACCCTTGTCCTGCTGAACTCAGATATACCCTGCCTTTGCAAATAGTGTAGATCCAGATCAGTTGGCTTCTAAGAAGCCAACTGATCTGGATCTGCACTGTTTGCCATTCGGTATGTGAACTTATGATCTGGATCAAGTTATCTGATTGGCTGAAAATTTGAAAAGGGTGTGGCATATTAATTTGTTCAGCAGGACAAGGGTTAATTTGAGACTGACTATGCCCTAAGCTCAACAATTAATAAATAACTCAAGATAAGGCCAAATGAAAAAATATCTGTGCTTAGGAAAAAAAAAAAAAAAAAAAAAAAAATAGGCAGGGTAGGTACACCATAATTACCAGATGTATTTGGATGTCACATTTTTTATGTATAATTATACCATAACTACCAGATATATTTGGACTTGGCACCATAATTAAATTCATCATAAAATTTTACCAAGTCTGTTTGACTGCCCTTTGATGTATCTAAAATTACTGAAAGAATGGCAAACAGTGTAGACCCTGATAGAATGGCAAACAGTGTAGACCCTGATCAATTTGATCTGGGTCTACATTGTTTGCTAATGCCTACTTGTCCATATATTTATCCCAGTAACACCTATTTTTTTTTTTTTATTTATTTGTTTATTTATTTTTTTAAACATGACAAAAATTACTAGGTTTTGCCAGGAAAATTGGGTAGGGTAGGGTTACCCTAAACACACATTTTTTTTTTATTTGTCCTAATCATTCATAGTAAAATGTAGCATACATGTATTACACACTCAGTTGTTGTAAATGAGCAATACTCCAGTAATCAATTAATCAGCACTCTGTTTAAATATACATGTACATGTATATAGGAGTAAATACATTAATACATTATGCATAGTTTTTATAAAAATCAATAAAAGCACATTCAATTAAAAGTCTGTACAACCCTTCTATAGAAACTTTTAATAATATTAATGCATGCACTTCGCTAAACTGAGCCCTGACACACACAACTGTCTTTTGTTACACATCTGAATAACAGATAGGCATGTTTACACATTCTTGACAGGGCCTTCAAGCCCAAGTGTATTATTAGTTATATCTGAAACAAATATACATAGGTATCATGGGACTTCAAAAATGAAAATATTTGATTTTTTTTTGTAAAAACTAACAACTAGAATAAAACTTTTTGTGCACAGGTAGTTATGACAAAAGGTTTTGAATTAAATCATGACAAAAGTTTCCAAATTTACTTCTGTGTAAACAGCCAAACAAAAAAATTTCATTCCAATATAAAAACTCTGAAACAAGACTTTTTCTGCTAGTTTGTCCTTTTATGTTGCTATAAACTTTGGCGAGAGTTGATTCCCCTCTATCATTGTCTATTCTATCATCTCTGTTTTTTTTTTTTTTTTTTTTAATTTTTTGTCACCTTAACTGAGGCATAAAGTATCTCTGAGATAATATATACATGTACCTGCATTCTTTTATTGCTCAGAGAATCTCTGAGAAATTTTGCAAAAAAAAAAACAAGAGGATTATCTCGCGATTCACTCAGTATAAATGTCTACAGCAAAATTTTCTTAAGCTACAGAACAGAATTTTATATTTCAAAAAAAAAAAATAAATTGAGCTTTTGAACTAATTGAAGCGAGCTGTATGGTCACTTCGTAAAGCATTTATTTCCATATGGGATTGTTAATTTGCTATTTTCAAAATTGTGTCCCTTTACGCACACGAGGCTAATGACAATTCAAATGAGTGAGTGAGTTTTTTACGTCCTGCTAACAGCTAGGTCATACGGAGATGTGGACCTTGGTTTAAAGTCCAATATGAAAGGCTTGAGAAGCCTGGGATCGAACTCATGACCCCTGGGTGACAAGACGAGAAGCTTCACACTACACCACCGAGGCACAATTTCCCAATATTTCATACTGTTTAATATCTAATAAAAGGGCTGCAGACATTTCAACATGCCCCGCCACTGCACTTACATCAAGCAGGTGCCATGACTCTGTTAATAAACTAATAAAGTTTCAAGAAAATATCTCAAATAGTTTCAAGTTACAGAGCGGACAAGGCCTGTCCAGTAAACGTGTGGTTAGGTAAACTGACCGCGCTCGACATGACCCCATTGGGTTGACTGGGCCGTAAAACCTCAACACAAACAAACAAACAGAGCGGACAAAAAAAAAAAAAAAAAAAAAAAGAAAGAAAGAAAAAGAAATATTACAGAAACCACTAAAATATTTTCAGTTTTCAAAGGGCCATAACTCCAAAAGTAAGCTCTATCGTCAAAAGTATTTGAAAGAATGAAAGAAAAGAAGGGCAATTATCAGTTTCTGCTGAAATGATTAATAGCTTATGAATAAGCCCACCCTGGAAAAGTGTGCATGCTCAACAAGACCGAAATAGTGTAGACTGGGCCGTTTAACTCCAGTTCAAACCAAAATTACGTCGGTACAAAGTTCTTTACCTTTGTCTGAAGTATGATTTACAATGTATGTTCACTGAATTGGACAAAACGTACAATACTACAATGTACATGCGACCAGCAAAGACTCAGGTCAGTCTCTGCATTGACCCACTAGATAAAGCAAGCTTCTTGGATAGCCCGGAGTCCAAAGAAGGTGCATACTGTACGACCAGCGAAGGGTCTGATCAGAATGTGCTGTTGCAGTCGCACTGTTTATCCCGCTTTGGATAGCCTGGCTATCGAAGGTAAATACGATCAGTGACTGCTTTGATCAGAATGTGCAGTTGGCAGATTGACACAAGTCTTCGCTCGTCGCACAAGACGTTTTGTTAAACCCAGAAACTGTAGGAGGTACATACGATTAGCAAAGGCTCTGATCAGACTACTGATGTGCAGGCTCTGATCAGACTACTGATGTGCAGGCTCAGAGTGTGCAGGCTGATCCGTCAGACCAATGCGCAATTTGTTTGTGCAAACCATAACACCTAACACTCTGGGTAAAATTTTCAACAGACAACATTTTGAAATATTTTTCTCATTCTTCCAAGAAAACAGGATTTGCATTTCATGCAAATTGTCTCCATTGCATGAATGTCAAACCCTGTTTTCTTGGTAATAAAAAAAAAGTAAATAACGATTTTCTTTTCTTTTTTTTTTTTTTGTCGTATGCTGAATTAGCCCAGATAGTGGTAATTCGATACCCGCAAGCATCAAGTGTTATAACTTAGTATTGGTTTCTAACCAGGAAGTCTCTGCCTAGAATGTCCGCGAGGGCATAGGCATATGACAAAATTATGGACAAATGTCATTTTGAAGATTATTTTTCCGCCGACGCTAGGTTTATACATGCGTCTCTTTTTATTCGTTTAATAAATTACAGTCTTGGTTTTGCATATTGCATGTTGAAGACACAAAAACAGAACACTTTACATGGAAACAAAAGTTTTGAAGATTGCTCTATAAACCAATAAAGATAATGTTATTAATGTATATACTGTAAGAGAATAACATAACATAATATTCATTTGTACCCTGATAAATGCGGGGTAACCTCCTCACACCGCAGGTTTTTACTCTTTTAAGGGAGCTAACTGCAACTGACTATCAGAAGGGAGTTAACTGCAATTGCATTACGAGTATGGCCCA